>CM023486.1:78245614-78624566 GCA_013339685.2 Hyalomma asiaticum | reverse complement strand
GTCGTCAAGGCGGGGACTGTCGGCATTAACACATGTGGGTGATTTCTCCCGTTTCCCTGTTTTGTCATTCGCCGCATCAGATATTGTATAAGTTGCGTCATTGTTATTACAGCGATCATTCCGTTTCGAACGCATTGGGTGGCGCCGCCCTCCGGAACGCACCTATATACAGCGATGCGTATCAGCCAGTCTATACAATTCGCCAAATTGCTCCGCGCCGCTGGTAGGTTGTGCAGGCTCACCCGACGTTTGCTGCATGTTCAATGTCCTTTCATACGCAAGATCTCGTTACAGCGCTTCGCTGGCGCTCTTTAGCCAACACTGACCCTTGCGTCGTAAACACCGCATGCATATAACTTGCATGTGGTGCATCTATTGCTCATTGCCTTTTTCTGTCTGTAAACACGAAAAGCAGGGTCAGCGTCCGTTTTTGCGCATATGCAGCATCGCTCATTATAAGAAAAGAAACAAAGAAAGAAAGAAAGAAAGAAAGAAAGAAAGAAAGAAAGAAAGAAAGGAAAGAAACGCCAGCAGAAGCCGCCACAAAGCCAGCGCTCGGTGTCGGCTCGAAAGAATCCAAGCCGGCCGAGAAGTCAGAGGAGAGAAATAGAAAGAGTGTGGCTGAAATAAAAATAAAATGTGTATAGAGATCAGCGCATGGGTCTGGTATCGCTCTAGTGACGGCAGGATATATAAGCACCAATCAAAACAAGCCGTCTGGGGAGGAAGAAAAGCCATAGAAGGGATCGGGGACAGCGCTGCCCGAGAGCTGGAAAAACAGTGACGCAAATTTACGGGCTGTACTCGGCGAAGATACCCCCCACCCCCCTCTTCGTTTTCCTCCCCTTGGTGGAAGGCGGCCCTTTCTTTGTCGCGACGAGGGTCTCCTGATGCAGCGAAAACACGCGAACGAACGACTCGAAAAGGGAAGACATATAGGGAAGAGGCGGGAACGGGCAAAGGATCGAGAACGGGGCGTGAAGGAGAGAGAGGATGAAGAAAGAAAAATACACCGATAGTGGGAGCATGCTGCGGAAACGGCGGCCCACTGAGGGACACAAACCAAACAGTCGCGAGGCAGCCGGACGACGATCACCGTAGCAGCAACAGCAGCAACCATCGGCAAACGTCGAAAACGACAGATATCCTGCTTCTTGCTGGCACGGCAACGCCGAGTCGGTCGCCGTCTGCTTCGGTCGTCCATTGCGTTGTCTGCTTTGCTCGGCTGCTCCGCTCTTTCTGGTTTGCTCTTCTGCATCGGTCTTCTGCTTTAGTCTTCTGCTTTAGTCTTCTGCTGTTGGTCGTCTGTTGCAGTCGTCCGTCGCGTCGTCTGCCTTTGTACGTCTGCGGCTCGTCGAGTTCGCACAATCGAGACATGTGTGCCGTTTCCCTTCGCACTTCTGTCTCGAATGTGCTGTTACTCGTTTAATTTTATTTTAAAAAAAATTTTCTGCTGTTATCAGACGCGTGGCTTTCATGATCTCTGTCCCATTCTGTGCGCAGCCTTTCCATTGAGTTCGCTTTCCACTCTTGTTAATTCAATTCTGTTTTTCTTTTCTTTAAAGCGTTGCTGGACATTCTGTCGAGGTTGGACAGCAAATATTGTAAGAATGCGGCGCTTGTGTGGACAGAGGGGATGTCCGTCCTCTCGGTGCTGGCGCTGAAAAAAAAATAATACAAGAAACGAGAAATTGAGAAATCGAATGGAAGGCAACTGTGAGCTGTCACGTATGGGAGTCAGCAATAATGGAAAGCGTGTTGTAAGCACTAGACTGTCTGGAAACTGGTTAAAATTCCAAAAGCGGATGGATCCACGGTGCGGAAACAGGGGCGACAGACGTGTGGAAACACTCGAACAAACAACGTCTCGTTCAAACATGTACACGGAAACACCGCAGGGCTGCACATGACACCGGCAAGCCGGTATATATATCTATAATGGGCTGCTGTAACTGATCGAGTAACCAGCTCTCTCTATACCGCTTCTCTTATATAGTTAATATATACTCTGGGGGACCTACGATATAGCGAGTACATTAGGGCATATTACAGAGCCCTGTGTGCAAGTGAATTGTAAGACATATATATTATATATTATCTGAAAAAAAAAAAGAGGAAGTAAAGGTCCGAAAGGTAATTGCTATGTAGTGAACACTGAAAAGGCTCGTAGCGAACAAGCGCGAGCCCGGCTGCGGTGTCTGCATTTCGATGGAAGCGAAATGTTGAGCCCGGTGTATACTATGCGATGATGTAAAAGAACCCCAGCTGGTAGAAATTCCCGGAACCCTCCACTAGGCACGTCATTCACGAGAAGTTTCGGCTATCGCATTGGACTGGAAGACAGTGCTGCCTGTGTTCACTGCGGCAACGAGGAAACGATTGCACACGTCCTCTGCGATTGCCCTGGGTACTGCTCCCAGCGACAGACTCTCGCCGCAGACTTATCACGCCTTGATGGTCAACCGCTGTCCGAGCAAACCATATTGGAATGCCGGAACGATAGTGTCTCGCAGCGGAAAGCCACGAAGGCTGTGCTCAAGTTTTTGCGCGCAACGGGCCTCATGAACCGTCTCTGACACATGCCGTGCTTGTGTGTGTGCGCGAGTTGACCTCTCTCTTTCTCGCTTTCTTCTTTTCTTCCATTCCTTTCCTGTCTCCCTTCACCCCTTCCCCAGTGCAGGGTAGCAAACTGGATATTTACCTTTCCGGTTAACCTCCCTGCCTTCCGCCCATCATCTCTCTCTCTTTCTCTCCACTACCCTCTCATAATCATAATCATATTTTGGTTTTGGGGCGTAAAGCCCCAGAAGTTATTACTATTACAAAAGCGCAAAAGAAAAGAAAAAGGTATATTTACTAACGTACTGGCCGTGCCACGGCCTTCGTCAGAGTAACTCTGGCTGGCTCTGACTGTGTGTGTGTGTGAAGGGCGGGGACGGTTCGTGTACACCAGGTTCAAGTATTGTTGTCAATCACACGTCATCCATTCTTTACGAGCCATATTTTCGGCCCGCTCCAGGTGGGAAGATTTCGCGCGTAGTTTTCCAAAACCCTTCCGCTTCTATCACAGTTTCTTCTCTAGGTCTCCGGGGTAAGAAGAAAGAACAACGTTTGACACATAATAAGTGTAATGTTTTTAGCCACGAGACAAACCAGAACCCTTATTTAGGTGTACATTATTTAGGTATAGTCAAATTTAATTCACAGTGGCACACTACTACATTTGTCTTAATGTATTAAGACAACTTAATGTATTAAGACAGTGTTTATAATATTCGTGCACTTATACGAACGCAAGAACATGCGAGTATGACAGTGCCAGAAATGTATAATAATGATCATAGCAAGCGCAAGTAAAAGCGGCCACAGTAACCGTCAGCGACGAGGACTTGGGCTGGCCTATCTTCACGCCGCGACGTGTCCACGGAGGCAGCATTCCGCAGTCCTCTCCACGGAGAGCAACGGAAGTTCGCCGCCCGCTCGGCAAATATTGATGCTTCTGCGGCTCTGCTGGGACAACGCGCCCGCATGTCACCAGCGAGCCGTGGCGACATCTTCGGAGACGCCCTCTGCGAACGTGCAACAAGTTTAGCTTTGTCTTATCGTTGAGCCGAAAGCAGACGCCATCCAATGTCATCGTGGTCGGCTAATCTTGCTTTGTGCTCTGTTTATACATTCTCCTCTGCCTCGTATTTTTAGCTGAACTTTATCGGTTCTCTTTAAATAAGGTTGCATTTAATACATTGTTACAAATGTATTTATGAGGTACAGTACAGTAAATGTACAGTAGGAACAGCCAAGCAGCCAATATGGTGGTGGTGCTAAATGCGCAGGGCTCTTCATTAGGAGGGGTTTGGTCTCCTGGTGAAAGACGGAGAAATGGTGAACGCTCTGGGCAACAACCACCATATTGGCTGCTTGACTATTGTCCTACTGTACATACCTTATGAATATATTCGCAACAATATTATTAAATATACGGTATACATATTTTCCCATTGTTTCGGACTTCATGTAGTTATATAACATTCCCACTGTACGCGAGAAGGCATGTGCACGTGTTCTCTCAACTACACGTATAAACAAACCTATTTGATCGGGGCCTTCTGAGTACACCAACAGTTCGCGCGAGTTCCCCAGTGCACATTGTGCACTGTACATTGTGGCGAGGTACCTACGAATGCTACGCAAAAGACGCCCATAAGCCGTGCTTATTGGCCGACGTAATACGCTGAAACCAAAAGGACATATACAGTCAAGGAGTATTTATAATTTTCTATGTACTTTCATTAGTTCTTATTTACTAGTGAGCCACCCTTTCGGATCTTCTTCAGTACTTCGCGATATCTTTCTGTTGTTTTTGTTGCTGTTGTTGCTTTTGTTGTTGCCTTGTAGTCCTCGAGTACAGAAGACCACACGTATACGATTACCTTCTTCTCGGCCCCTTAATCAAAGCGCAGCGGAGTTCTCCAAACGCGCTGTGGTGCACTTACGGTTAAAGTGGCTGAGTGCCGTATCACACCCCCATCCCACCATCCCTTTGGATGCTTCGCCGGAAAGCATTAAACACGCTTGAAGCGTGTTTAATGCTTTCCGGCGAAGCATCGATGATAAGCAGATGATAAGGACGAGCCCATAACACGACGACAAGCCTATAGTCTGTTCCGTACAGCACAGCCAAGGCTACGAGGCCATAGAGCGCAGAATTCTTCCGAGGCGAGACGAAATGCCATTGTTCGGACACGCACACTCCGCTTCATCTTCCTCCTTGCAGGGCTGCAGCTGTCACTGCAGCATGCGCCATTGGCAGATGACAGGCCGCGGAAGGACACGTTTAACATGCGTTCGCCCTTCTGGTTGGTCAAAGAGGCCCGTAGATTCCACAGTGCTGCACGGAACTTCTGAAACAGACTATAGACTGAGCCATAACCAGACTCCCGTACCAGCGAACGAACAAATTTTTCAACCACGCGCGTTGTCGTTTTCAGCCGAACACCGCGCTATCGAAAGTGTATGCATGCCCTCGCGTTTCCTCGTTCCGGCGTTTTCATCTTCGTGATCTGCTTAACGCGACGCCGCGCGAAAGTACGGCGTCGCGTCGTCAACCGCGAGACGTCGACGGCGTTATACGATCACCCAGGGGGACGCGCATTTCCCGCGTCTCTCTCCCTGTTCTCGTTCACACTCAGCGCAAACGAGCACAGTACAGTACGTTACCACGTACACGCACAGCACCTCCGCGCGGCGAGATGGGAGAGGTCGTCCTCTCATCGGCGCCATTAATATCCATAACAATAAGAAGGGGCCCCGGGCCACCCGGCGGCGGTGGCCTGCCCTGCGTCGTCTTCTTCCAGACCCTCGCCTTTTCCTAACCGAGCGCAATATGACGACTTTGCAGCGCGCGTCGTCAAGACACTGCAGGAAAGAACGCTAACGCGCGCGCGCGCCGTGCTCTCTGCCTGTATGGAGATTAATGAGGACCCGAGGAAGATCCGTTTATGGACCGATGCGGGTGGGCACTCTCCTCCTCATCCTCGGTGTGGCGCGGCAGCGCCGAGAGTGCGCGAGCGTGTGTACGGTGACTCTGACGACGACGACGCTGCTTGCCGCTGCAGTTTCAGGAGAGGCCGGCCGCAGCCTCTCCAGCGGCCCATAAATCTCGCCACTAGCGTAGCGCGCGCTCGTAAGGAGTGGGGGGAGGGGGGGGGGGGGGGGGGGAATCCTCTTACTTATGGAACGAGGTGGTGGTGGCGGTCGCCCGCGGAAGCAGAGAGGCGCCAACGCACAAGACGTGCCTTTGATTATCGGCCCATTTTTCGCCCCCATCGCGCGCGATTCGCTTGTGTAAACTCGCGCATCGGCCGCGAAGACGCACTTAACTCGGCGCTTTGCAGCGCGATCAGTGTGAATAAGATGGGTCGTGGCGGAGTGCCTCGCCGGAGAGAAAAAAAATGAAGGGCTGGCGCGACCGAACCATCATCCTTGTTTTACTTTTCGATGAGCGGCTGATCGCAGCAAGCGCGCGCCACCAATGGAACCGCGGCGATCCTTGCCAGAACACCAGACGCACGTCTCAAACGGCTTTCGCTGATCCGACTTGGCGGCCGCGGCTCCTCTTTCTTCGATGTTGTTGCGCGAAAGTGCAGTGACTCTTCGGAATTTATCGGTCTGCCGCAGATCATGTTTGGGCCTACAGGGCATCGCGTCTTGAGTGGTTTTCATAACAGCTATAACGCCTGTCTGCGCTGAGTTAAGGATGGTAGTCCAGGAGCCTTCATGCGCATGATGAAAGTATACATGCATATACATTATAGGAAGGCCACATGGCGCATGTGCGGGCCAGATAGACTCCTCATGAAATTGGCGGGTTGGCCTTGACGCACCTATCTGTAGACAGCTGACATATCGCAGATCGTAAAGAATGAATGAATGAACGCACGTGTATTCCATCCTTTCCGTAAAGTCCTCCTTGTGATGTCATGAGTGTGTCGTGCTGGTTACTGTTCCTCGAATTGTTTGCGGCACACGAGACTTCTACGCGTCTCGATGGTCTGTGATATAACAGCGAATTATTATGGTCCCTAAATGCTCGTTACCTCTAACAGGAGCGTCGCATCACTGGCTAAGATGTCACACCAATGTCCGCGCGATGTGCACAGCGGCGTCCCGTTTATCGTATATTGTGAAGGGAGTGTTTACACAAGCCAGCTGTATCGATAACAATGAGACGTCTCTGAGCGTCATGCCTAGAGCCAATGTAACTCAGAATTGTGAGCAATTGTCTCCTCCTAGTTCGCTAGACACACAAGAACTCTGACGGTGCGCCGAGAGCTCGAGATACTACGTTATCTTTCACGATTACCACTCATATATATGGCAAACATCTCGTACTCAGTTGAACTCCTGGGGCCGCATTCTCAGATTATTTGCTATTTTGACCGGTCGCACTCTCGCTACTTATATTTCTAGGATCAAGGCCGGCTGTCTTGTCTTTTACGAAATGCATCGTAATATAGTCTTTTTCAAAGTGGGTCCTGATCTTTGGGAATATCCTGTGCTTTATACAAAGAAATTTTGAATTTTTCATGTATTTGCTATTCCATTATGAAGGTGGATTGATAACACAAGCTGGGTGTGTTCTTCTGAAGGCTTTTCGAAGCTGCGAAGAAAGCGCTGGGTCATTGTTGCAGGGCCGTCGGCTTCATAGCGAGAGGGATGACGCCGCATATACGAGAAGCTCCACCACAAAGCTGTAAATGTAATGTATTGTTACTGTATTCCTACAAGAATACAAGGAGAATAGTTCATTATGTACAAAGATCCCCACTTATATAGTGGTTCTTCTTGTCTTTATCCATATATTCTTGCAATTTGTAAGGAAATCGCAGACGTCTAGACGGGACCCCGCGGATAACGACCAGACAGAGAATCCACGATGATGGCAAAGCTAGTCGAAGACAATATCACTCAAAAAGCAAGGATACGTTGATGGAGGGAAACGTTGGTTGCCGTGCATAGGCCATCCCGCGTATATGTTATTTGAATCTGCATGCAACCGGAACCCCCCGAGACGGAGGTCCATCTGCGCGCTATTGGAAAGAATCCTGCGATGGCAATCAACTCACTGCTGCCGTACATATACGCATGTAGGAGATTATGCATGGCGTAGACATCATATTCCGTCGCCGTCCGCAGTGATTCGTGTCCGCCGAATTTTCCCGCCCCCTAACGACGAATCGCACGTAGGTATGGTATATACGTTGTACCCGCGCTCACATAAAGGCCGCTCCCCTTCGAGAAAGCGCCATAACGCTGCGAGGCAGGCACCTCTCAATAGCTCTGGCGTACAGCTAATGACATCTGGCCGTTCTCGGGCCATTGGCTCGATCATTTCCCAAAGGATTCGGAGGGGGGGGGGGGGGGGGGGTTGAGCGGGGAGTACGATCGAGGCCGTAGGGCGTGAGAGTAGCATCTGAACCCTATATGGAGGCTCCTAGCTATAAGACCTGCGTCCTCCCCCATAGCACTACGTGCCTCCTCCAAGAACCCCCGTCCGAGCCTCTTCGTTGCCCCTCAACCCCTTCCGCGCCCTTTGCCTCCAACTTGCTTGCAGACACTCAAGCTTGCGACGGTGTGATTGCGCTCAGCACGCTGTCTCCTACGATCTGTTGGACAGAACGCCAGTCGACGCTTCCCCGGGTCTCTGCAAATCATCGATTCCGTCGCTGAAGCGCGTCGACGGGAAAACGAGTTCATGGTTCGGAGACTCGCGAACGTGTTGTTCCCGTGGTAAGTTCCCGCGCACAAGAAGGTGCAGCGGGGACCGAGCAGTGCGCAGAGCGTCCCGGCCATCACCACCACCCCCTCCACCTCTTCGCCTGCAGTATCACCGCCCCGTCTATAGTGGTTTCCGCGCTCGCTGTGAGGGAGGGCTTTGGGTTTCGTGGGAAAACGAACAAATGATGTTGTTCTGGATCGTGTTGTGTGAATACACCGGCGATGGGAGGGTCTGTGTATACTATGTAGCGTGCGGCATGCGACATGTGCGATGCTGTCTGAACGAGCGAGCATTCAGTGTGCTCTGATCCAAGTCCCGATTGTCCTGTTGTAATAGGGTTCACTACGCTGACGGTTGTTTTGAAGGCTCGCTAGACTGTCTGTAGAGGGTCTTGCGGTAATGCCATTTTGGATGGGAAATGTCCATGTTCCTGCGACAGCGCGTCTCGAACACGATCCACTAAATGTGATGCCGTTGATGTTCATTGACATCAGGGCGTGAATTGAAACGCTTGTTCTCGACCTGATGTGAATTAACCGAAATCACGGTTTCTGTGACCGAAATCGAGTAACAGAGATCAGGCATGCCATTCGTCAATGAGAGCTGTTATTGCACAAGCGCCACATCTTCATGACACATTTTTTTTTTTTTGGCGCATCCTGGACGCTTCAGGTAAGCATCATCGACTGCGTTATACGCACCCTATGCATCCTGCGCAGCACTGATTCGTCTTGTCGCTAAAGCGAGGACACTGGAAGTGCTTGTGCTTGCCCTTACGCTCTTGCGTGTGGTGTAGCTGCGGTGCAAAGTACATATATGGGTGTGGGGCGGTCAAACAGTGAGCAGCATCAGACGCAGCCGCCGTCGCTCAGCCTTTGCTTCCTCAAGCGTCGATTGGGTATACTGAGGGCCACCACCTGCCAGCGGCAGCTCGCCCAACAAACTTCCTGCGCGGGAATCACCTCCCAGGAAATCCGCTCGAACGGCCTCTTCTTCTCCTCCGATTGCCTTTGAGGAAAGACCATACTAGGAGCATTCATCTCGAATGTTGGGGAATGAGAGAAGAAAGTAAACAATCAATGAAGTACTTGCTGCACAGAAGCAAAAAATCGTGGCACGCAATGACGCACGGGCATATGTCGGACACAACCAACTACGTGAACACGTGTTCAGCTGTTCCTGTTCTCATGAAAGAGTTTATTTGGGCATGTTGGAATGGCAGTTCTGTGCTCTAATAAGGGTGTGTGTTTTAGTAACATCCGGACGTTTCACAGCACTGTAGGCGGGGGTCGTGAGGTTCAACAAGTGTAGCCGACGTCATTGCTCCCATTAATAAGAAAAGGGTGAACTTGGGCAGGTCGTTTATTGCGTTTCAATGCGAATGAATGGAGAAAGACGGGAAACGCGACTTGGTGGCAGAGAGTTCGAAGTGATGAAAGCGAGAAGTTCGCGGGCATGGAGCAAGCGCTATCCCACGAAGGACCGGCCAATTAAAGGTCATCAGGGGAGACCGTCGTTCTGCATTGGACATCGAATAGCCTGCTGCCGATGATGATCAAGATGGTTCTCGCTTGTAAGGACTTTCCTCGTGGAACGCCAGCCATCACCATGAAGAGTGCAGTATGACGCCACGGTGCCATTTCGTTGTTCGGTTGATAGCTTTTACAGTGCTGATGTACAGTAGTATACATAGAACCAAAGCATGGCGTTTCACCGTGCAGGCTGCATACTTCATTGTAAAGTCCTTGATGACGTCAGTGCATTGGTCCTTCGGAAATGTTCGTGGTCATGACTGCTCGGCACATATCTTTATTTACAGTTTCGTGAGTAAGAGCCTTTAACCTGTATATAGCTGATGTTGCTGCCCTGTCTCCGTTGGTTTGGAATCTGCATCAGAGCGCGCGGTAATGGGTTCGTTTTCCACGCGCGGAGTATGCATTCCGGTGCTGTGGAAGGGAAGAACCTAAGTGCACAGGGCGATCGGTGAAGAAACCCTGCTCGTCAAAAATACTATGAAGCCACCTCCTGCCTTCATTACGGCATCTCTTCTAAACCGCGCATTGCTTCGGTATCCCTGAACCAATCATTCAAGCAATCAAGCAAACCCAAAGTAAAGATCAAAGCCTCCAGATTGTAGACACAGTGTGCCATAGAGGATGTAAAAAGAGGGGTATAAGATGCCTCAGAATGAGCAGCCAGTCTAAGGCATCTCAACCCCCTGCTCTTACACACGAATCAATCACTTTAAGCAGTCAAGTAAACCGACTAACTTAGTTATTCAACGAACATTTTGCGTCTATGCCACTACTAATAGTTTGGCCGCAGTCTCATCGAACCATGCTCCGAACACTCGTGTTAGTTTCACATCAGTAACTATACTGCATAGTATATGTACTGAAATGCCGCCAGTGCCTGCGGCAGGAATGTGAGCTCGCAGCTTCAGCGGGCCGTCGTCGGAACCAGCGAAGGGTGCAAAACAAGGGAGACGGCGCGGCAGGCCGCAGCTCACGGGTCAGCTGAGATTGGAATTCGATTTCCTTCACACTGTTACGGCCTCGGCCTCGGCTTTGTTTCCCGCGGCGCCGCCGGGTTGGCCTGGTGGGACGCATCTCCGCTGATGGGCGCCGAGCCAGACGGGAAGCCGAGCAAGCGAAGAGAACTCGAGATGAAAAAGGAAGCAGCGGCAAATAGGGAGGAAAGAACTTAAGAAGAGAAAAAAAGAAAGGCCGCAGGCTCGCAAGCCTGACAGCGCACGCAGTTTGTTTCGTTGCCTGCTGCTTCTCGCATCCAGAGAGCAAGTCCGCATCGGCCAAAGAGCACGGAGGAAGAAACAATAAACTTCTCAGCCCCGGCATCCTCTTCCGGTCCGATGCCACGAGCTGCGTCCCTCGGGCAATGCGCGCTCCTTGGCCTGTGTTTCGAATCATGCTTAGGGAAACGCCCGCGCTCCGTGGCGCCTCCCCCACGCTCCCTCGGCAGTGTTCGTGCTTGTGCCTTTCTCGCGTGGCATCTTTTCCGCTTTCACGCCCTCTAGTATACGTTTTTTGAATGGGTGGTTGGTTCGCATCTAGAAGCGCCAACCAGCGACGTAGCTTTCCCATTTTCGAAGGGTGAAGGGTGGATGGGCATTGAGCGAGGAACAATAGACCAGTCGGTCATGGTTATGGTAAAAGTTTGGAAGCTATTTTACGCAAGCTCAACTCCAGCAGCATAGTAAGTGCTCCTACAGAACGAAAAGCTGCTTACAATGGGGCTGCTGAAGTTCATGTCGTATGGAAGGAAAATATGGAATGCAAGGGGAAAAACGGGAGCACACTGCATCCTTGTCCTCCCGTAAGCGACACTAACTATGGAAGTAGAAACATTAGAAAACCACGCTTTGGAGGGAGATAGCTGTCCATTTGTCGACCCTGAACTGGAGCTTGCTAGATGCGACTATAAAAAGGAAACAAGGAAAGAGATAAACAGAGCGCAGGCGCACAATCAGTGCTATCCAGGACCCGATTTGGAAGCCGTATTATTTAGTACATGCAGGAAGCTTACACAGGAAGTTTAGTCGTTCTGGGAAAAAGCCCCATGGTATGGAAGTTTATTTGCTGCGATGAATGCCGTCTGTGCCGTATTGTGAGAAAAACCTCAGCCAACTTGGCAGGCTTCGAACTGTCTAATTTGGGCCTTGTCGGCACGACATTTGCATTGCGGTGTATTTAGTAGCACTTGCGTATTTTCGCTGTCACGTTTCCGACTGAATCATTATGCGTTTAACGCCGCAAATAATACACTTGCTAACGTATTTGCCAGTATCACGTAATGTGTGCAGTATCGCGTCTTATCTCCCCCTTCCCTTCTTCGCCATTGTGCACTATATTGTAGCGAAACGTCGGGGCCGTTCATGTTAGACGCATCGGAAGGTCAGGAAGACGAAGAGGCGTGGGAGCCACTCCGCGCAGGCAAGGGATGAGGAGTCGACACGGTGAATTGGGAGAGCACTCATTGGGGGGTTTATTTAGCTAAGACATCTTGAAGTTGTAAAACACACAGGGCAAAAATTATACAACAGAGAAAATGGTATCATACCCCGTCGGCCTGCCGGACTGCTCCCTGGTGATGCCGAGCGTCATGGTCCCCGAGTTCGCTCTCTCCAAAAAAGGCCAGTGTCGCCGCTTAAATAACGCTTTTTCAGCGCCCACGGCAACAGGAACGTCTCCGAGCACCGGCTTACCCAGACAAGTCAGGCAGGTCGACGGTAACGATGTTATACGAGCTTCTACGATCGCGTGCATCCGGCCTCGCCACAAAACCAATACAAACAACGCTTTCCAGAAACTGGCCGCGGCGCGCACACATTCTCTTCATTTTCGGTGTCCCGTCTCCCGGAAGGCTCCCTGCGGTGTGCGGGCTCGTTTACTAGAGCACCCTTGTACAAAAGCAGTCGGAAAAGAAGAAAATAACAAGAAAACATTCTACGAGACGCGGTCCTCGCGACAATATGCTAAACCGCATGTTTTGTGCGGGGCTACTTAACGACATCTAGCTATTTGTTTTTTTTTTTTCTCTTACTTTTTTTTCTCACCCAGGCAGTTATGAATGCCAGCTTCGTTTCACTCTGCCCGTACCTCTGCATCACGACAACGTTGCTCGCGTTACTGCTGTAGAGAGCGCCATCCACGTTTTCGACGTCAGCCGAATGGAGCCTGGGCCATCCAAAGAAAATGTCAACACTGTTCTTTCTGTGCTGCTCAAACTGTCCTTCCCAACATGAACAACACCGCAAGCAGTGACGAAAAAAAGAGCAGCGTGAACCGCTTTCGTGGAAAAGAAACAGCGTCGTGACGGCCCAGTTCCCTAAAGCTGTTGCTCTTCTTACTTTTCCTTTACTGGCACCAGTCGTAGCCACGGACACACACGCACAGGAGCTACGTTTCGTGAAAACACTGAAGCAGACGACATAGATCGACGAGGACCAAGGGAACAAAAGAACAAACAAACAAGAATAGAAAGTGGGGCTAAAAAAAAAGGAGAGAAAACCCACGGGCTCATGATGGCGGTCGACAGCGCAATGGAGACGCCTTCCTCGGATGGGTAAACCAGTGGTGACCAGCTGTCACTTCGACGAAGCAGGAAGCACTCAGTGCATCGGCTAGACCGCGGACGCGCGAGGGGAGAAAAAACACCAGCTACTGTCGGCGTGCGCGTCAAAGTGAAAGGCGCGCACGTCGGCTTTCTCCTTCTCCAGGAGTCCCGGTGACCCCCCAGGGCGCAAAGCACAAGACAACAACGAAGAATCCGCGTAGATATGGGCTAGAACCACGCCCCGTCCTCCCCTGCTACAGCGGCTTGCTCGGCATCCGCTGTCCAAACGCATGCCACGCACGGAAGAAGTGCAGGCGACGCCACAAAGACGCCCGCCAACGCGCGCGCGCGCGCCATCGCTGTGCAAGCCCGCACACAGCCATCGTCGCCCTGCGTCGTCCGCCCATGCCGTTGTCTTCAAAGCCTTCGGCTTTTTCCCTCCCCCATCGCTAGAGAACCGGAGCAGTCAGTCAGGGGAGGCCAGAGGTTCGACCGCGTCGTCATTTCGCTGATTATCCGTATCTAACGCGCACGCCTTCTCCCCTCCCACCGGCATTTTTCGATGGCTCGCACACCGTGTCGCACGGAAAGGCCACAGCACGCGGTACGTCGCCAACCGCAAAGAACGTCTCGCGGTCACGAGTAGGGGGCCTCCCGTTTTCGTGGCCTAACTGCGAGCTTTACTTCCAGATGTTTTCTCGGGCATCGCTCGCATGGTGGGGGATGAGGAAAGGATCCCCCCTCCTCCCCCGGGCTTCAGATCCGAGGCTGTCTTTCTCGCCCAGTCTAGACAGAAGTGGGGAGGGTTTGAAACCTCCCCTGAAAGGCCCCGCGAGGATACGTGCTTGCCAGCAGAAACAACGAGGGGCCTTTGTTTGTGTCACGGGTGGGCTCGTTTCCTTCTGTGCGGGCCTTCTCATCTCTCTCGGGAAGGTTGTCGGGATCTGAGATGCACGTGCGAACCACGGGGTCGACGCTTGGCCTTGAAGCTGTTGGTTGTTAAACGAGCTCCGAAGCTCCCCGTGCTTAGTGTCTTGGACAGTGCGCCACATATCCCCCGTGGCTTTAGAGATTGAGCACCAATGCGCTCTGGTATAAGAAGAGAACGTTCTGTATGCGAGGCGATAATGTCGCTCGTCATCATTCATTTGTCCCAGTCCATTGTCGGTGGGCACAGTGAGCCTGATGACCCGTGGACAATCGGCTGTCACTGACGCCGCGGTTGTGTCCAGGCAAAGTGAACACGAGAAGCATAGCTTTTGAAAGCTATACGACTTGGTGGGTCTCGCTAACGACCGTCATATGCACGCTGCGTGCGTGAACAACTGCAACACAGCGGTGCCGCAGCTAAACTTGATGAAACGGTTTGTGCTTAGCATGCAGCTTCGACGTGTTCTACGTATCGCTTGCACAGAGTGACAGCAGTTCGGTCAACTGCTGCACATCAACACGTTGCGGGTAGCGAATGGTTCTCACTCGCGGAAGAGATCATTTTGGCCGTAATCCGTGTGCACAGCAACTCCTGCTCTTGATATCTTCGCCCGTATTAGCGGACGACTTCGTTTTGTTCTGTCCTCGAATACAGTTTGATGTACTCTTGGCCGCCAATAGCGTACAATAAGCGTAAATAAAAAGAAATATAAATCAGAACGGCTCGAAGACGCCTTGAATGTGGAAAACAGGCTGACTGCTCGGTTAACAGCGATCAGCCTTGAACGCAGGAATGCGTGGGCGCTGTCAAGGCATAGAAAGACGGAGCAGATCTCGTGCTTGACTGAGCCGTTTCGTGAGCTAATTTATGGGATCTCTCGCTGTCTGAAGGGTCTATCTATAAAACTAAACGAACTTTATGTACGCATGCGACATGGGGGGGCGTGTACAACGAATATATTTACGCGGCCAACGCAATTATTTGCAACAGGTACGTCAATTCCTGTGTCACCTGGTATTTTCACCTAGATTAATTGGTAAAAAGGAAGGGGCGCCTCGTACTTCAGAGCTATGTGGGAGTCAATGAGTACCATTTGTCTTATAAGTCGTACATTAAACGTATGATGGTGGTATATTCGAATATGATGGCGAACGTTCACGCTACGAGAAGAACGGAAACCAAAACCGAGCACTCATACTGTCTTTAAGGATGTCATTGCATGGAGATCGCCAAATAGTCCCTTTTCGAATATGATAATAATTCCTTGTTAGAGCATGCACAGAGAATGGCATATATTGATGACTGCCCGTAATGATTCTGCTGCAAAGGAGCCATGGTTGTAGATGGAGAGCAGCAGCTACTGAGCAAGCGGGTTTAGTAAATCGAACTTCTGGATTCTTGAACAATAAGAAATCTTTGTCAATTCGTTCCGTAGATATAGGGGAAAATAATTCTTGTATTGAAACAAATTAATTCTTTTGCATCTCGTTAAAATTCCATGTTACCTCTTCAACGAACGCTTTCAACCAGAAAGGCATCAGGTGCCTTTCTGATCCTTCGTGTCGCTACTGTCGCGGTTCATTCAGCTGTTCCAAGTACGATCACGTTTTAGCTGTTTCTCACTCACAGTTTGCACTTCCATGACATGCATATAGTTATACGGGATAAACTCTATTTTTTTTTTTTCGCGCATTGGATGAAGTCAGATGTTAAACAAAATTGTTGTAAAGGAAAATAATTTACACAGACATGGTATCTGCGCAGCGAAGGTTCACAGCGTTTCCATTCCTTCCTGCTTTGCTAGTTATACGCAACACGAAGCCTTAACAGACCGGGGTGAAAGCAATCTAAACTAGTCGACGGAGAGCCATGACACCCGCGATGACACGCTCTCTTCAGCCCTGTTATATACACAACGACGCCGGGGGGGAACAGCGAACACACGTGCGGCTTTATGCATACCACGTGTCCTCACAGTAAAACGCTCGAGACTGCTGGCATCGATACGTCGAGCGCATGCATAGCTCGGGCGCTTGTGTTTGTATACACTCTTGCTTTTCGTCGTTGCATAACTTACCGCGCCAAACGTCTGTACAGTTCTTGAGCACAGCATCGTATACTCCTGTTAGGGTGCGCCGACAGGAGTGTAGTACGTTCTTGTCAGCTTGTGACAAACTTTTCTCTTCCACAAACGCGCATGCGCGGCCTTTGCGAAGGCCGCGTGTTCGGCTGTTTATATCCCACCCCGATTCCTGAGGTTTTCCCGCCGTTTTCATCGCGGTGCGGCGTGTATATACTGGGGCGGGATCAGAAAACTACGCCGCGAAAGTCGAGGAACCTCTTCGTTATATATAAATAGAACTTTGTTTTCTGCCTGCGCAAGAATTTCGTGGAAAAGGGCCAAGGACAGACGTCGCCGCAGTCGTCTCCACCACAACCGCGCGTTCTTCTCGCAGTTGCGTGACATAAAAATACTGCCGGCACGACATGAATGCCGCTGCTCGCTCTCTAAATCCGGCCAGCATTGCATCTTGTGCCGTAACGCAGCGAGTGTTATTGTAGGAACATCGCGCGTTGAGCTCGCGAAATATACCAGCACGATAGTTACGCATGGTCGCTCCAATGACGATTGAACGATCATGTGTACGTAACGAAGTGGTCACTTAAGTTTTTATACTAAAAACAAGAGAGAGAGAGAGGTGAGCAGGAGGGCAGAAAGGTTAACCTGAAGCTGACATCCGGTTTGCTACCCTGCGCTGGGGTGGGGGAAAACGGGATGAAAAAGTGGAAAGAGAAAGGGAGCAAGAAATAAATAATAACAAGAAAGGACACACGCAGCGAGAGAGAAAGAAAATAAACGAGGAAAAAAAAAACGCACATCAGACACACGAAGAGCGTTCTAGTTACAGTCTCCCAGACGGGCCGGTCATTAAAATAAGGATTTCTGCTATACTATACTACGATGCTATGACAATCGTGCTTTTAGTTTCTACCCGTTTTCTATGAATGCCATTGTATGGACTAGAGGTATACCATGCCAGTGGCGCACCGAAGGGGGGGGGGGGTTCGGGGGTTGTAACCCCCCCCCTGAGGCCGACCTAACCCCCCTCCCACTCCGTAACTGCTCCTATGTCCTAGAAGAATGTGGCGCTAATTTCTCTGCAAAACGCCGGAAAAATAATAAATATAATCATCGTCATTGATGTTACTATTATCTGGCATTTTACTTACTTTTGTTACACACGCAACAACTGTGTAATCGCATGCCCGGCCCTTCGTGAAAAATTGACCCCCCCCCCCCCGGCAGAGATCCTGGGTGCGCTACTGTACCATGCTATGTATGTCGGTGCGAGTGGAAACTTTTCTCTCATGGGTGTTGTGGCTTGTGGGTGAGTGTATCGGTTTTGGGATTGGCCTATGCTCCGCATATAGGAACCACTCGCCAAATATTTTCGCTGGGAATTTGCTTTTTTGATGCAGTGCTAATCGAATTTGTGACCTCGGAGCTTGGATCCCGTCTAGTATACACGTGTTCTCCATTTCTGCCTGCGCAACCACGGGAACGCGTATACAGACATAATTCTTCGCGCAGCCTTCATTATTGTCAGCAAGACTCGCGAATACTTCAACAACAGGGAACGTAACAACCGGAGTGCATTAGCGCTAACAAGTCCGTACTCAGCTGGAATGCCCTATCATCCATCACCGTCCAAAAAAGAAAGAAAAAAAAAAAGGAAAAGAAAGGCAGCGGTGGCAGATGTATCAAAACGTCTTTTTATCAAAATGTTAAATTGTGTTACAATTTTTCAATATTTGCATGTTTATTATAGCCATTTGTGAACGCGCATGATATTAAGCATAAGTTGTCAGGTGGTGTTTTCAGTCGCCTTCATAGCGGTAAATTCGCAGCGACGCAGCCTCTAGAACGATGGTTGGTTGAAAAACAGCCTTCGGCTTCAGCGGGACGTTTACATAGTTATGCAAGGCTTTTAAATTTCATTGATCCTTCGCACACCCTATTTTCTCTTCCCGAGCACAGGGCAATCAACTGGTCATCTCCGCTGGTAAACCGCCTTTATATCTCCTTTTGTATTTGTTTTATATATGTATCTCTCTATACGCATGTGGGGCATGAACCTCGGGGGAACGAGGCATCGGACCTCTCAAAAGCATTTCTAAAAATGATACGTATAGGCGTCACAGCTTTCCCATAAACGAAAATTAATGTTGCGCCACCGAAGGAGCGGTCCGTTCATTCCCATGAAAAGTGCAGTGACTGATGAAACCGACCAGGTACTATTATCACATAGAATCGGACGCCAAACATCAACGTTGAAAGCCGATCTATAGCGTTTGTTCTCCGCCCAGGAGTACACTTAACAGCGCTCGCACAACGACGTCGATATACAGAGAGACGTTCCCCAGAAAGAACAATGCTCCATTTGCAAGTGCCCCCCGCGGGAGCCTTTGACCGAGCTGATGTTATGCAGAAATTCCGCGGCAATCATCTTCATCCATGAAACTTCGAACCCCGTATACATTCGGGGTTGCAGCGTTTCAAGACCTTTTAAAGACGGTATCATTATTTTATTTTTTTTTTTTGCTCGCGTAGTTTATTTGAAAGGCAAGCGAAGGAAGAACACCGCGGGCTGTATACGGAGAGCTTGGCGCCGATGGCGGGCGAGCCAAATCAGATTGGGATCCGGGCCTCCTCAGCGCTGGCGCCTCGGGTCTAAGCCCGCGTCAGATTGGGGCACGGCGCCTGTCAGCTACGCCGAGAGCGGCACCGCTTCAATCCCCCCGACGAATCCCGCGTTACCAGAAGATGCTGGCGCCCGTCGATATGTTCGGTGCAGCGTGCCCGCATTGGCGACTATTGTATACGAATCGTACAGTCCGGGTTAAAGGACATACTGTTTCTAGTGGCTGCATCACTCCGTCGAGCCACGGGCTAGTGGTGGTTGAGTGGCATCTTGCCCAGATGGGACGTTGCCGAGTGTCGAGCATTGCAGCTGCTAGGTGCTATACGGCTTGAAATATGTCTCTTCGGGCGTTGAGTTGTTGCAGCAGTGAACAAAGGCCGACGGTCTTTGACAGTCGGAAGTCAACGTTAACGCACAGTGCACGCAACTGGGCGAGACAGTTCGAGTTCCATGCCAGGCTGGCGCAGCTGCCACTATCCTTGGGCGAAGCCCGACGCCGCAGACGACTCTTTCCCGGATTATTATGCTTCTCGGCCAATGCGGGAGTTGTTCGGGACCAGATGGAGAGGACAGAGAGAGAGAGAAAATGAAGGTTTTTGTCCTTCGTGAAGCATACGGTGGAAGGGAGGAGCGTCCGGCAAAGACCCGGACGTGGCGAGACAACGCGACCAGAGTGTGCGGCATGCCGGCGCCCCGGACAGATTCCCGAAACCGATGGGAATGACGCGAGGGATCGCTGTGGCCACCTGCGCCCATCGGTCTGAGTCGGCGATCCCCGCGGATCAAGGTCCGCCTTGATTCGTCAGTTGGGCTGACGGGACGTCGTGTCAGTGAGGAACGGGCCTCGGCCGAAGTCACTGGGCGCTTATGGTGTCTTGGCAGTCTATATATCAGTATGTAACAAGACAGTGGGAGAGGGAGAGAGAGATAGCAGAGGCAAGGAGGTCGGCAGGATGTGCAGTCGGTTTGCTTCCCCTGCCAGAGGGAAGGGGGTTAAAACTTTACAAAAGCTTATTATGAAAATAGACAGGCACATTTTGTTATCACTTGGAGATGCTGGTGCGAGCTTACACACATTGCGTATTGTAACGTCTACTCGGGCTACACACATGCGCTTGCACAGATTCGAGGAATAGTGGAGTGCAGTATAGCATGGTCTGATTTGGGGCATTCTTGGTATATCGTGGCAACGGAACTGTATTGAGTCCACCGTTCTCACATCTCAAAAGATAAGAAGTCGGATTGCGCCATATGATTCTATTCGAGCTGCCTTCTACCTCTTCATTTCCCCATTTCTCTCCAGCCCCTGTATCCACCGGTGCGAGTGGTTGATTGCTGGGCAGCATGGATCCGGTCTGTGCTGCAAATACGAGCGCAAAAGAGTGCCTTCGACGTGGCTTTCGTGTTCAGTGCCACATATCGGGTGTGTTGTACAGCAGGCATATCGCGTACGACTCCTGTTTTACATAATGTTTCACTTCGTTGGAGGGTATAATATGTGTCACGGTAAATACGTATATAGTGCCGCGGTTGGACATTTGACGCCCTGAAGAACCAATAGGAATGAACGCACACACGGTAGCGAGGCCCTCTTTCGTTAGCCTGTGACGAGCGTGGTACGTGTTGTGTGACAACGTATCGAGGACAACCTCTCAGCTTCCTGTGATGTGATTCGCCTTCACATATACGTCAGCTTACAATGTATAGCATCAGTGTTCTCGAGAAGCAGCACTGCCCGTCGCGTTTTTTTTTCTTCGCCGCAGCATTCTCCGAGTCTGCTGGCAATCTCCTCCCGGTTTCACGTTGAGTGCACGGAAATGTACAAGCATCCTATAGGGAGTCGATATAACGTGTTCTCGGGCTCATATACCGCTCGCTAGAAAAGAAAGGCGCGGTAACCGGACGGGCTTATGCGCCAGCGAAAGTAAATTAAACCGATCCATCAGAGCTCATTTCATCGGCGCAGTGACAACCCACGCGAACTGCGAGCATACGTACATCCCCCTATACCTTCCCTTTCTTACTCCTCCTCGACAGTACTCTCGCTTTCAGAATAGCCGCCTGAGGATCAACGGCAAAGATGGATCCATCGTCTCGGGTCTTCGGCGTGCCGTGGCTTAGCAAGTTAGCGGGAGAAGCAGTTGCAATAGTCGCGCGGAGAGCTCTTTTCGCGAGACGTCGGCGACGACATCGGCTCCCATGATGCGACCACCTGCGTGGAGAGAAAATAAGAGGAAAGAATGAACCACGGAGTGGGTCTTAGATTCACTTTCAGCCGAGCGCTGCGGGCGCCTGAACGATGGAGCATCGCAAGGCTGCAGCAGTGCGCGTGCAGACGTTTGGGCCTATGCGCAAGCTGGGTGGTGGAGGGGGGCTGGCTCGTTCAGCGCCGATGGTGTTTGGTGGTGTGGTGGTCCACCGTGACTTAGGTTCTTGTATGCAGTCTCGGAGAGACTCCGCTGCGGACAGAACGTGCGTGTGGTTTCCTTCTATGAAGAAGGGCGAGGGGGAGGAAGCCCACGACGTGGCTTTTGAGTATCATCCTCTGAAGGCTCTCTCACGATGCGCCGGTGACTGCGGTCGTCCATCTTTCCACAATGCTTCCTGTCTTCGCGTTGGGCCGGTTAGCTGGCTCTCTTTCTCTCTCTGTCTCGAGTGAGCACGCGCACTTCGCATTTGCATCCCCGAGGCGTATTGCAATTTGCTGTCGTCCAATTTGTCCCTGTCATCCTTTTCTTTAGTGCGTGCGTGTGCGTGTGTGCGTGCCGGTGTATCCTGGCTTTCATGTGTGCGATCTTCTCCGTCGTCCTTGACTCGGTTTGGGACGGCTCGTTTTTGATTCCTCGGTATCATTCGTTTACTTTCAACGGAGGCCGCACACGCAGTGCCGCTGAAATGGAGACTTTAGTGCCCCGCGAAATGCGGCGTCGTGCTCTTTCTGCGTGAAGGGAATGAATGGGGGAAATGAACGTTTAAGTTATATATGGAAAAGCAAGGAGCGGCTTATGGTAATCACAATTTGTCTTGGCTGGGGAACTCCTTTGGAGTGCCTGGTGAGTTTTTTTTTTCTTTGTTTACGTTTGTTCCAGACGCGTGTATCCCTTCTACGCACCGTACGCGTGTGCAGTCATTTTATTTTTCGTTACTTTGGACGTTGTCAAATGCTCGAAAGCTACATCTTACATGTTCTGAGCGGATAAACGTGTTGCAAGCTTTTCATTTGTGTCTGGCGCGCTGCCCACACTTGTAGCGCGGTGGCTGTGCTTCCTGCTGTTCGCACATGGGTCGTGGGTTCGACTCCCGCTTGAGCCGCTCCGAGCCTCGGATGTAGGATTGTAGAAAGCGGAGACGCTTTCCTAACTATTTTTTTGTTTACGTTAAAGGGACATTAAAGCGATACGCTAAATCAGCTTACATTGATAAGTTGTTTTTGAGGACTTTATTATCATTAACTTAGCTGTCACAGGTTCATAACCACAACAGAAAATGAAGGTCACAGCTTCGGTTTAGTAAAATTTCGCGCCGGTATACTTATAAAAGCATCGAAATGCCATTGTGACGCCATGTGTATTAAAGTATTTTGGCTGAATAATATTTCTCGAATGTACGCCGCGGTGGTATATACAGTGGACACGGTGCTCGGCTCGTGACACGAGTAAATATCGCTGGTCTGTTCAGTGTCTCTAAAGAGAGCGATCCGCTTGTTGTGGAGCACTCGTGTACCCAGCCTCCTGTGATGTCCCTGGCTTGAAAGCTTCGTGCATCAAGCTGATTCCGGCTATGCATGCTACAGGTACAAGCAATCGAAGTCTTCGAATGCTTTGCGCTCTGGGGCATGTCGTTCGAGCGAAAGTTCTGAAATAAGTGGCTTGAACCGGAGCTGTTAGAACGTGCGAGAAGTGGAATTTCAAGTACGGATCAGTTTAAAGGGCTCGCGCTGTCGGCATCTATGTAACACGCTATAATAACTGACCAAAGCCGGTTAAAATGGATGCAGACTAAGAAGGGTCAAGATAAACCAGATTAGTATAATAATGTAAAGGATACACATTAAGGGTAAATAATCGCGTAATGGGATTAAATTAGGCCAGTGTAACTCGAAAACGGCCACAATAAACACAAGAAAGATATAAGGGAAACACAGGTGAATCAGTGGGAGCAGTAGCACAAGTGTACATACCCCGATAAATTCCCACAAAACTGATCATTTTTTACTGCTTAAAATAAAACTAAATGGGTCCAGGTTAAGAATGGTTAAGCTCAACCAGATTAGTGGGATAAATTGAAAGATATGCATTAAGGTCAATTAGTCGCATAAGGATGTCAAATTAAGCGAATATAATTCGAAAACGCCGCCAATAAAGACAACAGAAACACAAGGGAAACGCAGGCGAATCACGGCTCCGTAATTCGTACAGCTGTCAGTGCAGTGGAACTGGCTTAGATTTTCGTTAAGGGTTAGTGTTAATAACATAGTACAGTGTTAATGACATAAAATTTAAGCCTAATAATAACGTCGCATTCAAAAAGTCATTTAATGTACATACTGTGATTTATACTAAAAATAAATAATGAAAATAGATGTTTTTCTCAAATACTCAAGGCCTCGAGCCATTGCCGCTACCCACCACCGAAAAGAATTCCTGCCTACCGGCTTGGTGCCATCGCAGTGATTATTATATGATCAGGGGCCGAATTCACAAAACTTCTCTTTCGTAAGTGATTCTTGCCATTGGCGGTCGGCTTCTATAATGATATGTCCTGCATCAGGATTGGCTGAAATTTTCTCTTACGACCATTTTTATCGTAAGTTGTTTTCGTGAATACGGGCCCAGATTACATTAATGTGGCTATCATTGCGACAAGTGAGAGTGAAACATCTGACCGATTGGCATATTCAGGGCAGTGAAAAGCAGTACACTTATTCGGTTCTTTCGTTTACTGAAAACAAGACTGATTGGCTTTCTTTCTTTCTTTCTTTCTTTCTTTCTTTCTTTCTTTCTTTCTTTCTTTCTTTCTTTCTTTCTTTCTTTCTTTCTTTCTTTCTTTCTTTCTTTCTTTCTTTCTTTCTTTCTTTCTTTCTTTGCATTCCTTACATAGAACCCTTTCCTCTGCTTAAGGATAGCAAAGGTTTGCGTACGGTTGGCCTCCCTATATGTGCCTCTTTTCCCTCTTTCTGTTTGATTCAGATAAAAGAACGGAATAGTAATGTTATTTCCCGTGCCTTCTACGCGGACAGAAACCTTGACAACCGCCATGACCTTATAGGCCCACAGCACCATAGCATGGGCGCATATACGATTTCATCGCGTCGCGTGCTCTCGTAAAGGAAGCGCGGACGTGGCGATGACGGATGACGGCATCTCGCTCCGCACCCTCTTTCTTTCTTTTTTGCCGGCTCTTATGCATTGTTTTGTAAACCTAAAACTCCCGGCCAGGGTCGTATACGCGATCCAACACTATACTACACTGCATTGCAGGTCTCCGCCATTCAGTCGCCGCCACTGCTGCTTCTCGTGTACTCGTCGCCATCTTGGCGTAGACGCCCTCGTGCGGACAGCTTGATAGACGAGCAGCGTGTTTTCTTTCGCCTCGGCGTCCCGGAACGTTTCCTGCTCCGGAGCAAAGCGGTGGCACCGGAAATGCAAATTTGCGCGCCGCGCGCGCGGCCGCTACGTATACGTCGGTGCCGAAAACAGCGACGATGTATGGTGGCCCCAACGGGATGACGTATGATCGAAGCCGGCCTCCCCGGTCCGCGTTCCGGCCGGATGCGAGCGTGTCGCGCGTGAAAGATCATGTTTGGCCCCCGCAAATCAGCTCCTTGTGTCTCCTGTGTACGCGTGCGTGCGATGTGCTACTCATGCATTCCAATAAGTTGTCAGATGTTGAACACCCCCATGACCAGTGGTAACTATAAGAACTATGACGTGACCTTTCTTTATTTCAACGACACTGAGCCACACGTAAGAGATTTTTGCATATTAGCGGTATGTCGGCTCATTCCACTGAAAGGAGCTGTGTCGTGTAAGAAGGGAAGGCTCGGATCTATAGCTATCTTGACCCACCTGATTCTTGGCTAATGTCGTGAGAGCAATGTGAGCGCACCTAGGAGGACGGCGATGATGGCATGATCATCATCATCATCATCATCATCATCGTCGTCGTCGTCGTCGTTGTCGCAGTCGTGATCATCCTGGCCATATAGCCGCCAGATCATCGTATACTGCGCTACCACTCTGGTGCGGGACATAGTGGCACAAAACGCTAGCACTCGAAGGCACGCTATGGCGAATTCATAAACTTGGTCTCAGGATGGTTAGCGCACGTCCATTGTCGCTTACGTTCTATAAAAGTGAAAAAGTGTAAGCGTTCGAAGAACGGCCAGGACGAAATTCTGCCATCTCGACAACGAACCGGATCTTTCTCCACATTTCATTTCTCGGAGTGGTCCTCTCTGCCTGTTCTCAAGCATAACAAACTGTACTACCCATTTCTTACGGCTCCCTCCGCTAGGGGGTCACCGAGCGCATTCTGGACCGAGCACGAAAGGACAGGAGGAGGCCGTACATGGCCACGGACGAGGGAAGAATAAAGCGCTCCCTTGTTGCACGTGCGTGGCTTTGATACATCGGCGCAGCCGATGAAGACTTGGGGGTCACAGGCCCGGGCCACTCACACTCACCACGCCAGCGCTCATCAAACCTCGGCCCGCGGCCCCAACGGAGGGAGGGAGGGAGGGACGCAGAATGGCTCGGCCCGAGTGTCGTCCCCACGCATTCGGTTTCTTGGAGCTCGCTCGTCAGCGCGCGTCGCTCAGCGGGCCGCCCTTTTCTTTCGGCCCTCCCCCGCTGGTTCTCCTTCATAAATGAGTTCAACGGGCCTTTACGACTGCGGCTGTAAAAAATTTATCGCCTCGGCGATTCCGGAGCCCTATAGCCGAGCTCGCGCTGAGTGAAGCCCAGCTCGTCGCACGGAGATGCCGCGCCACCGGAGCGCATCATATACACAGCCGCTCAAAGGAGAAGTCCCCGACATCCGCTTGAATTTCCGTCCACGGGACCCCGGCCAAGCCGAGACCGGAGTCGCGGGGTAGGTGTATATAGGGGGGGCCCCTGTATATACACCATGCGGAGTGGCGGTGTATATCCTCCTCTATACTTTCTTTCTCTCGAGCCACCCGTCTCGCTTCATCCCCGAAGTTATGGCGCTGGCAGGCATAACTTGTGTCTATATTCGCTAAGCACCGTGCGCGCTCTTTCTAGAACCTGCGGCGTATACGAGGGCCCCATCGCATGCAGGCGACACCGACGCACAAGCAGACGACGCCCTCGGCGCAGATGGCGCTGGGCGCGCTCGCGATCCTCGCTGAAGACGACGTTTCGAGGGAGAAAGGAGAGAAAAAGAGCTCGTGATATGTGTGGATATAGCGTTGCTCGCTCGGGTCTTTTAAAACATAACTCGCAGGGTCGCCGCCAGCTCAACACTAAGCCAATGAGGCGGCCGTGCCAAACCTCTTCCAAATAAAGCGTCGAGGAAAGAAAGCATATATGCTTAGCGGTGTATGAGGCATGGCGGTCGGCAAAGGACGGGCGTGCACGCGGGTTGTTAAAAAAGAAGAAGAGAAATAAAGATAGCTCGCAACTGTGGCTCGTCATTCGTCGTTCTTGATCGTCGTAAATCTCCGACAGGGCCCACCCCGGGCGTAAATTCCTTGCGCCGCAGTTTTCCGAAAGCGCTGTCTGTCGGCGCGATATGTTTTAACGCGGGCAGGGTTTCGCGGGGTTAAGCTCCGCTTGGCCTTGACGAGATAGCCGTGTTATACATACTCATACACGACATGCCTGAGCAAACGCCAAGTCGTACGTGGAGTGTGGTCTCTGATGACGTTTATATCGCTTCCGCTTCCGTTTACTGAAGATAAGTGAACACTTAGAAAGACAGCGGATGCCGAGAGTGTCGGGGTTAAAATGGAACACTGTACTAAAATACGTATTAACTGCACATAAGAGACATCCTGTGGCATATTAAGAAATGTTGCCATTTTTAGGATAGCAGAAACGCCCGCTTGAGTGAGGCCTGTGCAATGCTCTCACCTCAGCGTTCGACATGAGTTGGACGAACTTACGGTAAATGAGAGAAAGCGTTCCTGGTTATGATCACCGCATGTAAACGTGAAGTAGCCTTTGCTGCGCGCGCCTACTGTGGAGAGAGAAAGAGTTCGGACGTGTGCTTACTGTTTTCTGTAGTGTAGGTTATCAAGCTAATAATCTTAAATACGGCGTTGTTTCCCCCTTCCTACATGGTACATTTCCTTCGACAGATGTCCCTGGCTGTCCCGAACAGGAACATTGTATTGTGGATGGTAATACGACCTAGTGGGGGACGGGAAAATTTCTGAGCTGTTTTCCTGACATTAAATTTCGGTACATCTACTATACCTGCAAATATCTTCAGCACGAATGGCAGAAAAGTGTCATAAAATGGCCCAGCGGAGACACTGTGGTGAAGATCGCCCTGTGATTAACACCACTTGAATATATTAATCGCGCGCTTACATCAGGGTCACTCATGAAGTGCAAATTAGCTTTATGTATAGCAGTTGTCAATAAATCCGAGCGCTCTAGATTCAATCATCGTATGCTTCAATAAATGATATCGCGTGTCTTAGCGCTGTGTTGTTGTATAAACGTCAACATCGAAATGAGATTGTAGTTCTCCAAATACTCGAAACAGTGGCGGTATACATGCCAGTGAAATAGTCGATCAGTATTGAGATGAGGGGTTAAAGTAGCACTCGGCTGTTGCATACTGCATCCTGCTTGCACACAAATATCCCGTACGCCGCACTGCCCCTGTTCTCCGCATAAACCTTATATAACCCATTAATCCGCAACAAAGTAAACAGCACCGCACAGCCTTGCGCGCCACAGAGCTAAATGTTCCCACTCAGCAATTTTTCAAAGCAACGCTTTAGTCTCTCTCCCTTCCCTCCGTCTACACTTTCTGCACGAATTAGCTCCGCCTGGTTACCAAATCCAATTAACCGGAAATCTCTCGCTTCCCCTCGGGGCCCCGAAGCGCGCGCGAAAGCCCAAACCGCGCCCACTCTGCGTTCGGGTCATCTTCCCGCTCTTGTCCCGCGCATGCAAGTGTGGCTCGGCGTGAATCATCGCGCGCTATCTCTAATTGGCTCTAATCTCGTTTAAACTCGTACGGCAGGCGTCATCGACCATTAAGAGAAAGGGAGAAGGGGACACGCTCGCTCTATTATAGGTTGCAGCTTAGTGACGTCACTGCGCGCGCGAACTCGACCGTGGTGCCGTGCGTGTGTCATTCTTGTTTCTTTTTGTTCATTGGGAATCGTATACCATCACCGGGCACGCACGCGCACAATTTTATTTTATTTTTTCGTGCACCCAACATACCTTTCTGTGCAATCTGTGTACAGCCCTGGCCCGCGGCCTGCTACTTCGAGCGCGGCGTAATCGTTAAGCGCCGGTAAAAAAGGAAGTAATCCCCGGTCCAGAGAGGAACGGGCAAACGCACCGGGAAGGGTCCCCGTGCAGCGAACGGGCGAACCTGATCATGTCTCCACCCTCGCCACTATATAACACCGCCAACCCTGTCATCACGTGTGCCTTGCAAGAAGTCCCTACGCGGGAGTCGAGGGTGCTCGGGGGAAGGGGGAAGCAGGGACGATCTAATTTGACTGCACATGCCCCGGCAACGTAAACTAGGATTATAAACACGGACCTCGGGACAGATCCCCTCGTTACTGCTGTCTTTTTTATGTCCGTTTTCTTTCCATCGCCGGTTTCGGCGGTGTCACGAACCTAGGCGCTCCGATTCCAATGGCCACGTACCCATCATTACGTACCCACGTGCGGGTCCTTCCATGCCTCCGTGCTTCTTCGGGCCATCTCGATTTGAAACCCGGCGCTTTGAAAACCCTGCCTGCCCCGCTGCCTGCCTCGACGGTGACGTCATGTCATAGTCGTAAAGTCGAGACTTACCTCCGCACCCTGTATATGTCCGGGCGGGCACAGCGAATAATCCGGCACCGAGGTCCTGATTGCAATCGTCGACAATGACCAGGGGTGCTTTCCGCGCCTTCCTTGTGTCGCATATAGGACCCCGTTGGGCGCTGATGTCAGCGTGGCTCCCGAACGGTAAACAGTGGGGGTCCGAGTGTATCTTGATCGTGAGTATTAGACGAAGAATTAAGGTATACTGCAGGGAGCACATACGTCTTTTCGCAATGACTGTTGACTCCCTCCTCGTGTTGGGGACGGCGTTGGCAAAGGGACTTCCGAGTGGCACGTATCATACAAGTTCCAATTCAGCATAGCAGTCACACACATCTTTCTCAGGGTATGAGAAAAGGGAGGGATTTGGAAGCAGGACATATTTATTGGATGAAAAGGATGGTCTTGCAGGAGTGGCCTCCTTTTTGAGGGAAGGAATGAGGGGACGTTGTCGAGTACGGGGTGTCGCTGGAGCCCTGCGATTCAACAAGAAAGCTTGCCTCCATCAAGGCGACATGCTGCCTGGTTTCACGACGTCTTGTTGAAAAGGCTTGACGTGCTGCAGCAGTCCTTGTCTGGCATATGATTTTAGTTCAAACCAACTTGTGAACCTCTTTCTCACTTGAATCTGTCAAAGTAAACAGTAACGCTGCTGTAGAAAGCACACACGTACACATACACACACACAGGGAGAGAGAGAGAGAGAGAGAGAGAGGAGAGAGAGAGAGAGAGGAGAGAGAGAGAGATGAGAGAGAGGAGAGAGAGAGAACTTATATTGCTAATATTCCTTGGATACTAAGGGAAGGGCCCCTGTTCTAAAGCGTTTCCATTTGTATCAACGGCCCAACGAGTGATTGTTGGATCGCTGCAAGGTATGGTGAACGTCTTGTGGGCGCTTGATATCCTTTTCCAGAATAAGTAATTATTTAGCAATTAAGTTTGAGAGAGATAGATAACAAGGAAAGACAGGGAGGCTAACCACAAACAGACTCGCGGTTTGCTACCCTGTACTAGGGGGTGGGAAAGGGAAATAAAGAGGGATAGAAAAGCCAGGCAATAAAGAAGACAAAAAATAAGGTTTACACCCTGCAAGGAAACGTGGGCTTACGGGGGCGCTGCTGTATAGTGTAGGCCTGCGGATTAAACTGCACCACGACCATATGGAGATATTCCATGTGCGGGCGAGTGAAGGTATATGCACTGCTGGCATGTACTTGATTGATTTTCGCATTTAATTCTCGCATGCCATCGCCACGGCCTACAATCGAACGACAGCATTGACCTCAGTAGTATAAACGGCAGACCTATAGTTACAGAGCCGCGGCATGCGGTGCACGTGTGTATGCTTTTCAGTTGTTGCAGCACCAGAGTTCGTCCTCAATGCGTCATTCTAGGAGTTATCATAGGATCTACACGAGAGGAATGCACCGAAACGCTATACTGTAGTGCTTGCACCCTCGCACTGACGTTCGGAAGCCAGACGGGCCGTGCAGCAAAATGCACAAAGCCACCTCTCCGATAGCCATCGAGACAGCGCGAGCTGACGTCAGTACCGCTGCTGGTGCTGCTACCAGCAAAGGCCCATGATTTACAACGTCCGCCGCACAATTCACTCGGCCAGTCCGGGGGAGTCGTGTCGAGAGGAACGTGACAGCCAGCCCTCGCTCGCACACTCATGCTCGCGCAGGCGAAAGTGCCCTGCGCGTGGCGCCACCGCGCTGCCGGCTCGAAATTGCAGAGCACGTGCACTTAGCCGAAATCATCGCCTCCCGGACAACGCATGCAGTGTGCGACGCCTCTGCCGAGTCTCGGTGGTGTTACCGCCGCCGCCGGCCGGTTCGGACCCACGGCTGCCAATTGTCCGCAGGGGTGCCATAAAGAAGGCGCGCGCGTCACGAAGCCCGTGAGAGACCCCATCTCTTCCTCGCCCCCTGCGTGTCCGCGGCCTTCCCTTCGCTTCGTTCGTTCCCCGAGTCATCATCCTCTCACCCTTATCAAGGGGCGTCTAGACATTCGGAGGGTCTCCTGCAAATACATGTGGGCACCCCTCCTGGGGCTATGCAGTCTGGCCACTGCCGCTGCAAAACGAAGAGTCATTGCAAACCGCTGCGTGCGGTCCAATGCGCATTTCCAGCCAATTTTAATGGATTCTCTTGATTTTGTTTTCTTCTTTCCATCCCCCCCCCCCCCCTTTTTTTTTTTTCTTTACGGGTCCTTATTTCGGGTCTCTTCTCCAAGGATCCTGTGTCCATGGGAGCTACGTCCACGATGGCTACGAACAGAAACTCTGACTGTCGTTACGTTTCGTTTCTTTATGCTCTCCTGGCGCGGCCTCGGCAGCGCCGATGGCTTATTTCTTAAGTGTTCCCGTTTGTGCATGTAGCTGCGCGTTCTTGTCGAATAACGGGCTCAAAGCTGGCGCAGCAGTGTGAATGGGGCTTTACGACATTGCTTAATTGCGCGCGCCACCTTTATATTGCGGTATCGCTAGGTACGCGCAGCTTCGTCGTCACATAAAAAACAGAAAGAAAAACGTTTTACGACTACACAGATTCACGAACGTGACTCATTCTAAAGCCGTGTTAACGACTAGTGCGACGCCCAGTTACATGCGCGGAGCACCTGGTGACTAACGTAGGAAGTTGGGGAAATGCAGGTAGAGGTATTCGTTTCTTTTTTCTTTCTTTTTTTTTAATGAACAATCTCGTCACACTGATAGTTAAGCGGCGTTTCTTCTAGTTGTGCCGTATCAGTAACGGATCCAGAGAGAGGTCAAGATCACTGGAGTCCGCCCCCTCTTAATTCTTGAATGCATAACCCAAGAAGAGTACCTATCCTATATAAACTATGTAGGTACTCTATATAGAGTACCTATCAGGTCCTATGTAGGCAAATGGGCCTGGGCAAGTTCAAATAGAAGTTATGTCGGATAATGTAAAGGGGGCTGTATGTACACTGACGAAGCCGCATATTCAACGTTAAGTGTATTCCGACTTCCTATAAGCAGGATAATACTGGATGGCGAAAGCGATTCAGCATTCTCATAAGGATTCTTTGACTCGAGTTGCCACATCTCTGGAATAACTTGCATCGCGCGAATGTCGTTGGACAAAAATTTTAAGGTTGTGAAAACTAACATTCAGTCATTTGAGGCACATACCCGCATGCACCTGACCGAGTAACGCGAGTGTGCGCCGCACGTGATTGTATTATCGTTAATCGTATCGTAAATGACAAGCTTGTCAAGGCATTTATGTCACCCCCATCAGTCGTGCTAGTCATACATCCACCGCCTTCCGTGCCAATTTTGGTATATACCAAAGCGTATACGAGACGCCATATTTCGATTTCTGCTGAGCACGTTTGTTGTCTATACGCCGAACGGTCACATATTCTGCTTCTCGTGAGCCAGTTAAGCCTTTCGCTTTAATAATTTCTAACTCTTTTACTTCAGTGTTTATTTATGGTTTACGTGAGCATCCTGAAGCAAATGTCACCGTTACGCCACCCTACCGCGGCACACGTTTCCCTGAGGATGCTCATATGATTTCATGGGCCTGCCCGTGCACAGATGCTCATTGTCTTGCTATGCACGATATGCCGTTCTAGGATTGCTGCATTATATTCCATATGAAGTTCATCGTAGAGCCACGTGTGTTGAAAGGTGGCCTCTAGGCTCAGGTGCTAAACGAATCGTCATCATATCTGTCCTCGTTCTATAATTCCTCAACTATGAGATCTCTAAGCACGTTGTGGTGATCTGATTCGGAAAGCTCAATTGCGAACTTTGATCTCCTAGTTGGGTTGTATCTTAAGCAAATGGCGCGCATACAGAGAACACAACCAATTGCCTCTAAATTAAGCTTCATCGCAAAGTTGGCAAGGTTACTGAAAGACGTCCTGCAACACATTTTTGAACATAGTGTGAATACGGTGCCCATCACTCGTGGAGCTATAGGCTTCCTGTGAACGCGTGAGCCAATATGAGTGCGCTGCGCGCACTAGAGAATTAGCAATGTGGTTTCGAATACAGCCGAAAACCGCCTGCTATTCTTTCAACGTATGAAGTCACAAGGAACATCGAATGCGCCGCTTGAAGTAGAACTAGCATTATCGATTCCATAATCTCCGCCGTAATGCTATATTTGATCGCTTTGACTGCAACAAATAAAACAAGCTTAAGCATCTTTCTTTCAGAACATCAAAAGAAGTTAAGCGTTGTAGTCGGGCCCCGCCACGGTGGTCTAGTGGTTATGGCACTTGGCTGCAGATCCGAAAGTCGCGGGATCGAATCCCGGCCGTGGCAGCTGCATTTAGATGGAGGCGAAATGTTGAGGCCCCGTGCGCTGTGCGATGTCAGTGCACGTTAAAGAACCCCAGGTGGTCGAAATTACCGGAGTCCTCCACTACGGCGTCTCTCATAATCAGAGCTGGTTTTGGGACGTTAAACTCCACAAATCAATCAATCAAGCGTTGTAGTCGGTGCTATACTTGTGACGTAATTTGTTGAAAGTGGAGCAAGCGATTTCCAGCTACATCTGAAACCTAATTGCGAATTCCCTTGTGAATACATTGCGTTTACTAATATTTGGCTCACGTGTTCACAGTGTGTCCACGATTGACTGGCATGCTTTTCAGACTACTATATTAAAACAAAGTAGTTGCAGGGCCTCCTTGAGGTATCTGGCTTTGGCCAGCATACACTACTGCTTACTTTCTTAAGCTTTGAATATTCCTTACGTGATGTAATTATTCACAGTTGATTCAGTTTAAAACGGCTGTTCGTACAGCGATATGCCGAAGGTGTCAGAGCAGGGCGCCCCTTTTTCTCCTTGCTCGCATTTCCCGGATGTCAATATATTGTCCCAGTCAGGCGAGAAAGTAAACTATGTATCTAAAAACGGGCCACTCGACTACGCTACTCCGCTGTCAGTGACACACGGGTACCAAGGTCGGCCGCCAAACATCGCGTCAGGACGCCGTAGAAGGGCGTACCCTGCGATGCGAAACGATCTCACTTTCAAATATGGATAAGGCGCTATGTATCAGCGCCAGACAGTCGCCCCGGTTCCGGTACATTTATCTCAACGCCTCGCAGGTCCCACGCACATTTTCAAATATACATCCGCCGACTCTGGGAAAAAATACATGGACTGTCGCAAGAACAAATCACATTAAACTACGGGGCGTCGACCACTCGGTGGCCCCGTTTTTGAGCCGCAGCGTCCGCCAGTAGGCACCCGTGCGCCGGAAACACGCGAGTTACTGGGCATAGCCTCTAGAAACAAGGAGATGCACCGTCACCTGCTGAGCACGGGGCGTCGTCTGCTCGGCGGTGGCGACGTGGCAGACGACGCCATGGGTGCCCCCGCGAATTTGCGTGAGCCCCCTCGGTCCTAGGACACCACTTCGAAACCTCCACCACCACTACATCCGTGGGCATGGGCAAGCAAGCCCTCCTCTTACTACCATTCAATTTTCATTTCTTTAAAGCTTCAGCTGGGAACAAGAAACAAGTAGTAAACGAAACAGAGGATGCGTGTTGAAGCACCCTGCCCGGCTTCGGCTTTCTTTCTTTCTTTCTTTCTTTCTTTCTTTCTTTCTTTCTTTCTTTCTTTCTTTCTTTCTTTCTTTCTTTCTTTCTTTCTTTCTTTCTTTCTTCTTTTATTACGGTTAGCAACGTATACGCGAGAGGCTCGGGCATTGTTCTGGTTCGCGGGAACATCGTGTTCACGAAATGATGAGCAGCTCACGAGCACGGCATCTCCTCCCGTCGAGCCACAGCCACCTAAAGACCTTCCGCCTCCTCTCCGTTTCTTGTAGTACTTCCCGCTACCGGCGCCGAGAACAACGGCGTTATTTCTCTCCCAGACAACAACAACAACAGCTGAAACGCGAGGTGCCCCCCTGCCAAGGAGCGAGCGCCCTTCGATGCGTACGGCGGGGTGTCGATTCTGCGGGTCGGGCGGCGCTGAAGGCGAAAGCGCGCCGCCCCCCTCCTGTGCGCGCCCCTCGCCCCTCACATTGACCCCCCTCCCCCCTTCCCGGGGGCGCAGGCGGCGAAGGCGCCGCGCAGCCGCTGATGAAATATGAGGGGCACCCATCGATAACCCGGGCAGACCTGTCAGCTTTTCCCGGTACCCGCCTGGAGGGCAAGCTCGAGACAAAGCGAAAAACCAACCGCCCTTTTACTTGGCGCTGCGCTTTCCTTTTATCTTGCTGGGCGAGCATAAACCTTGAGGTTCTTCGGACTTCTTTGCGGTTGTTTCTGTTTCGACGGACCCACATGGCTTCTCTTACGGGGTTTTACTTTGTTTACTTCGCATCACGAGCACGACAAACACATGTTTCGTTTCGGGCTTCTTGTGTTCTGGCGATCTTGCGGAACTTTTGGAAAGCAGAGATGGCAAGGGGCGGTTATTTAGAGAGCTAATGATCCACGCCTAGAACGAAGAAGAAAGAAACACGAAACAAACAAAGTGAAAGTGGCACTCGCGTCAATATTCAACGTGGTCGTCTAGAGGGACAGAACAGAAAGAATACTTATGAATGGAAGAAAGGTGTGCGTCGGGGGCGAAGCGGTAAAGAAAAAAAAGGGGAACCTCGGGAAAGGTGACAGAAAAGACAAGAAGGGTGATTCTTTTTAAGCTGTGGGCGCCTCTTCGGGCCTCTCATTTCCTCTAGTGTATCGTTTCTAGCTCGCCGCGTTAAACAAGAACGAATGCAAGAAACACACACACACACGCACACTCCGGAGGATGAAAACCGCGGCGTCGCTGTCTCGGGTCTCCCATTGTGCCCCGTCGCGGCTCGTCGATCCCCACGAAACGCATTGTTCGCAGCGGCAAAGCACCGCGGGTTGCCCCGCGGGAGCGGGCACCGGGTGCACCTTGTGTTTTCTCCTCCCGCTTCCCGGGCAACGGTGACGGCTTGTCGGGGCGCGCGCTCGCCAGCACGCGTGCTTGTGCCTTGGATGGATCGCCCGGCGTAGCCCTCCCTGGCTGCCCGCTTTTTCCCCAGATGCTGGTCGTGCTGCTGCTTCTTCTCCGTGTGCGGTTTTTCGGGGAGCCCGTGTGTCGCGCCGGCGTTGGTGGGGTCTCGGGGCTGAAAAGGGAAGAATGCCTGGGGAGGGAGTGATCCCCAATTAGAGGCTGTCGCTGCGTTTGGTCGATCGATCGCGTTCGGGAGACGCCGCGGCGTGGTCGGCTGTCACGAAGGATGTGAGAGAACGGGCTGGCTTGGGGGTCGGAAGGACAGCAGAAAGCGGGGTAGTTTGCGAGAGGGTCAGTCGAGACTCATAACAGAGGACTTAACGAGAACCGCAGTCTCCGGTATTCTGTTGATGCTCTGTGAGCGCTCTCGGTCCAGAACAGAGATGCGTGTGCACCGCGGCGGCTAGAAACCCCCATGACGTCGTCTCACACTCTCTTCGCTCACGAAATGCGGCGGTGGACGGTGACAACGTTGCTTGCTGTCAAGTTTGAATAGAAACGGAGACCCCCTACTGACCCTGTGCTCCGCGTCGCCCGCTGCGAGGGCTTTTGGGAAGCCGCAGGTGCACCTCTAACAGCAGGGACAGCTCTCAGTGTGGCTGTGCTCTTAGAGGGGGGCGTCTTTATGACCACCGCTTAGCGGCCTATTAAGACCTTAATGAGGGGGGGTCTGTCCGCGGGTCCTCTAAGGAGACGTTTTGTCCAAGCCATGGGAACGTTTCGCACTTTTGTAGTGGTGCGCGACGTGGGCGCAGCGAAAGGCCTTTTAACATTTGGCATGACCGATTAGTTGTAGAAAAGAAGAAAACTAGCGAAACGTCTCCGGAGGCGAATTTAAGCGGAAGATGCTGCTGCGGCTGATCTATTCTCATCGTCAGACATTACGTTGCTCATTGTCGTACGTTATGGGCCCTTACCAACTAGCCCAGCTTTCTCTCGCTCTGAGTGATACCTTATCAGCGTCAAAGGGCGACCTACGATCCTGAAGATCAGCTTAGAGCACGGCGTCGTTTAAGAGCTGCGAACATGGGTCTCCTTGTTCCACGCCCGTATAGACGACATGTGATCGAAATGAGCTATTTGGCGATCGGCTGTATCGTTGAAAGATAGGAAGGGGAGAGGAGGTGTACTGATGTGCACGAGGAACTCGGTCATCACGCGACTTAATGCTACGACGCCGTCGTGTCGTCATCGCATGATGCCCTGTGTTATGTCATCACGTCACCAAAGTCATGATTTCGTGATGTTATGACGTCAGCATTTGGTCACAATTGAAGTAGCACATCCGTCGCTCACCGGACGGATGCCGGCTTTTTCGCTGCACGGCTAATACAGTGCTCTCGCATTAATATTGTGCGTAGCACTGTGGTAGGTCTGAGTACCACCGCTATTGTGAATAAAAAAAAAGGAAAGAAAAGAAACAACATTGAGAAAAGAAGAAAGGGCTAATTTAAGCGAGCTCACGATCCAGGTACGATGCCAAGGCTCCGACAACGAGATGCTGTCAATATGCCGGTTAGCCGGTTACGATGTGTGCTGACGCCCCTTATAATGCACTACTGAAAATGTCCCATTCCTTATTCTAATGATTCCATACTTCCCATCCATTTTTCATATTTTCCCGTACGAGTCTTACGGGAACATATGGAATTGTTGGAACGACCACACGGAACTCTTCAGTAGGGTACACTCCTCCACATCCCTTCTTCTTCTTCTTTTTTTTTTTTCTTGCCTAATCTTTTGTTTAGCGTGTGGAAAACGTGCGTCCACTGCATGCTCTCAGACCGCAGATCCGTCATGCTCGGATGCACACGCAAAGGACTCGCACACAGAAGCCCCTGTTTTCCTACTGAAACAAAAACGACAACAGGATAGATATAGCGAAACGACTACCCCTCGATCCTCTATTGTTTTCCCGTCAACGGCGAAGCGCTTCTGACAGGAAACACGTGCCGACAACCGTATATACCTGTAGCACGACGGCACCAAGTGTACCGTTATCTAAATGGGATCCGGCTGGAAATCCCATCCGCCTTGTTCGAGCCACTCGCTGTCATCTCTCGCGCGTATAGAAACGAGCCTCCTCCGGTATAAAGCTTTACATAGTCGTCGTCGCGACGGCCCGAGCCAAAGCTTCGAATTGGACTAAGAAGACAAAGTAGAGGAAGAAGATAAGTATGTATCAGACGGAAGGGGAGCGGGCGCCCGTAGCGGGAAAAGCCGATTCCTTCCACCGAAGTCGAGAATAACGAACGACTCCGGGTCGGTGGGCATCCGCGGATGGAAATTCGATCCCTTCTGCTTAGTTGTCTCCGCTCCCTTGCGTTTCTTGGACGCGCGTTTATTTTTGTTGTCCTTCGTTTCGGTGGGCGCAGATTTGAGAATGCTGGCGCGGGTTGTACGAGTGTCCTTTCTGGAAAGCGTGTCACATCTGTGCAAAGTGTTTCGAGATCGAGAAGTGTGAAAGAAAGAGGTAATTTCCGAGCGGAGTGGCGATAATACGCTATCGCTGGCGATCTTATAGTTTGCGACATTTCTCAAGTGTAGTCGGAAAGCGCGCGGAGCAATGTCAGCGCTTTTCAGCGAATTAATACAGATCTCATTGAAAGCTTGGCTGTCTGCGGAGCGTGCGATATCTTCTCCTCCGCATTCGCCACCTTTTATCTTTTCTCCTATACTTCTCCTATACAAAGTGCACATAAAGGTGCCTTGTTCATTATTTCATGGTGTGCAGTATTTGGCGTCAGGTTGTAAAGTCGGTGACCTTGCGTAGAACATAAGTTCTGACGCGTTCAACCCACTGTGTACCACTTCGCGGTTACTTTTTTGGCTGGCGCCAAAACTGGATCGTTTTCATTCATGCCCAAACCTTTGCGCAGTGGTCTTGTGGCTATGTGTTACTTCAGACGTTGGTATAGCTTTGTGAATCGCACCGGATTCTATACCCGTGTCACGCTGCAGTACTCTGGATTCAACTTCGTGCACTTCGTGAACTGCGAATATAAAAAATGCGTTTTACGGGCCGCGCCATTGCTGCAAGATTTCTTTCACAAAGTTCGCGGACTTTTCTTGTCATGATTGTGGACCTAAGCGCACACTTACAACGATAAAAATGCCATCTAAGTTTTTCTGTCTTTACATGTTCTTTTGCAAAAGTAAAGGTTACCCCACGAATATATTTTACAATTCAACTTAATGAGAATAACTCCTTCGCTGAAATAATCAGATAAAGATTGAGACTCACAGCGTGTGTGACCTTCGTTGTGGTTCGACAAACTCCGGCATGTCACAGGGTAACCGAAAAGCCCGAAGCCCGTATTTCTATACACGGAGACTTGTTTTTACGAAACGCGTCGACCGTTTCGATAGGTAAAACGCAGAGCATACACCGACCTTTGAAAAACTCAACGCCCGCCAGTCGATACAAATGTTTGTGTATTCAGCGGTACTGTTTGATGATATCACCGCTGCAGAACATCTGCTATTTCACTCGGTTAACTATAACATTTGTTTCATTGAACATTGAGCGGTAGTAGGCAGCGTTCACATCCTTGAACGAAAGAAGCTGTTCGAGTAGCTCTTACCCAACTCTCAGGAGGGCTTCTCGTGTATTCTTTTACCAGGCACTGTATACAACACGTGTAAGCGCGTTCAGCTACACATGTGGCCCTGCCGAGCAGAGAAAGACGTTTGAGGCAAAAGAAGTTTTCAAAAGGAGATGCCGGAGGCTGTCTTGTATAAGCAGGTTAGGCTAAGAGACCGCTCACCAGTTCGTGCCGCGCACAATGAAAGGGCGGAGAGAAAGAAAAGAGGCGAAGCCTTTAGATAGCCGGAGATCGAGGCCTCCGGGCGCAGAGCAGCATTAGCGGCGGCAACAGCGGCAAGCGGTGCCGTATTGTTCGCGTGTGTGGTCTTTAGTTTACGACGGCGCAGCTGCCTCCGCGCATATAGAGTCTGGTGGGGACATTTTTACGAGTGGCAATTTATTAGGGGGGCCAACCAGCTATAGCCCGTTCCCGGATCACCTCTTCGTGAAGGGTGCTGCCCCGTCTGGGACAGTTGCGTGCACCGTGGACGCCGTCGACTGGAAGAATCGCGCGTCCAGGAGATGAATGCTTTCGAGGTGGGATGGTGTTGCTATGTGCGGTTAGGCCGGCGTTTTTCTGAGCACCTCGTCCACGTATTGTTGCGTTTGAATGTTAAGCATGCCGTGCAGTTCGGATGTGTCGATTGTAAATAAATGAAAGGGTTCCAGTCAGCGATGCTTCGTCACTACCACAGCTCTTACAGTTTGGCAGCATTGGCCGAATCGTATAACATTGTGGTGGCTGCTCTGTCATTGTATCCTACTCCCGCCTATACCCTCCACCACGAGGATAATGATAACTCTATATATGTATAGCTCCACTTCTTTCCGCGTGCTCCATGAAGCTGCACGATTTATAGCGTCGGCAACAATGTTTGCCTAGCGTCCATTGAAAAGGGTGTCGAGGGATGTATTTCGTTAAAGGTAGCGCCAACTTATCCAAATCGCATTCCCAGCTACGCGCCCACGGGATTTATACACGCGTCCTCAACCTCCCAAAACATCCTCCCAAACGATTCCAACTGGACTATGCCCCCAAACTACGTATGCACAGCGTGCCCCCCCCCCCCCCCTTTCCCCACCTCCGCATTATGATGCCTCCCCCTTCCCCTTAATCGAAGTTCTCGATGTCAGCCTCAGCCGTCGAAAATAGCGCGACGGGGTAAAAAGTGGAACGTTTCGCTTTTCTTGCTTACAGCGCTGACGCGGTGTATAGCTCCGTCTTTTTTGTCGCCTAAGCATAGTTTCCGTTTCGCGGAGTTCATCATTTTTCACTAGCGCGCAGGCTGTTCAAACAAGGGAGCACAGATGTCGCGCATCCCCGTACTGTCACTTGCTTCTCGGCTTATACCCGTTATACTGTGACGCTGCACGCAATTTGCGTGCGGACTCCCCCAGTATATAGCCCCGCGCCGCGCTCGCGTCCAGACGCCCGAAGAGAAGGCCGAGCACGAGCGGCTGCTTCATTAAGGCCGCCGCGGCAGCGCGCCGTCATAAAGAGAAAGAAGGCCGCGATTAATCGGAGAGAGCTCCGCGCGTGCACGCACGCCCGCTCCGAATGGCATCATCGGCAGAACGGCGGCGCGGCAAAACGATTGTCAGCTGCACCCGAAAACGGAAGCGAATTGTCAGCGCTTTGGGTCGCTTTCCTGGCGTCCGCGCGGTTGATTGTGTTCTTTACTCCATATATCTGCACTAACTTCGCTACGTCTTGGGGAGCCGGCGTCGTCTTGGGGCTGTGTTCGCCCGACATCTGCGTATATGAACGCTTTATCTTGGAGTACTCGAAGTGCGAATGCAGCGACTCGCTTAATTTTGCCGCGGTATACTGCAGAACGCGTGGCGTCTCGTGTTCGAAGTGCATTTGCCGACGTGCGCGAGTGCTTTGTTTACCTGCCTGTGTGGCCTAGGAAGGTTTATGGAGAGGAGGACACTTTGAATTGTATCTCGTCGTTTCACTCGTTGGCGCACTGCATTATAGTAAATGGCGATGTGGCTAACAATGTTACTTATACCACCTGCAGTACTTGACGTATGTTCTGGCCCGAGGGCCGACTGTACACAGGGAGGAAAGAAACAAAGATATATACAAAAGCCCGGTGCTTCGCTCTGGGAGTTTTCTTCCTCCTTGCGGACGCAATAATGGTAGTCAGTAATAATAATCCATGAGGTTTTGCGCACCAAAACCGCGATATGACTATGCGACACTTAGTAGTGGAGGGCACCAGAAATTTTGACCACCCAGGTTCTTGAACGTGCTTTTCGCAGAAGAAAAGAGAGTATACATGCCGCACGCTTTACAATGTAGGAGCAAAACTTCAAGTTGGGTTAGTTGGGCTAGTTGTGTTATTTTTGTGTCCGTGTGATTGTTGCGCTGTACCCCAAGCACGATGGCCTCATAATGTAGCACACTCGTACAATTGCATCTGAGAGGCCTCGGCCTTGGCCTGGCGGAGAGAAGGTGATCCTTGAAGGAAGAAAAGGACGGCAGTTGGGGTGAAGAGTGCACGATAACTGTCTCTCAGGTGGACACCTCAACCGATACACTCATGGGGGACTACACGGATAGAGAGAAGGAAGGAGGGATCACCCTGACGGAGTACGTTGGTCATAGTCACCTGTGTGACTGACGTAGACTTACCAAAGAGAAAGAGTTACCAGAGAAGTCGGATCAACGAAACAGGACCCACATTCACAAACACATCTTTCGATTAAACTCTACCTACTTAAGGGAACCTTTCAGCCAATCGTGATACTGGACATAGCAATGGCGAAGGCTAGCTTGACCAATCCCAAAAAGCACTTACGAAAGAGCCCCAAATGTACCAACCAGCCCTAACGAACACGCTGCAGCTTGTGAACATACACCCTACACTGAACAAGGGAGGGTTCGAATCCTCGGCTATGTGGAAGTGATCGAAGCAAAGAATAAACATGAAAAGCAAGAAGGAAGGGACAAAATGTGTGGAGGCGTGGTAGACTGCGCGTGTGGCTTCAAGTGCATGCTGTCGAATCATTGACCACGCATGTTATCTCCTCTAACCCTCATGCTGTCGGCCGTCGATGTACAGAATCTTCAGCACAACTTTTACGCTGCCTTCATTGTTGCCTCGACGGTATACCTGTGCTGATGGCTTGAGAAGATCACATTTATTCGTCTTTTTTTCTTTTGTTGCTCTGCACCTGCCAAGCTGGCAGTTGCAAGCTACCCTCCCCCGAAATTCGTGCATGACTTGGTATCAGTGAAAATGGGGAGTGCGTTTCCTTTCTTTTTGGAGGATTTAATATTTGCGTGTGTAAAGCGCACCTCTTATACGTCACTCTTGTGTTATCCTGAGCAGGGAGACTAGCGCGCTGTGTGTGTGTGCATAACTTTACTTTTTTTTTTTATTTCAGTATACTGAAGACCTTCTCGGTCCAAGCAGGAGTGGTAGTACATAAATGGTTACAATTGTGTCGAAAGTGACGAATACATTCCAAAGAGACAGTTCAATGTTGGATGACATGTAAGCAACAGCTTCAAAGATACAATTTGTAGATAACATGCGAACACAATACAAAAATGTAACACACTATTTAGAAGAAAAAATATCGCTGATTTCTTGAGCAAAAGATTCCACCGTTTCACAGTTCACCGCAGATGATGGTAGACTATTACAGTATGCTATTGATGATGGAAAAACAGTTTTGAGGAATGTTGTTGTGACTTTTAGGCAGCCGTATTGTCTTGTTGTGGTTAGTTCTTGAGGAGTGACTGAAGGGTTCAAGGAGGTATTCTCTTCTGGATATTTTATAATGCCCTATGATACAAATTATACAAAAATTTCAGTTTGGAAATTATTCTGCGTTGATCAAGACAACACAGTTCGGCTTTTTCACGTAGAGCGCTAACACTGGTATGCCTGGAATAACTTGAAAACACAAATGTAGCATCTTCCCTCAAACTGCGACTCGACCGAATCTGGGCACATTATGCCGTAGATGAAATTATTCTACAAAACGTAACGCGGCCAGTAATTGTTGTTCGGTGAGCTTGGCGCCGCACCAGCAATCATCGAACTTTTCATGTCCAATTTCACGTCAAGCAGGTCGAACGACGAGCAATTTCTTTATTCGCCTTGAAGCCAGCGGGGCTGTCGTAGACATCAGACAAAGGAAGTGTAGGACACAAACACGCCGTGTGTGCGCATGTAAGACCGCAATTTGCCCTAAAAGCGAGATTTCTTTCTGGAACACAGCCCCGAAGGTCCTTGGTCTCTGTATAGAGCTTGTAAGGCGCCGCCGTGCTCAAATTGCCTGCCGCACCGTTTACCGTCGTCGACGAAAGGGACCGCCTCGCTCGAAGGTGCCGCAAGAAAATTGCCGCAGCAGGAATGGAAAGGAGGCGACGATTACGGCGCGATAGGTTCGCCACCCAGAGGTGCAAGCAGAAAGACAAAAAAGAAAAAGGTAAAAGTAAAGCACGAAGCCCGAAGGAGAACTCGTGCCGAAGGGAGACGAACAGATGTCGGCCCAGCGGTATACACCTTGGGCGGCGGCTTCCCTTTGCGACTCCTCCGCAAACACACACGATTTCGGGCGAAGCCTCCCTGCCCCATCACACAAAAGGAAAGGTGGAGGGGGGGTTCAGGTGGTATAGAAGCAGGAAGAAACGAAGCGTCGCTGCAGCAGCCAGGCCAAGTTGCGGTCCTCATTTCTTGTATATGCCGCCGTCGCCACAGATCGTCCGTGTCTCGCCTTTTCACCCCGCAAGCGCCACCTCGCTCTCTGTGTATACACTCCACGCCGCCGCCATGTGGATGGATAAGAGGAGATTGGGCTCCGTGATGAAGCCTGAAGCCTCGATAAGGGAAGAAAGAGCGCGGGGCAGTTGCGTGTGTTACGCGTGCATGTATATAAATCGAGCCGCGACTTTTTCTTTGACTCCCGAGGCCATCGCCTCGCGGCACGCACAGCAGACGACGACACAACATCGTCTTGCCTCGCTAGCAGACGACACCCGGCAGGTTCACTGCCTCTTCTTCGGAACCTTCGTGCGCGCTGTAGCCAAAGCCAGACTACGTACACAAATTATTCTTGTTATTCACGTCGGCCGTCGCGCGTTTTCAATCGCCCGAACGTGTACGCATGTCTCTGTACGAGCGGCGCGTATGTCTTCCTTTTTTTTTTATTATTGTTTGCGTAACGTGCGTGTTTCGGGTGGGATTTGGATCAGAGCGATGACGCCGGAGTCGCTGAAAGGCCTGCAGTCTTGTACGAATATGCGTTCGTGTACATGCACGAGCATACGTGTATGTATATAGAGGCCCGCCCACAATGACAGACGTGACTGCATGGCCGGCGCCACGCTACAATGAAGCCTCTTCGATGGCGGCGGCATGACGCTGTTGTATCGTCGTTCCGGTACACCCTTGGTTCGGGTTTTTTTTTTTTTTTTTTTTTTTCTCTGAGAGGCGATGACCATGTGTGCACGGCGAGGCTCTGAGTTAGCCACGGTGCCGACGCTGACACGCGCATCCCACGATTGAAGGCTCGGCCGCAGCACCGTAGATACGTGGGACTCCATGAAAGACGCCGTGTCTGGCGTGGAGAAATCATTGCCGCAAAACGCCATCACATGGGAATGCAGTCGCTTGCCTGCGCCGCCTGCAAGGAATACAATAAAAATGCCGCGCATACGATAAACAACTCAACGCTTTGAACTTATAATCGCGTGACGAATGGGGCGGCACTTTGGACGGCCATTGCGCGGCGCAGTGCGTTCGACGTTTCGCCATCGGCGATGAGTGGATGTCAAAAGGCGAGTCTTATAACAGCGGCCAATTGCAATGACGAAAGAGTAAACGCGATGTGGCGCACTCATTTTTTTTTTTTTCGCGTGTGATTGTTAAAGTGTGCATTCGTTTAAAGCGCAGCTTCGAATCGAACACGGTGTTCCGGATTTCTCGACCACACTTTGAAGGAACTCTTGCGCGATTCGCATAGGGACTATCTCTCCGTCAGGCAAAAGAAACGAAATTTTCGAGTTGCCGCGGGCCTGCCGGAAGCTTCAGGTGTGGTGCGGAGATCAAGTGCCTATGTGACACATTTATAGGACTTCGCCGGCGTGGAATGACAATCGTAAGCTTTACCGAGTAGGCGAATGTGGCACGTCAGTCAAGTTTCTCAGTAGGCACAGGGGAAACGCCCTGCTCATAAGGACAAAAGCATTCTTGACCTTTCACCTTTCAATCTCCCCTGTCCCCTTCCCCTCGTGCAGGGTAGCGTACCGGTTGTCATACACTGGTTAACCTCCCTGCCTTTCCCTCTCTACTATTTCCTTCCTTCCTTGACAGTGATGGGCGGCCGCTTTGCATGGCCGAATTTCGGTTTTCCGCGTGGAACGAAGGTGCGTCTGGCCGGCAGGATGGTACACACTCTACATGCATGCTCTAAGAATGAGAGACAGAAAGAAAGATGCACTGACAGGTGGGTACGTTATATATTTTTGTGATGAGGTTTACACAAAAAAGTATCGAAGAAACCCGACAAAGCATACGTGTTACTCCACTGAACTCTCATTGAGCACTCTCCAATCATCGTCATTCGCTTTTAATCTGTTTAGCTCCTCTGGGCTGCACTGCCGAAAAAAGATTGCCTGGTCACTGGTCTGTGCGGGCATTTAACCGAGCGCAGTTAGTTTCAGTGGCACGTGACATGCCTTCGCAACATTTAGCTGTGGTCATGTCTAACATGACCACAGCACAGGACTGGGATAATTGGAGATCTATATGGGAGAGGCCTTTGCCCTGCAGTGGGCGTTTAGACAGGCTGATGATCATGGTGATGTCTAACATGCGTCAATGTCGGGCACGCGGCCACGCCCCGTTTTATTGCGACGCCAAAGCGATCGCCCTCTTTTCGTAATTGACAGGTAATAAATTTTGTTCAAGTGGCTGCGCGAAGTTCCCCAGGTTCTCGGGCATCAGTTGACGCGTCTATTGAAGACCGCTTTCTATTAGCCGAGAGTGCAGGGACTACCGGAATTCGATAATTTCTGGGGTTATTACGGTCCAAAACAACGATATGATTATGTGAGACGCCGAAGTGTACCGAAGGCTCTGGAAATTTCGACCGCATGGGGTACTTTAACGTGCAATGGCATCGCGCGGTACACGGGCCTCAACATATCGATTCCATCGAAATGCGGCCGCCGCGGCCGGGATTACATCACGGGACTTTCGGATCAGAAGCCGAGTGCCAAAGTGACTAGACGACCGTGGCGAGGCTACCGAAATTCGAGGTTGCCACATAACTGTACCTATACATACTGGACCAATGCGGTGCAGTACATACTTCGAGCAAACAATGCCTTTGAAGGTGCGTGCACCAGGCGAGAAAATTAGACACGCACACTCGCTGGAACTACAGCAACAAGTTTAATGAAAATCGTACAATTTGAAGAGAAAACGTACGCAGCGTACAAAAAAAAAGGAAAAAAAATGAAAAGGCTCACGTGCCTTGAAAAGCTGGTTTCTATAGTTTCCCCAAGCGAGGTTTCTCAATCTCTCACTGATATCGCCGCGCCGCGTTGCATGACAGGTTACCGGAAGTACGCGTGGTACCAGGAAGGGGCAACGCGTGCATCCTGGCGGGCACATTCGGTTACATCTTTCAACCACGTTCGCAACAATGCCGCTATTCACGTGGAGGAGCTGCGATGGTGCGCAGAATCCGCAACTTCGGACAGGCCGAAAATGAAGCGATTCCCTTGGACGGCGAGCGAGACTGGCCACCCCCGGAGGTGCAGCGTCTCGCTCACGTATTGCACATCGCGCATGAATGGAGTCGCCGCCATTCTCTGAATATCCGTCCGACTTGTATACGCTCGCAGGACCTTTCGGGTATCCATGATGGATTGACCCCAGTCGTCATTAGGGCTACAGGTACACACTCTTCTACAATACCACGCACACTCTGTCTGTACACTGCGTAGCACTGTGCAGACAGAAGGGAAAAAAATAAAAACGTTGAAGAATGTGAGAGGCCACGTTCTTTCGTTGGTCGAGAGCCGGACGCTTCGGGATTGAGAGGCGAGAAGCCGAAGAAGAGTTGGTCCGTTCACGCAGCACTGGGCGAGGAATCCGTGTCCGCTGGCTCGAAGTGACAGCCCTTTCGGAACTTGCTTTTCCACGTTACACTGATCGATCATTAGCGTCCGGTGAGTCCGTTATGAGATACTTACGTTGCTGCCCGACAGCGTCTATACCGCTGGTGATGACGATGGAGGGTCTCGTGTTTTGTGGAAAGAGCGTTTCCCCCGAAGCGGTTTTCTTTCTGGATGCAAGTGGGGCGCAATGTTAGGAACAGAAGTGCATAAAGTAGCCCGTATAGCAGCGAGGGAATTACCGCGCTGAGCAGCTCAAATAGCCAGGTATATACGCGAACCCACGTATTGTGCGCACTGACGTTGTGGAATTAGGCAAGAGCACTTGATTGGGCAGTTTTCTAAATAACGTCATTCGTATAGCGTTTGTATATTTACTATGCTGCTGCAGGTATACAACCACCGAAAGTGCTATCACTCTTAACTGCTTATATTTGAGACATGACCTTCCTCCTTGGCCCTTCGCTGTCTAGGCCGCCTATATTCGCTCCCATGACGACAAGGAACAGCATTGAAAGCGCTTTGCCTTTCACATTTTTCCATAGGGAATAGACTTTCCCCTGGGCTCTGAATTTATACATCCAAAGCCCAGGGGCAAGTCCATTCCTGCTCACTCCCACGTAGCTCAGGTGATGCGCCGAGTAGTATGTACATAGCTCACTGTACGCTATCTGTAAGCCCTCTTTCTCCCTTGCTCTCACACAGGGCAACAGGTAACAACAAATTTTCTTTAGCCGACCTCCTTGCTTTTTTAACACTAAATGATATCTCTCTATTTCGCTCGCTCTCATTGCGGTTCTTCCATTTTCTTGACAAAGTTTTCGTTCTGAACCGTAACAAAAGAATGTTGCTCCGGCCACGAAACCCAATTAGCACAATTCTTGGTTATAATGTTAGAAATGGTTACCACAGGCACAGTGCGGGATCAAGAGGTAGGTGAACATTTCCTGGCCCCTACCCAACCCCAATTGTTTAATGCATAACCCCCATGAAGAGGGTCTATCATGTCATAAATTTCGATGGCGACAATTGGGAACGATCAGACGTAAGTTTTGGCGAATAAAATCCATCTGTCCAGATAATACAATGGCGACTTCGCGCGTTCACACCCCCATTCCCCGTTTCGGAAGGAGACCGCTTGTGGCCTTATAGTGTACAACGAGACGGAATGTTCTCCAATAGTGGATATTTCGTTTCGCCGGTCGCGTGACCTTTCGGGCATTATATATAATGCCCGAAAGGTCACGCGAGATGGGTCGTACAACACGGCGCGTATGCACCCGTCTCGCTGGACAACCCTGCTCTGAATCGTACTAGACTTCTCATATAAGGTGACAACCCCCTTAAGAAATGTGCTGCATCTGCTTACAACCATCCTGGATTGCTTTCTTCTGAGTTGTTCCTCGAGTCGCCATCGTGTTACCAAGATTGTTGTGACCACCGTATAGTTCTGAGGCTGATAACCTGAATTTTAGTTGAGAGAGCGAGGAAAGGAGCAAATCACGATACTCTGCTTCTTCCAGCCGAGTGGTGCGATAAATATATGACGTTCCCTTGATAAATTCCCCGTAAACGTTTTCAGGTGCCCGAAACGTTGTAAGGCCAGGATAATGCAAGGCACTGTTGTTGATTGTGTGTACACGTGTGGCTTGACGACAGCGAAAACGCCATGACATTGACACGAAGATGCAAATGACGAACCTCGTGACAGCCTTTACTCGTGACAGGCAGGGGTGGGCAAAGATACTTTGAAATTGTATCGCGATACGATACAAGATACTCCGGCAAGAAGTATTTCGGATACAGATACAAGATACCACCTCAATAATTGTATCCGATACGATACTTGCCATTTGTATCTTAAGATACTTCGATACATTTATAAATTTCATATTATAGACATATATGCAGCAGAAAACGAATATGAACAGGAGTGTTTGCTTTAGAATTTCAGAACTGCGGCCAACCAAGTTTAACTTGAATGAAACATGTGTTAGTATCTCAACAACTGTTGTTTTCTGGCTATAATTATATTGTTTTCATTCCCAAACAACTGATTGGGGCTCTTTTGGCTGCTAAACATGACAGCTATGTGTAAGCTACGCTGTCGGCGGTATTTTGTGGTTTTTGTAATTCATGGAAGTCGATGCTCTACTTGCCAACCAGGTAGTGGTTTTCCACCTAATAACAAAAATGGCGATGCAAAACCTCGGAACGATGCCGCAATTACGACTTTGAGTTTAACCTGGTCCGTACGCGTATACCGTTTACGCAGTACCGGACCACGGGACAAGTGTACAGGAGTAACAACGCTCGTAGCGACATATTTTGTGACGGATCTTCTATACAGAAAGGACATAAAACCGCAATGACTTCCTAAATTCTAGTTATGTGCTCGCGTAAAGCGCTCGTCATCGACGGATTCACGAATGTGCAATTTTTGTAATAATTTCTCTCTACGAGAGAATTCCAGACATCGTAGCGGTACAAAGTGTCGCAGGATACCTCCGCTACTCATACTCTTGACATTGATTGCGCGAATTACCTTGTGATTTGTGACAGCGAAAAAAACAATGTGACTCAGAAAGGAATGATATATATATATATATATATATATATATATATATATATATATATATATATATATATATATATATATATATATATATATATATATATATATATATATATATATATATATATATATATATATAATAGAACGAATCGTGTTGTAACATTATTAGTTACGATGTTTCTCAGCAAAAGGTGTCGTCAGCCTACCAAGTAAGATAGATCACACACTGGAAATTTCACTGCTTGTGGAAAATGTCATGAAAGAGCTCGTGGGGACGGTCACAATAATAATTGTTGAGGTTTACATCTCCAAACCACGATATAATTATGAGGGATGCCGTACTGGAGGGCTCTGAAAGTTTAGACCATCTGGTGTTCTTTAAGATGCTCCTAAATCTAAGTACAGTACTGCACGGGACTCAAGTATAACGCCGCTATCGGATTTCGGCCTTTACGGCCGGGATTCGATCCCGCGACCTTCAGGCCAGCAGTCTAGGCCGCCGTGGCGGGTGGTTATAAGCGTTATAAGCTTAGTGGCGGCAGTACCTGCTTGAGCAGCGGACTTCTGCCAGTATTTCTAGTGTCGCGCGGTGATGTTCCGACATCAGTATCTTGTATCTTAAGATACTCGATACATTCTTCAATGTATCGAAAATACAGATACTGATACACGTCTTTCAAGATGTATCGCGATACAGATACAAGATACTGAAAGAGTATCTAAGATAGTATCTAAGATACATGTATCTTCGATACTGCCCAGCACTGGTGACAGGCTGTGGCGATTCGTGCTCTTCTTCTTCCGTGCTTTTATCAGCGGTGTTTTTTCGTCAAAGATGGATTTCCACCGACTCACCTTAGTTTCTATTCTGGTACTAAAGTGGCACACCCCTAGATACGATCTTTTATAAGGCTTGTGATATCAAACGTACGGAAATACGTTACGACTGTGGAGTGTCGACTCACTCTAGGGAGGAAAGCGTACTAGCCTGAAAAGTGCATTATATAGGCGGGGCCATAGTAAAGTGATTGTGTGTGTGTGCGTGCGTGTGCGTGTGTGAGTCTGTCTGTGTGTGTCTGTCTGTGTGTGTGTGCGTGCGCGCGCATGCCCAACACTTTCCGTTTACTATTAGCAGCTGCTTTATTTGCTTTCTATAGGGAGCAAGTTAATCCCAAGATACCCACCCTATGACTAATGACCTTACAGCACTGCAGCCCCATTGCGAATTCTGAAGTTGAGCGCGTTTGGAGAGAGGGGCACGAATTTGGGAGAAAGGGGGGGAGGTGGAGAAGGGCGCTGTTGAGATACACACGGCCAGCGATTGTTTCACCCTTGCATGCTGTGTGGGCGAGAGTACTTAAAAGCGGTGGTTGCAGCGTCATTTCGCCACTTTCTTGCAAAGCCCCGCGCCTCTCGCAAATCGTTCGTGAACTCTAGAGTCGATCGAAGGGTCTTTTGTTTATTTCATTATTCTCTTGTTTTTCGTTTTTCCTCTTAAAAAAAAGCAGCAGATGCGAGCCTAATCAGGCGTGCGTGCTCGGGCGCCGACAAGGAGATGTTTGGCCGTGAAGAAACTCTCTTTCTTCGGGCTTCGCCGCGGTTCCTCGAGCGCGGCACCGTGTTTCCGTTAAAACAGCGAAGCAGCGCCGAAGTTTTGAGTCGCATCGTCCCTCGCCGCGGCAGTGGTGGTGATGGATCGGCGACGCGTCCCCCGTATACGGCGTTGGTGGCTGTGCTCCCGAGGACGCCGCGCTTGATGGAGTAGCGAGCGATGGCGAGCGAAAGCTCGGAGGATGTTTTTTTTTTTTTTTTTTGAAATTCTTTCAACTCGGTGCGTTGTTCGCTCGCTCGGACTTAGCTGTGGGGGAAGGAGAAGAAGCGGCGATAAAGGTTCTGGAACGAAGTTAACGCGGGAGGTGAATTTCGCCGAACTCGAGGAAAATGCCGCGCGCACCACGCTGACTCACGACAAGCAGCGCGCCCCTTGTCTGTCGGCCAGATGAGCGAGTGGACACCTGATGGGACCCGAACGCCGATCCTGGGAAGCGACGGGCACGACAACGGTCGCACCGCGCGGTGGCGGCGGCAGCGCTTGCGCTTATTTTTTGCGTCGTCGATGAGAATTTCAGTGAGCTCATCGATGGCGGCACTAAAGTGTAGGAAAAACGGAGGGGGGGGGGGGGGCATGCACGAAGCCGGAACTGCTAGGTATGCGGAGCCGGTGCACCTTCGTCTTAATCATGCTTGCCTTGCGGAATGAGATGGCGGGTGTATAGAGAGGTGAAATTATGACGACTGATTGTGCAACATTCATTACTTGCTAAAGTGGTAGTAGCAGTAGCTTCTTTATTAAGGCAAACAAGGCAAAGAAAAAAAACGGGGAGGGGAAGAGATTGAGAGAAAGATTTGCTTAGGAGACCCAAGAAAAAAAGAAAAACCCTTCCTCCTAGATACATTACAGAATTTTAGTTTGGGCGTAGACATGTTGACGTTTACGTATACCAGTTTACCGTAAAAGTGTACGGGACCAGCAGCGCTAGTAGTGATACCTGATGATGCAAAGCCTAACCAAAGACCCAGAAAACTTATTACTCTGGCTGGCGCGTTTTGCTGGGCAGCTAGTCTAAAGCATTGGTCGTGAGACAATAATTAGCTCACAGTACTCTCTCTGTTTTTTTTTTTTTTTTAGCGAAAACGCTCACGCGGCTGACAAGATAATGGAATGCATTGTAGTTAAACAAACCGCCGCCAGATGTCGCTAACAGTTCTGTTCCTGCCGTAAACTCCTCCTGTAGACCGGTATCCGTAATCGTAAAGAAGTCTACGGGCGAACTAAAATTCTCTATTACGTTGACGCCTACGTACCTAACTGAAAGTGAGTGTAGAGTGCAGGGGCCGTATTCTGCATCTGAGGTGATCTGTTTTGTCGGTATTGTCGAAGCGTCGTCTTCGTTGGCGTACTAATCATTGTGGTATCATAGTCCAATTAGAAAAGGCTAAGAAGAGGGTGGGTTCTCGTTTGAATTCAATTGTCCTTGTTATTGCTGCTGTCGTTTGTCAGTGTTGTTGTCCTCCAAACCGTGACAGGCAAGCGCATGCTAGCGAGTGTCGTTCAAGTTATAATCGGAATCACTTTTAATTGCAATTTTTCACCGGGGTTAGTACGAATGACTCCACGATAATAATGTACAGAAGGAGGTCCCGAAGTCAAATACCGCAATGGGATTTCCTAATGCTAAAGCACTAATCCGACCACTTCTCTGAACAATTCCTTGTGTCTTCGTCTGCCCTAACGGTGAGGTCAACTTCTTGCCATCGCAGTCGTCGTCGTCGTCGTCGTCGTCGTCGTCATCATCATCATCATCATCATCATCATCATCATCATCATGTCTAAGCCCATCGCAGTCAACAGTGTGTCAATAGCCGCCACGGTGATACTGTGGTTGTCTATTGACGCGAAGGACGCGAGCTTGGTCCCGGCCAGTGCGGTCGCACTTTCAATGGGGGTAAACATGCTATAGAGGCTCATGTAATAACAATAAATAATAACTGTTTTTCTATTAAGGAATGGGCGCTATATTTTCTGCAGTTCTTGCGGGGGCACTGTGCAGTGCACGTTAAGGAGCCGTACAGGTGGTCGACATTTCCGGAATCCTCCGCCACGGCTTGCCTCATAAGCATATCGTGGTCTCGACGCGTAACAGACCAACAGTTATTACAATCGTTATTGTATGCACAGTATAGTAGAGTTCCACTGACTAAACGAACAATTTTAGTAGCGCTTTTCTCGATTTACATTCGAAGCATCGAAAGGGCAGTGGAGATACGGCGAGAAAAAATACGGCACTGGTTCGCTGCGTCGGCATAAACCGCGTTGCTACGCATTTTTATGTACTAAGAAAATGTCTCCAGCTAATGCCTCAACGTGCAGCTCATATACATAGCCCGTATACATAGCGAGCGACAATATATAGTGCAGAATGCGAGGCGCCATAAACTGGAATGACCATAAATTTCTGGCTTTCAATAGAGGTTCTCTCGTTGCCGCTCGGTTATCGCCGTGTATAACAGTATGCAAATCGAAAAAAAGGGAGAGCTGCATGCTCATTTTGCGCATTATGCATGCGCTCTTGTCGAAAACAACTCCTAATCGCGAGCGATAAAAGAAAAGGAGCAACGCGCGCCGACCGACAGCATGCGCAACTCAGTTGCAAGCACTCTTCCACAGTGCATTGGAAACAAATAATGATAATAACGACGTACAGTAAAGGTGGGACCTTCATTTCGCGAGCTTTTTTTTTTTTTTTTCGTTCACGTTATATGCAGTGCAAAACTCTTTACAAAGCTCGTTTCACGCCCCCCCCCCCCCCCCCCTTCCTCCTGTCTCTAGCATAGCACGTATTTTAGAGCAAGTGTAGCGAGAACCAAGGGAGAAACTCAAAGTGTGTGATGAAAAAGAGGGGCCCTGGCTACATTCCCGAGGAAATTCTAACTTCCTTCTATTATAGGTTATACCCGAAAGAAAAAAAAAAAGAAGAGGAAAAATACAAGACACACACAGGCACGAAATCGGTAGCACTGCGTGTGTTGCCGTGCGAAGCGGACCTCAAAGCGATGCTGTTTGCATGGCCCCAGGCATTTGTCATGGTAATGAGTGGGCCGCGCTCCGAGAGGAGGCCCCGGGCTCGCGAATTTGCATTTTGCGAAGTTCCTCAGCTCCCGCTGTCCATGCGCGAAGCGCCTTTTAAGCGTGTATATTCAAGGCGCGCCGTTATATAGCACGTACCGACCCAAAAAAAGAATGAGATGCACTATGTGGATACAGTCTCGCTATTGGCCTCGCGATGATTTTCGCTATCTTGACAAGTGTGCGCCTTTCCTCGGTGCTGCAAATGTGCAACGACCCTTGCTTCGCGTATTCATGCTGTCCATATATATATACGCCGGCCGTCATCTCGTCGAATTTTCATTCCGGTGTCGAGTTTCTCGTTAAGTGTATGAGTGCAGTGATTCGCGAAGTTCCCTTTATTATTCTTATCATTCATCGTGACACTTTGAGGTGCTAGTATGTCCTTTTGCGGAGTGCACTTCAAAGCTTTTCAGTTCTGCCATTCGCATACTCTTTTCCTTCTTTCCCCTATCTTCAATTTCTGTTCCTTGCACCCTATAAAGAGCAGGAGGACGTATTCATCTCTCTGGCATTTGAGAATCTATACTCTGACGCTGTTTCTTCTTTGTTCCCCGCGTGTGTATTCATATGTATATGTTCCAATATCAAATAATAATAATCATTCTTTCAAAGTTCACTTTTGATTTGGCAGCGCGGGAGAAACACGACAGGCATCTGCGGGTGGCGTGTTCGTTCAACCATAATGAGTTGGTCGACCATAAACGAGTCCAAGTTTTACGCGGTGAGCACGAGACGTGCTCTGATATTCATATATGCGAAGAAAGTTGGAGTATGAGCTAACAAAAGAAAAATGCGCGAGTAAGTTGGGAGATATCGCTGTCATCTATCGAACTATGCTTGAACTGTGAGCATTGTGATGACACGAGAAAAAAAAAATTTTTTTTTTCGTTAGGTTTGCGACACGAAAACCACGACGAAAAAATGTTCGTTGTTTTGTGTTGATATGAAAACGGCAACGTGAAGCGATGAGGGATGCGCTGAGAATTGGAGACAGACATTAACATTCGGTACGATAAATATTTTATTAATGTCATAGAGATTTCTGCTTGTCTTCTTTTTTTTTCTTTTCTCACAAGCAGGCTTCACCATAAAAGAAGTGTGTATACATGTACGGTTTATAAGACAAGTGTCTGTTGGTCACCTTCACTAAATTTAATTAAACTTTAGAGAAAAGACAACGTGTCTGAGATGGAGTGGTTAGTAGGGGGCATGTATAAAGACGTAAGCATCACATGGTTATTGCTCATCGGAAAATCTGTCTGAAAAAAAATAGGTGGGCTTATGCTGGGGATGGCGTTGATGCAGCGACAGCTTCGCCACGTTAAAGGAACACCGCAGGCCCAATTCTTATGTAACCACGCACGCATTCCCCCATCTATACGCTTTACTGCGCTTGCTCGAGATGAGGACACTATATGGAAACAGACATAACCAGACTATATGATCGATCGACGTGGTACAGCCGTCCCTGCTGTTCGGTCACGTCGCGCGTAAACTCTGCTCTAAGTAGGACACTGTTTGCACTGCTTCCAACCGCTTGAAGTTTTCGAATAATTTCCGCTAACGAAGCACGGCATCCAGCTGCTTAACTAACCACCCAATACTTCCGCAAGCGAGGCAGGCTTTCCGTTCTGCGCGGCTGTCAGCGGTTGTGAGTTGTAACCGCGCGGGCGCCTTGCGCTGCACAGCAGCGACAGCAGCACCAGGAGCAGCAAGCAGGTGCGACGCACACGCGGTCGTCGCAGTTGCCGGAACGGCGTCGAGGTGTACCTCGCGTCGGCCACGACGGCGGAAGCGAGCCCCGGGTCGCACTCCGCGCGGCATCGCCCGCGGCTCATTACTCAGGGCGGATGGGAGGACGAGGGGAGACGGACAGACCCACCGCCGCCCCCGACACGGGATCACCGCAGCGTGCTATGCGGGACCACACAGGGCGCTCATACGGCGTGCCACGCAGGGCAAGCTGTGTGTGTAGGAAGCGGGCGGTGAGGGAGGAGGAGAAGGATGCGACACTTGTGTGTCTCGCGACGCGGAGCGTGCTTCCTCAGCGACTCTGACGCTGGCGCCGCGGGCACATGCGACCCCGGCGCCAGCAGCAACTGGCAGCATCTCGAACGAGTGCGCCGACAAACGCCGCATCTTTGCGCTTTCTGACTGTGTTGCTTACATGCAACAATAAACAAATAAATAAACAAACAAATAAATAGAGAGCAAGAAGAAAAAAGTTACGTGGGCAGATGAGATCAAGAAATTTGCGGGGATAAAGTGGTCGGAGTTAGCACAGGAACGGGATAATTGGAGAGCTCTATGGGAGAGGCCTTTGCCCTGCATGCAGTGGGCGTAGACCAGCAGACAGTGAAGTAGAAAGCAAGGGCAGAGAAAGGGGACATTCGGTATGAAATAAGGAATGTGAGATATTCGCTCGGATTTACATCAAAGGGAGCGACTTCATAGGCAGTGATGTGTTACTTGACATAAACTGTATTTTGCTGACGACGAAGTGCAATTTTGGTTGCGACGCCGTGCAGGACACTGTAGGTCCCAGTTGTGTACGAAGGCCTTCCTTTTTTTTATCTAACATTCAAAAAACGGGAAAGGCTGCTTACGTCCCCGTGTGGGACATATACAGGACACCGTTGGCGACTACGCGTGTTAGGTTGGCCAGTGTAAAAGAAAGACAATTAAGGGAATACGAGATGTCACAGGGCAGCTGACATAAGGAACGCATAGAATTCCTGTTATAGTCGGGCACTCGTGTCCTTTGTGCTGGCTTGCTTCCCATTTCGTTCACATGGACGCAAGCTAACCGCAGTGTCTACAAGGTTTGAGGCTTGGACGTGTTGGTACAACGTACTGGAACGACGGAGCACCGGAGAAAGGACGGAGCACCGGAGAGATCGCTGTGTTGTGTCCTCTCTTCGGTGCTCCCGGTCCTTTTTTTTTTTTTTTGCGCTCTTTAGTTCTATTGTGGACGTGTATCCTTACAGCGGTGAGCTGGGGGCCGCGTCTGGACCAACTCGCGCATTGCGCCTGCATCTGATCTTCAGAGAAGAGACTCCGTGCTTGGAGCACGTGAAAACGAAACTATACGTTCGGCGCTAATGACGACACCATTTTAAATGTCGCGACTTGGAAAGGCACACGTATTTCTTCCTGCCCGCGTATTCGCAAAATGGTCTATAAAAGGCAGAACTCTGGTACATGCCGTCTTCAAAAGAAGCATGTTGCAGAATAGAGCAGCAGCACTGCTACACCAGTCGCCAGCCTTCTTTCTTTCTGCCGTTTGCAACTCGCTCCTCTCGCATGGGGCCCCCCAGAATTGCTCATGCGATTGTCACGCGCTCCATTCTCGCGAATCGCTGCACGCGGCGAGCTAGTCCCGCAACCGGGAGGCGCCACCGCACAAGTATTCAGCACGCGCGCGGCTGCAACAGCCAACCATGCTTCGCTCTCGTATATAGCCTCTCGCGGGCTGTTTTGTGTCACACACGTTGCAGAGCCCGCGGTTTGGAAACTCGCGGTCGGATTCTTTCTTTCTCTCCTTTTTTTTTAAATTCTATTTTCGCTTTTCGCTCTCGTCAGCCAGTCGAACGAGAAAAGACGTATACGCTTCAAGACGTCCCCGTTTTTCGCCGCCTCTGCACTTGCTGCTCGTCGCCAGTTGCCAGCTTTCGAGTTGCGCGAAAGCTTTTTTCTTTATATTCTTTACAGTTTGTACCGTGTTTATTTTTTTTCGTTCCTTCTATTTCTTTTTCTTTCTTTCCTGCACCCGCTGCGCGCCTTGTCTGCCAATTTCTTGGCGCCGCGCACGCTATACACTTGACGATCTTTCTTATACCCCGTCTTCTTCCTGCCGTCACTCAGAGGAGTCGTCTTCAAACGCCACTTTCAATTTGACTTCGCTCCAGCTCTCCCTGACGGGGTCGACCGGCTTCCTCCGACTCCGCACTGGGCGACAACGACAGTAATTGTTGCTATCTTTAATGCACTGTGCCAGCGCGTAAATACATTGCCGACTCTTGCGGCGGATGCACATATAAACGGATATTATTATTATTATTATTATTATTATTATTATTATTATTATTATTATTATTATTATTATTATTATTATTATTTGCTTTGTACATGTATTTGTGCATTCTTTGTGCTTAAAAAGGCGCGCGAACACGTGCACAAGAGAAGAAATAGACAACAAGAACGCCCTTACCAACTTTATTTTTACTTTAAAAGCTTGCCCTTAGGCATAATGAATTGACATCAAAAGTAAACAATAAATTGTATTCATGAATGAAATCTCTTACCAACTCGCTCAGCTTTCGGTACTTTTATCCTGCATTCTTGTTCTGCAACGGGCGAGGTATTGTAGAGGCGTTTGCACGGACGGCATGAACACTTCATCGATGCTCTATAAGTTACGTAGAATTGGAACGAAACATGGATAAATATTTAGGTTTGCTGTGGCCTTGGTTATGCGTTTTCGTACTACTGATACTGCGAGACTATTTGAAGCTGCATTTGAGATTCATCGTATACGCATGGAAGCTGAAATCGTAAAACCGTGCCGGGACACGCACTTACGAGCGGCGACGTCGAAATAAAGAAAGCTCAAGAAGTTGACGAAAGCAGTGCGTTGCAGATCATCACTCAACTTGAGGTGCGCGTTCTCATACTAGCTTAACTGTAAACACGAGCACGCAGGGGCACGGTGGAAATAGGGCAGAGCAAGCTGAAAACTGCCGCTGAGAAGGGCACTACGTATTCTATATGGAGGAGGGAGTTATTAGAGGAAGGTAAAAGGTGAGCAAGAGGAACAAACATATACAGAGGAAGAAAGAAAGACACACACAAAATAGAGTGAAAGAATATCGCAGAAAAGTGTCCGTAAACGCGAGCCGAAATGAATAGAGTTCTGAATAGCGATACATCGGTACTATTTATCTATCTAACTCAAAACGAAGCCCCGCCGCGGTGGTCTATATGGTACTCGGCTGCTGATCCGAGGGTCGCGGGATCGGATCCCCGCCGCGGCGGCTGCATTTCGATGGAGGCGAAATATTGAGGCCCGTGTGCTGTGCGATGTCAGTGCACGTTAAAGAACCCCAGGCGGTCGGAATTTCCGGAGACTTCCACTACGGCGTCTCTCATAATCAGAGCTGGTTTGGCGACGTTAAACCCCACAAGTCATCATCATTCTCTCCTGAAGGGCAAATCCAGCGCCTCACGAGGTGCGCAACGCGTTCACGCACATGCCCCCTTCTAAAGTGTCGATGTTTCGATGTTACCTGAAGCCCCGATCGGTCTGCCCCGTTTGTCGTCCACAGGCTTCGGAAGCCGCCGACCACAGCGCCCCAGTTCTTCCCACGGCAGCGTCACTGCAGCGCGGTGGTCCCCGAAGAAAGGAGTAAGCGCTCCTGCGCCGGCATAACTCAAACGTCTGCGCTCGCAGATGACAGCGCAGCGACAAACAAAGAAAAAAAAAACTGAGAGAAAATGACGCGAGTCAAAGCGGCTCCCCGCACGAGGTAGAACCTGGCAGTGGAAGCGAGGAGAGACGAGCAACGCACCGCGAATGGCGGGGTCCTCTCGGCGCGCTCCTCCGACCAAGCTTCAGGCGGGCTTGAAGCAGGCAAGCAGGCTTGAAGCAAGCAAGCATGCCAGCGAGCTAAGCAAGCCACTGAGCGAAAGAGGGGGGGGGGGGGGGGGGGTCTTGAACTATACGGTCTAGTGGATGGCGAGGGGGCGGCGGCGTCGTAATTAAAAATAAACCGAGCCGGCGCGTCTCGTTTGCGGCTGTGGGCGCAGATTCGTCGCGGCAGTTCGTGTCGCCTGTCTTTCAGTTGCCCGAGTACTCCATGGAGGTGGGGATGGGGTCCCGGAAAAACAGTTCCTGGCTGTCGTGGCAGCCTCGGCCGAGCTCGTCATGCTTTTTTGTTGCTTGCGAGAGATGCTTTCGTTTGTTTGTGTCGTTGTGTTCCGTTTTGTTTTGCGAGTTGTGTGCGTGTGTGAGAGAGAGGGGGAGAGGCAGATAGGTTTGCGGGGGCTATGAGACCCCCGGGCTCGAGCTCTTCATCGGTCTCGCGTAGTTGCGTTCAGTGCCTCGCTTAAACGGCGCGGTAAGTGGCGATGAAAAGTAGTCTCCCCGCGCATTTCCCAAGTATATATACACACACGCACTGGGCTTGAGGCATGGACGATGCGTTAATGGCGCTTAACGTTGGGCTTAACGAACCACTTTATCAAGGAATATTTAGCACGCGTAATGGTTAGCGCGCTCGTTGTGACGTGCATTAGTTACCAAGCTCGGAAAGCTTTACTAGGGCACCTTCTACTTTGTTGTTGCGTGGGCAGCTACGATGGCCAGTCAGAGATATACATTAGGGGACAAGCCTAATGCCTTCGGTGTGTGCGTAGTTTTGCCCGCCTGGAAACAAACCAGACGACATTACCAACAAGGCCCACATATATAGATATCCTCGTTATTGTTAGAACGGTCCACACCGACACCACGAATTTGGCTGGCAGATGAGTTTGCCGCTATAAGGGCTACTATACTCTTGGTTAGAAACGTGCGCGTTCTGAAAAGAAAGAAAGAAAGAAAGAAAGAAAGAAAGAAAGAAAGAAAGAAAGAAAGAAAGAAAGAAAGAAAGAAAGAAAGAAACCTCTTTTTCTGTGTGTGTGCACTCTTCGAATGTGACTAACAATTCAGGAGCGCAGCTTTAAGTACTGTGTGTGTTTGCATCGTAGTGGGCCAGACAGCTTCAAGCTGCCTGCCGAAGCTGCGAGCGTGCTTATTATCTTCTCTCTTTTTCTTTTACGAGATAGTGCTTTATTTTTTATTTTCGTGTTTTTTTTTTATCACAGGGGCAGTCCTTCACGAACTGTATTTCCCTCTCCGTGGGTCCATATTGGCAAATTGCGAAACCACTGTCGAGCCTCATAAAGTTGGGAGAACTTGCTCGATGCGCCTTTCGAAATGGATTGCACTTCAACGTTATTCAACGGTGAGTATTTATAGGGAACATGCCTGCTCAGTATCGCTGAGATACCGCCTGCGGTGCATTTCTTTCACCCGTTACGTTTGATTGTGTAACTTTCGACACGATATTGCTGCTATCGCGTCGCATGCTTCGCAAACATTCATTTACATCGCGGTATCACTTTATGTGCACGCGCTACGTTTGAGCGGCAGGTAAAAGTACAATATAGAAGAATGGACCGTTACTAGAGTTGCTATAATCCATTTAGAATGAAACTATAGTTACGTGCTTGTCCTGTTTCTTCTTGTCCCACATCTTCGCCCAGTTTCATTCTAAACTGTAAGTAATACTTGCAGTTGCTGATGCTGCAGCAGATTATGTTCCAGCGGGTTGCGAAAACGAAATATCTCGATTTATTTGGTAGGACGCTTCGACGAGGAGCTCTGCTAAGCTCGCGAAACCGTTGCATTTTATGACGGGATCACAGAAAAAAACAACAACAACAAAATAAGCACTTGGAATGCTGATTATCGCCTTACGTGGTAGCATGCGCGTTACATTTTCCGATTTACAACTATAGCCCTTTCTGTGAGCTCGTGAACCGCACGTTCACCAGCTCACATTTTCATTAACTCTGTCTTTTTTTTTTTCATTCTTTCCTATAACCCCGCCTTGTTATCGAAGCATAAATTTGTGTAGTAGACACGATTCATATGTTGATCCCTGCTTGTAACGAACTTTAGATTGACGAATAGGTGACCTGTTGAGCATATAATTTGTTGGCTTCTTCTTTTTTTTTTTTGTTGCCTATCTGTTTCTACCTGTCGATTTCTCTCTTTGCCTAACTTCGCGTAACAAGAGCAAATATTCGAAACGGCAAACCGACCGACTCAGGGGTGTTCAGATGACGTAACGAGCGCCATGGCTGTCTCTGATTGGCTCCTCACTCTGACGTCACGCGAGATCACATGTATACCTGTAGAGCAGCCCTGGTCTCGCTGCACGGTATATCGCCGAGTCGGCGAGGACAGTCTCTGCGCCGTGGCCCGTGAACTGGGCTTCGCACAGTCGCCGGAATGCATTTGCTATGCGTCGGGCGCTGCGCCGTTTTTAGAAGCCTTCCTTCCATCCGGTGCGCTATGCTTGCACGAAACCGAGAGCGGGCCCTTTATACGCGCCTCTCGCGAACAAGTTGCGTGCAGCGGTGCTTAGGCTACGTTTGCTCCTTTAGTTACCGTCATATAAGCTCGACTAACGCGGTAGCAATTTCTCGATTTGGGTCGCGTTACAGGTTTAGTTGCGTTGGCAGGGACCGACCGAATGCTCTTTAAATTGTCTCGGAGTTCGGTGAACCCAAATCCTTGCAATATGTGATCGTGCCGCGGATTTTGGCTATCTTGCGAAGCCCGTAGCTTATGCTTCTCTGGTTGCACGCAATTTCAGGGCATGGGGGGAGCTGTTTTCTCGGCTCTTGAACTCGCTTATTGCGAACTCAACCCTGTATGTTTTCTCTTTCCTTTTTTCTTAATCGCTTCACGCAACAAATTGGGCAGACGGCTGTCCTCAACGGACGGAGGTTCCCACTGCATAAAGTAATCTCACCCCCCCCCCCCCCTCTTTTTTTTTTTTTTGTAAACTGTACAACGAGAGGAAGTTAGTTCACAGTTTCGTGTTACTGCATATAGCACCGCTGGAATTCCTTTTTTCTGGTGAGCAGTCAGTCCTCAACATGACACACGGCTTTCTCGTGAAGTCCTCAGCACAATGTTTGCTCTTTCCTTCAAATCGTCACTCGCTTATTTTCTCTGGCGTGTTAAACCAGCAATGGGGTGTTTTAAGAAACACGATATGAACCAACTATACAATAAAAAAAAAACCCATCACGTTACAATAAAAAAAAAACCCATCACGTTACTATTAAAAAAAAAAACATCACGTTTGCTATACGCCTGTCGCTTTCGTGTTCTCATTTATCGCGTGTCGTTGAAGCTTCAGTAGCGAGGCAACGCCTGTGTCGTTTCCTGTGGTTAGTGCCCCCTTGCTGCGCGGCTGTTCTGTTTACCACCAGGCAGCACACGGTGAGAAGCTACGGAAAGCGGGGAGGAAATTGCTTAGGTTTACTCAGTGAAAGTAAAAATGATGTTCCTATCAACCAAGGGTAGTAAGCTCTGTCTTTTTTTTTTTTGGTTCAATTTACTTGCCATTTTATTATTTCTTTGTCCCCAGTGGTTGAACCTAAATAACTTCCCCCATATCATTTTGTTCTTGTCATTATCGTTGCCGGCTTCGTAATGATTGCGACAAGGAGAAATAGAACCGTCCTGCTTGTTCCCTTTGGTATGTATGTATGTATGTATGTATGTATGTATGTATGTATGTATGTATGTATGTATGTATGTATGTATGTATGTATGTATGTATGTATGTATGTATGTATGTATGTATGTATGTATGTATGTATGGTGTAAATGAGAGAGATAGAAAGAGAGACTGCAGCAGTCACGCCGAACTTGAGGGACCACGTAGGCAAGAAAAGTTGACTTCGAAAATTTAACTGACGCTGACCCCTTCTGGAACACTGCATGCACGAAACAGATATGCTCTGTATACTAAACAGCTCCCTGGAACACAAAGCCCACGCTGAATCACACTATCGACTCCCTTGTATACAGGCTTTCTTCTTGCTCTCTCTTGCGTGCATGCCAGGGTGCCGTTCTGCTTCGCCTCCAGCCTGTCATCGCTGAAACTTAAGCGCTCTCTCCAGCAGGTCCACTTTTAAAAAGAACAGAAATCGCGCGTCCTGCGAGGGCGCTGAGGCTAAAAGTAGGCGGCACGCTTTACGCGCGGTCCTGATCGATTGAAGGCGTCTGGGAAACACGAGGCGCGTCTCTCCTGCGCACGTTGCTCGATCACATGCTTCGCTTCCCCCCTCCCCCTCGTGTCCTTTTCTCAAGCGTGCCAGGCCTCACACGAAGCCGTAGGTCACGCGATCATGCAAAAGAAACGGGAAAGGGGGGGGGGGGTTCGTCGTCCGATCTTGCTCAGGTGCTCAGGAGGATAGCGTGCGAGCCGAATTAATATACGCCTTCCGTGCCTGCCGCGTTGGACATGGCCAGGGTCCAAGAAGAAGCCTTTTGGCCTCTCAGTGCGGGTGCACGAACGGATAGGGTCGAACAGCAGTAATCAGTCGGCGGCAATCTTCTCTGGGAATAAAACAAAAGTGTTCACGTTTGACTCCTTCATTGCGGCTTCTTTCCTCGTTTTGACATTGGCGTTTTATTACGGCATCTCTTCTTTTAGCCGCTGTTCTGGCGATAAGTGTCGGTGGTTAGGTATGGATGGGTAGCGTAACGTGAGGCTTAGCTCTGGAGGGGTTTGAAATGGTCGGCACGTCTACCCTGCGGCTTCCATCTCCATTCGAGAAAGAAATTAGCGGAGTGGCTGAGCGAATCTCAGGCTTGACCATTCCGGACAGTGATTTGGTTTCGCGCGCACGCACGCACGATGTTCGTGCACACGCACACACACACACACCGACTCCCCCCCCACACACACACACACACACGACACCGCAATGGACAAGGACGATGTATTCAAGCGATGTCTTTAGGAGCGTTTCAGCTACGCCTGTGGTTGAAAAATCATCGCTAAAAGACCTAAACAGGTATAACGTCTGCCGCGGAATCGCATTAACAAACGTAATGTTACGTTGGAAAATAGTAATACGCCGCTACACGACGCGAAAATGGATTGTATAACGAGGTCGAGCAATCACTTGAAAGAACACAGGGCTGCATGCTTTGTAGCTCTGAACCCATTACGGAGGCACTTGTAATTATGGCGTAGTGGGTACTTCCCTACTTGGCAAAATGATAAGTTATGGCGCAGGAGATTACCTACCACTTCTACTTGCACTAGTTTCCTCAAGCGTTTAAAGTGGCCTCTAAGAATGTAGCTCCTCCAGTTTACGCTGTCACTGTCCTGCGGGTCCGCGCAGGCCTGGCTCCTTTTTCCTATACACATCACATCGTCCGTGCTAGCCGGATACGCTAAAGCTCGCGACACGTATAGCACGTCTTCACGAAGTCACCCGAGCCTATATGGCTGCGGATGCCTGGAGAAACAGCGAACTTCGCGTGCGATCTTTCGCACACGGAAAGATAACGATGCATGGGGTCGCGTTTATACTCAAGGTCCACCATTTCTGAAGCTTTCTCTATAGTGACAACCGAGCTAGGACGGACCGGACGCACTTCAAGAGAAGAAAAAAAAAAAAAGTACTAGATGAACGAGACGAACCAAATGAACAACGCTGAGTGAGGTAAACGTCCTCGTCATTGGAATAACCTCGTCTCAGGCACGATCAGCAGCGTGTACACATTTGAGTCGTGCCTGCATACATACGTGAGAAACTCGGACCAGTCTCGCACGCCAAGCCTGCCGGCGCAGGCGCCGCTTCGGGGCTCCTATTTCGCAGTAAAGATAAGCGACGCGGATGAGAGAGATTGAGCGAGAGAGACCGACAGGGAGAGTGCTCTAGGCATGAGCACCAAAGCCTCCACACCGGCCGGGCTTCTATAGGAAAAAGAAAAAGAAAAAAGAACGACCTGTGCGAGAAATGCGTGCGCCTGGCTGGAGCTCGTCGTTTGTGTGCGCTCGGGCAGCGACGAAGATAAACCGCCTTCGTCGGCTTAAGAAGAGAAAGCGCAAAGAAGTGTAAAATAAAAAAAAAGAGGAAGGATATAGAACAACGCTTCGTTTTTCTTGAGGCGGTGGCATACCTGCCTGGTCGCTCACTCCTCGAGCAGGTCCCCAAATTGCAAACGGAATTGGACTAAAACGCGAGGAGGGAGAGCGGAGGAGACACACTTTCACCGTCAGAAGGCCTGATATTCTTGTTTTGTTTAGTCGCATTTTTTTTTCTACACTTCTAATTTGTTCTCGGTGTTGTCGTCCATTCGTATGCTACCTGGGGCTGCGGCGCGGGCAAACAGGGAGTGCCTTTGTGCATGCCGTATTTATAGATAGTTCTATGTATACATCCCGTGCTTCGCATCGGTTCATTATTGTGTCCCCGCTGACGAATCGTATAGAAAGAGCCAGGCGATATATCCAGCCTCGGGAAAGCAGTGGGAAAGATGTTAGCGTGTGCGTCGTGCGTTACCGCTCCTCGCAGGTCCGAATGGTGGCGGCGCCTGGGGGCTGTGCGTATGGCAGCATCCCACCTCCTCTCTTTTACACAGGTGTGGAATTGTGGCGCTCGCCCTGAAGCCTGTTTGTATCGTGGTGTGTGGTCCCCGACGGAGACCTGGGTGCTGCTTCCTTTGAACGATGTATACGTGACGAAGGGCGCCGATTGGGCGAACGGCGCATCGACAAGATACAGGCCGCTTGCGTTGTCAGATCTATAAGGCCCAGATGAGACGAGACGATTGTTTGTACCGAGTTTTCTTCTTCGTTTGTTCCTATTTATTGGTGTGCACGCGGGAATGTGTGTTGCTGTGAGTGAACGACGCTGTGTGCTGTGTTATCGCGTTTGTGGTGCGACTGACGCCGTCGCTAATTTTTCCCAGATGCGTAGCTGCTATCGCCGTCGCCGCACAAAAGTGTGCCGCGCAAGTTCCCACAGCCTCTCCTGACAGAAACAAGAAACATTGGTTTGATATTCGCTGTCCTTATAACAAACAAACAAACAAACAAACAAACAAACAAACAAACAAACAAACAAACAAACAAACAAACAAACAAACAAACAAACAAACAGACAGACAGACAGACAGACAGACAGACAGACAGACAGACAGACAGACAGGCTTAAGCTTGAAGCAATTAAGTGTTAGCGCGAACTCTGTTTAGATTATGTATGAAATATCCCTTGACCTAATGGTCAAGCGACACGAAGATAGTATTCTAGAGAGAGAGTAAAACTTATTTGTCGATATTCGAATAAAGGCAAAAGCGTGGGAGGAGCCCGTAGTTGCAATTTCGTTAATTTCAATATTCTTAAAGACTAACAAACATCTGAGGTTTAACAGTTCCCGAAAACAGCGATATGGTTGTGAGGCACGCGGTTTAGGACATCACTCCGGATCGATCGGGGTCACGTTAGTCCATGGTTCCTTAACGTACACATTAACCTGAACACACGTACATAAATAAAACGGGTGCAGATTTCTCAGAACGATAGATATGTATGTACACTCGTATCAATCAATCAATCAATCAATCAATCAATCAATCAATCAATCAATCAATCAATCAATCAACTTTATGTCCGAAAGAGCGGCAGATAAAACCTGTCTTACGAAAGCTTGACGAGCCAGCCGCACCATTATACACCGTCATGCCGGCTTTTCATGGTCTGGCCATTAGAAATTGCATTTGCCTCGTTCCCCCAGACAACGCGGTTTGTGCAAATTTGCTCCAAGAACTCTATGATTTTATTCGCGGTAACCGCTACACAACCAGTCAACAACAACGAAAATTTGCGCCGCCGAATCAAGCGAGGAATTCTTGACCGGGATGCCGTTAACTATTAGATAAGCTGGAGCACCAACTTCACTCCAACACGCGGTAATCGTAAAACTATAGCGCCGCAAAGAAGCAGGAAATGAAGTGACCACTACCAGAGTCAGCGGAAGTCGAAAATTCCGTGCACTTCTTGTAACTAAAACGAAATTCGTACGCCCCGCAATACTGCGCTGGCGCTGCCCACGTTCGGCCGTTGTCATATTATCGACCAAACGCTTCCCAAAATATGCACAGCTTACTTATATTCTATAGACTTCTACGAGGAAAGCTCCATGATGAAATGCCGAAAAAAGCGCGGCGAAAGGCAGGAAGCTCCGAATCAGCGAAGGAAAATTGTAATTCTATCGGGCCGAGAACAAGAGGGCCGACGAATTATTACGGCCGAGTAAAAGAAAAAGAAAACAACCCAAGTATTGTGTATTCAGTTTTGGGGCTCTGAAAAAAAAGGAAACACGCAACGTTGGTTTACTTATTTATTTATTATATTTTTGAAGCGCGCTTCTCCGACGCTACGAACCTATTGTGTTACGCGTATGCGAAAGTGCGTTTTTCTCATGCAGACCTTGCCTCGGTAATTCCGCGAAGCGCTGACGGAATTTTATTTCTGACATGAATAATGCGGGCCTGGATGGGCAGCCATGGTGGCGGTTCCTTAGAAATGCCGCCATGTATATATATATATATATATATATATATATATATATATATATATATATATATATATATATATATATATATATATATATATATATATATATATATAATGTGTGTGTGTACACCTGCATAGGAAATTAGGAAATTCGACCTGCACGGGGAGGTTCTGGTCCATGTCAAGAAGCAAAGAAGCAAAATAATACAAGGAAGAGGGCCTCGTATATTCTGTATATCCGAAGACGGCGAGGCACAAGGGAAAATGGAAGAGAATTCTAGATCTCCAGCGCCAGCGATGTAAATTTATGAGGAGTTATGCAGGCGTGCGGAGCGCAATATTGCTCGAGCAGTTTAGGAACCATTGTGTTTCTGGTGTCGCGGCTCCGAAGTATGAGGCATCGTTGTTTACTTAAACACCGGTTGAATACACAATGTCGCAAATCGCAGTCTCTGCGGAGCGTTTGTTGTACATATCCTTCAAAGATTGCCATTCTAACCGTTGACACTCGCGTAATGAAAATGCACTGATGTCACACCGAAATTCTATACACGCAGGTGAAGGCCATTTATGGCCAGTCAAAATCACGTGGTGGAGGTGTGTGCTTCGCATACAGACGCAATAGGCCTTTTTTTTTTCAGACTCGGTTGCACTTGCCAAACACACACGCGATGCGAGTTCGCTCAACTCAGACATTGCGGTATAGACACTTTTCATAAACTGTAAAGCTAGCTTCTCTGCAATGCAGCATGCCCTACTAATGGCGGCATTGGCAATCCGGCAAACAGCGTGTGCAAGCACAATTTGCTTGCGATAGGGCATGTAAACTGTCGACGCAGCCCTTCTGATACAAACATTCCCAATAAACGGGCCGCAGCATGTGCAACTTGAATTTTGATAGCACTTAAATAAAGGCAGCTGTCGCCATTAGTAGGGCAAATATGCAGTGCAGGGAAGCGCACTTACGAATCGTGAAAAGGGTCTATTGCACGCTGAGCACGGGGTCGCGAGTTCGGTTCCCGCAGCTGCGGCTACAAAGATTACCGCTCGTGCACTTCGTTTGTATGAGCGTTAGAGAAGCACAAGGGATCAAAACTCTTTAAGCGCCCTTATTGTCCCATTGAAGTGTCTGTAATGGCGTTAGCCTATAGAGTTTGATGCTATTTTCATCAGCTTGGTATATACACATTAGATGAATTCAGTCACGTGTTGCTGATATCCGCATATCCAAAGGGTATGTTCTCAGCTAAATTCTGATTACATTTTAGAATTTCTGAAATGTCGTGAAATTGCATTTAAAATCCCGATCGGCCGAAAGTAATGACATTGCAATTATTTATGAGAAGTATAACTGAAACATTGAAATTACATTGAAATTAGTTTAACAAAAGTTACATCACTCATGTACTAACTCACGTAGACTGTATATATTTACAGCGCATTTACATACAAATTAGCAGTTACATTGTAATTCATTACATTGCTCAGTACAGCAAAAATTATTTAATTACACTAGTTTCATTACAGTAATTTCATTTCTTCAAAGTTTGACCTCAACTTTCCGCTTGCTGTACAGGAGAAAAGAGTCCTCCAAGTCGTTTTCATGCAGTCCCTTTGGGAAAGTTAGCTTAATTCTGCAGCCATATTGCTTGGAATGCGTACGTCGTTTGAAGCGTTTAACGCGCAAATGAGCGCTGTAGGCTACCGCAACCTGCGCTATCTGCCCAATTAACGGCGCTTCGGATGCCCGATTACCATCCCGCTCTCGCCACCATATCGGAAGCGGCTTCTCTGCTTCAAAAGTCTCCGAAAAATATTCCAAGTATTCCCTCAACGCCCCCGTGTTGTGTGGGTGGCAGGCAGACAGCGAGCACCAGCACGCGTCATTGCTTATACAACGACCCTGTCTCTGCACACATATACCGTGCGTGTACTGCACAGCATACGTGTACGCTCGCACATTCAGCGCGCGTGTGCCCTTTTCCGATTGTGCCCCGCGGGTCGCCCCGCTGGGACCCCAGGCCCGAACCACAACCCGCGGTGCTGACTCGGCATTCGTGTGTTCCTGGTTAGACAACGTGCTCGCATGCCGAACCGTTCTCTCTCCCTCTCTTCCTTTCTCTCTCTCGCTGTCTCTCGTTGGGCCGGGAAGCCAAAGTTCCAGCGCTCTGATCGAACAGCACCGCGAGGCCGTACGACTGTACCGACTCGCATGCTTCCGGGTGGAGCACGTGAACGGGAATGAAAGCCCGTTCTCGTCCGTTTTTTTTTTTTTTTTTTGTATCCTTTCTTTGTCCCGTTTCGGATGCATGCAGTACGGGTCCTTATACGGTTCCGGCATGCTGTATGCATCTCGCGTGCCTTCCCCAATAGTCCCGGCGGGAGATTCACGTTTCCCAATACGCGATACGGGAAATTAGGTGCACCTCCCCCCTTCTCTCCTTTCCCTCTTCCCTATACTTGGATCGGTGTGCCCGAGCAGAATACACAGGTCGCTGTGTAGCGATCGACGAAAGACCTACAAGAGACGTTGTGTGTTCCGGTACACTATGCAGTAATGGCATCGGTTGAGCCAGAAATCGGGATGCGAAAGGTCATAGGGACACACAATACGGGCAGGTCGATACATCAGCCGGTGATGTCGGAAAGTTTATAGAGAATGTAGGCCGGATTCGCAATGCCTTTTCGCAAATTTAGAGAGTGCTGTGTCTGCGAGTGGCCGGTCGGCTTTCCTAAATGTCGTGTACAGTGCAACGTCACGGTTAACTGTTGCTGCAGATAGTTTAAGCGCAACAGTTTGTTTTGTCAAGACGGGCCCGTGTACCTCACGAAGAACATCTATGGGGCTTGATGCTGTGCGATTTGTTACAAGGCAGACGCGAAGATATATCTCTGAGAAGGAGGGAAACAGAAAGGCATGGACGTTAACCAGAAAGGCGTCCGGTTGGCGGTTCTGCTCCGGAAGAATGGGAAGATGAAAGAGAGAAGAGGGAAGAAAGGAGAGAGAGAGAGAGATAATTTTTTTTAACGATTGAGGAGTGTTAGGCTGGTTTGAAGCCTGGCTTGCTTTGAAGAAAGGAAATCTGTGACAACGCACACAAGAACATATATGACCTAGTTATGGTATAACTATATAACTAGCTACGTATATAAGTCGTATATAAGTATTTACATGACCCTCCGGTGGAGGTGAATCGCAATTCTCAGAATACAGCAATGTCATTGAGTTAACGCGAGTGTTTCTCCAACGACCACGTTCATTTCTTTCTGAAGCGCATATCTTAATTAAATAATTAATAAATAATTAGTTAATAATTAATTACTATACAGATAATGCCAGCACTTACACAGCGCCATTGCAAGAGTATAAAATAAATATATAAGACCGAACATTCTGGCAGCAAAGCGTAAAAGCTTTGTGCTACCAAAACTAACATGTGATGGGATATTAAAAGCAGCGCTTAATTATATTGTGTTCTTATAAGTTAAGAAGGCAATATAATTTAAGGTAGTATATCTGCAAAGAAATCTATATATAGGTACAAATCGTGATGCAGATGTGTGTTTTATGAATGAATCAGTTAGTGAGAGATGTTCATCTTCCTTGAACGGAGAAATCCTGCAGTGTTCGGGAAAGTGTCCTCTCCGCATGTCTGGACTGAACGTGTATCAACGCTGCCAAGCAATGGCGATATAGCAAAAAAAAAAAAAAGAATAATGGCAACACACTCAAGTGTTTGCAGAACTGGCTATTATATAGCAGCTTGTGTAAGGAGAAGGGACTGCATCTGAGCGATAACTGCAACTCGGCTGGGCATAAGCGATCTCGTTGGAACCGGTCGTGCGATATGATAAGCGTTTATTCGACTTATTATTATTATTATTATTATTATTATTATTATTATTATTATTATTATTATTATTATTATTATTATTTGGCATGGCAACATATACACACAAGGACATGAAGGAAATGGAGAGTGCAGGCTGACAACTCCTGCCGAGAAGTGCACAACGGTTGCCTACTCTTTTGAGAGAAGGTAAATAAATAGAGGAGATAAAGAGAAAAGGAAGTAGAGAGCAAACACAGACGAATACGCAGGCAAAACACAACAACAACGAAACAAAATTTGTCTATACTATGTGTCTGAATGTGTCTCCGAACTATGCCTGTCGTACGACTCGCGAGAACAAACTCATTTGTACGAGCGAGACAGAAGCGAACGATATGCGCTAAATCGCCCAGCGCCCTTGGGAGACATACGAGCCCGCTACCAGCTGTGCCAAGCCCAATGAATAAGTTAATTTTACTTAACCAATTATTGTGAATGTCACAAAGAACTTTTCCTGTTCCCCGGTCAAGCACGTGTCGTTTCAGAGGACCACAGTTACCAAGAACAATTTCTCATCTTACATTTGTGCGTTTCCTTCTGTCCTGATGCGACAAAGCCATAATACTCGGCATCGTGGGATTAGGTTACGTCATGCGAATTCTTGTGCCTGTATGTACACGTACAACGACGCTGACGTCTGAAAATCGGAGAGCCCGTCATCATAAAACGTAACGTACCTACTGTGCGTGAACGAATACCAGGTTAACGTATTTTACCTATAGAGAGGACAGCTTGAATTCATGGAAAGATAACACATATAAGGAGAGAAAATCCATGGCAGTGGAGTATTGATTTCCCCGTTACATATATAACAGCGAGTATTTATAGTAGCGTAAGCAATATGAGAAGCCAAAAATATCCTCGATGGAAGAGCCGCTTTTAACCTCGTGCTTAGCGAAACTGAATAGCCAGAAGCGTTTTACTCCCCCCCCCCCTTCCATATTCATTACTTACAGCGCTCCCATATCCCTGGTTCTGTACCTTTCCTGGCGTCTTCGTCAGGCAGCGCTTAGAATCGATTGAGCTGCTTTCGCAAATTGATTTCTTTCTCATTATTTTCTTCTGTGTCCTTTTCTTATTCTTAATTTAGAAGGGCCTCCTTTGGTCACTTCCTGTGGACTCGGGTTACTCGCTCAACGTGGTTTCCTCCTTCCTGACCTGGTACGTGTAATGTCAGAGGTTAACAGCGTCTAAATTGGTATATAACGATCGTTGGTGTTACTTCGGCCGCGAGTCTTTATTTTACAGGAATGGTCATTTGGCGGGCAGAAACCGATGAGAGGGCAGATTGGACAACTGCGCGCTCACCATGGCAGTAAGGATTGCAACGAGGTCCTTCGAAAAATCGATGCAATGAACGTCACCGTCACGATTATTTAATGCCACAGAAGAAGAAAAAGACGTTACAATGCTATATGGGTAACTAAGACCTGCTGGATAAAAAAAATTTATTCAGCATTCGCTGAATGGTCCTTTTTAGGACACATTGTGCATTTCCAGAAGTTATTTGTATATTTCCACTGTAGCCGGTACAGGTATGCTTTCAAGCCTATAGCTCTTTCATCAGGGGCATTTAAATAGAGAACTGTATCTCATGTGTTATTTTCTTGTAAGCTGTTTTCGTTTCGAATCCGAGCATCACGGTACGCCGCCACAATAAAGTAGTGAGCTGAGAGCAACAGATGGGTCCGCTTTTCATTCTCGCTTGACCTCAACAAAGGTGGCGTAGGGTCGGCCAGAAACACAGCTTCGTCGCTAAAACGTTGCGCCTCAGGAGCGTTTACTTACGAAAGTTCTCACGCCAGAACTTTCCTTCGTAAGTGCAGATTACTGACAAATGTCGCCTTTCGGTGGCTAACCACGCATATATGAATGACATGTTCAGAGGATTCGGCCCCGAAGGGGCCAGGCATATTTCTGAACAACGCGACCAGTCACGTTCTAATACCGCGTCTGCCGCTATCTGGAGCTGTATCACGAAACATGATTGGCGCGCTGTGGCCGCGCTCGACTTCGACAAGTTCTCCGTAGGACGACGAATGGGCGCACAGAAACGCAGCGCCGCGGGTGACGGCAGAAAGCGATGCAGTATAGCACGACCATCAGCAGCAGCAGCTGCAGCCGTGCAGAGGAAACGGAAGGAAGAAGAGAAGCGGACGCAGTGAAAGGAAATTGCAGTTCGTCGGCGTAATTGTGATCTATGAGCTGCAAGGCGCACAGTAATATGGACACGATCGCTCTCGGGGCGTCCCACCGAGCGGCGCGGCCGCCGCCGTCCTCCCCCTTTTTTTCGGTGGCGCGGGCGAAGGAGGAGCTGAAGCGCCGTCAGCAGGATTCGGGCCCACGATCTCGCTGACTCGGCGGGTCCCGCTTGTGCACCCCACGTCTTCCGGACGCTTCGCCATCGGCAACGATGAGACGACTAATGCGCCCGAGGTCGCGAGTCGAAATGCAACACCAGCGTTTGGCCGTTCACTTCTTGTTTTCTCTCCGATTGCGCTGACGGCGAAAGGGCGTCACCTTGCGCGATGCACGTAGGGACGTGGAACTGAACGTTGCCTCGATGCCGTTTTCATGGCCGCTCTGCATGATCACAGCATGCTATTCGCAAGATCTCCAAGAACGCATAACGCAGGGAATGTTCCAATTCGCTATTCGGTTGTCTATGGCCGCCGCTGTGGTATAGCGGCTGTGGTGCTCGGCTGCAGGTTCAATCCCGGCCGTGGCGGTCGCACTTATAGATGGCGGCGAAATGCTATAGAGGTCCGTGTGCTTAGATTTCGGTGCGTGTTAGAGAATCCAAGGTGGTCAAAATTTCCGAAGTCTTCCGCGCTGTATGGTGTGCCTCTCTCTTCCACACTTTTATTCCCGTTTTCCTGCCTCCAGCAGATGCTGAGGCGTACTCCCTACAAGGACTGCATGAAATGGCGCCTTTTTCTGAATCAGTTTCAATGATTACGTGGTGTCTAGAATTGTTCTATAGAACGGTAGAATTGTTAGCTAGAAAAAATTACAGTATGCTTGGCGTGTCACGAGCGAAGCCGGTTGGATTTGCCATTGGCAAGGAATAGGTATACGCTATAAAGAGAAGCGCTCTGAATTCATAGCCTTGAAAGGCTATAAATTCAGAGCGCTTCTCTTTATAGCCTTACGACGACGTGGTCGATGTTAAAATGTACTACGTTCCACACAACAATTAGGGCCTTGAATGCACTTGACAACGAAATCGGAAATGGTCATAAAACAAACGTCATACCGCGCCGTACCTCGTTTTCTCGAGTATGTATGGACTATACACGCATCCACTGCTATTTTTTACCATCAGTTCGTATTTTCTTTCCTCACGTGACGTCACACTGGTGCATGGTCACGTCCGTGAAGGATGACGGGGCCAAGCCGCAACGCAGCCTACGTATGATCGTTTGCGGGAACGTGTACAAGGAAGCGAAACCGCGCAGGCGCACAGGGATACAGTAGACATATTCGCGCCGTACAGCACTGGAGCGCGGCCACGCGCGTGGTTGTTCCCTCTAACAGGCGACCTTACTGTACATGTATCACAAGCCAGGGCAGAGTACATAATACTCTTTAAACACAACAGCCAGTCACGACCTGTCTTGATTCAACCCCCCCTTTCCCCTTCTATATAAAGGAAGAAAGCACTAAATGGAGCTTGAATTTGTCCTCAAAAAATAACGCTAATCTCTCTTGCATAACCTTGCCCTCAACTCTGTGCTGTCGGTATTTCCTGCTCACGAACGGCCTGGCCACCCATGTATACCAGCGTGACATACGGTTCTTGATAGCAGAGCACCCGAGCGCACATTGCAGCGCTGGAGCGTTACACTTAAAATGGAGTTAAGATGCCCCGAGAAAGCACTTACTCCCTCGAAGGGAGCTTAATGCACCCTCCTTTTGCTCGGAGATGATGAAGGCTGACCACTTCATGGCTGCTGCTACAGCACGTAATCAGCTTTTTTTTTTTGGGGCTGAGCTGTCAAGACAGAGTATGCGTGGACACGCCTTCTCGCCCGTTTCAGCTGACTTCGTGACCTCGGACCCCGTAACTGGGGGCGTACCGAACGAGCTCGTAACAATGAGTGCGCGACGCTGTTTTTCCGCGAAACCGGAAGGTTTGAAAAAATGAAAACAAGAGGCCGAGGTAAGACAGTGTAACATAAGCGCCTCTATAGTCGAGGCTACACTGGCGTCTATACTCTACAAGGGGGCGTGGTCCGGTAATAAAAGACAGGGTTTCGAGAACTGCGAGGACCTTAGAGGTATAACGCGTAAGGAGCGAAGGGCAAGCAGAAATAAAAAGAAAGTGATGGCTATCCGTGGCACGGGCCCTGACCTTGACGTAGCGCGCCACATATTGGCGTGCACGGTTTCGGGCGTGCCGGTGTTTTATAAATGTTTATTGAAACACGATAGCCTATCCGTCTGTGCGTAGCCCGCCTCTGACGATACCCGAGCCGGATGGCTTTGTTCGGGTAGGGTCAGTTTAAGCACCACGACCGAAAGTGGTCGTTTTATCGGCCTTTTCTTTTTCTCGAAATATGGAAGAAAACGCAAACAAAATGGATGCGAGAGCTTCCAGTTAATGATCGCGACGTGGGCCTCCTTGCACCTGAATGCGGTCGTATATATGGTTGCTGTAGAAAATTACAGTAATTAGCAGCCGCAAACAAGGCGTGGTATTATGCGATCCGGTCATTTTCTAAATTTCGCGGAATCTGCTCCGAAAGTCTTTATCGCCGCCGGAAAGGGGGAAAAATGATCGAGAGGGTACCACGCATTCTTGTGAATCGCTGTTGGGGTGAATCTTGAACGTTTGCGCGTAACTTTAGAAAGCCAGGATTATATAGACCATCTTTAGACCAATTCATGCAGCTGCAGTACGGGAGAGAAAGAGGAAAGTTCTGTAGAAGGGCATAGGCTGGTTAAACCAGCTAAATTAGGAAGATGGACTGTGAAGACAAAAGACAAGGAACTTTGAACGGCAGTGATAACATAAGGATGTTCATGTGTACAAACAACCCTTATATAACGGGTCAGTGGTACGGTCTAGTGGTTCAGGGACGGCCGTAGCTGTTTCTCCCCAGCTGAAATACTGACACAAGGCAAATCAAGTATACACAATTTCAATACACAATGGTATTTTACAAATTCGTGCGGCTGAATAAATCGACGTGGTCACTCCGGCGCATTTACCCTGCGCACGTGCAAAATCTCCATACGACTTTTTTTAATGCAGTTGACAGTGATTGCCGTTATAACCTCTGTACAGCTGCATGCTGCCGTTGATGTCGGGAATGCGACACCCAGAAGAATCCGATTAAACGCACTCGCCGTGCTTCGCTGCTGTTCATAAGCCACGTTAACTGCAGTACACTCGAACGCCCTTATAACGAAAGCATCGGGACCATAGTTTAGTTCATTATATCCGCGATTCGTTGTAACAACAGATGTGAATATCGGCTCACAAATCGGCATGTCTTGCTGGCGCGAGAAATCCAAGACACAAAGACGGGTTATTGCAAGCCACAAACCTGCTATAATCGAGATAATACTTACGTGTCTTCTTGTGGAATTCGAAACCAAATAGACAGGGACATTAGAAGATTATTAGGTGGCTCAACCAGCAAGACTCACTTTTTCCTCTTGGGTTGGATGACCAAAGTTTTGCAAGTTTTTCAAAGAAATGTGATTGTGATTTGTCTTGAATTAATAGTAAATTTTGCGTTTCTTATGCTACCTTTCGAGTATCGAGCCTGGCGCGGAGATGAAGCATGATCAATCTTATTAGGTTGTTATAACAAATGGCACGGTGTATCAGTACGTGTCATAAGGCGCTTTAACTCCGTAATGTTTACGCAGTACAAATCTTGCGCAATAGTACCGAAATGCGATGCAGCCGCAAGGGTTTGAGTTACTGCGATCCGTTCCAATGCCACGTGAGCGCCAATCAAGGGCATGACGCACCGCAACCGCCCACCAACCAACACCAAGAAAACGAACTTGCATCGCATTCCGCGCGGTCAGAAACTTCATCGGTTTTATAGACTTCATCAGTTTTAGTGCTCATCTGGCAGCAGTGCTTTTTTTTTTTTTTATAGTGGGTCATCTTCTTACCTCGCTTGCCTGTTCTTGAAATCCTCAAATGACTCCACTCAACCACAACGGGCAAACGACCAAGAAATGAACGGCCGCAAAGTTGTAGGGGTTTGGGCGCAGCTGTTGAGTGTCAGTGCAGTGATTGAAATAAGAAGCTGATAAGAGGAAATAATTTAATAATGCTCACACAAGCAACTTTAAATTATGAGAACCTGTACATAGAAAAAAAAAAAACATTGCATCATTATGTTCAGTGACTTCGTTGGATATATACGAAAAATGTGGGAAGGCATGTGCTTGTTGACACGCCGCGGCACTTTGGGAATTTTTCTGATAAACTTCGGTTAATTGCGAACGGGAAAATTTCGGAGGCGTGTTTTTTGAAGTAAATGTGCACACATCGACGGAGATTCTTTAGGTAATTTCGGCCCGCCTATACCCTAGGCCCGCTGATCCACGAAAAAAGGGGTTAATTATACGTCACGGCAACAACTACACGAGCAATGTGCACCAGGAGGACAATGTCGCGTCGCAGCGGCCACCTACGATGACGTGCGCGTGTGTATGTGCAGAGTGGAGAGGGGTGAGGATGAGAGGGGGGTAGTCGTTATCGCCGCATCAATTCCACTGATATACGGTGCGGCATAAATTCTCGATAATGAACCGCGACGCGCGCAGCCATACCTACGGCTCGGTGCATGTCTTGCGCGCCACGGCCCGGTTATTAACACAATGAATTACGGGGGGGACGTTCATTTTTATACGGCCGACCTGGTGTGCCCTTCGAGCGAGGGCAGGCTCGCCAGCTTGCACGCACAAGCAGGGGCGTCAGCCCGCGAAACAAAGAGGCAGTGGCTTTCTGGGAAGGAGGTGCTCGCAGTGTGCGCGTAATGTACCGTGATATTCGACGCACAACACGCACAAGACGGTTACACGGCATTCTGGAACCTAGGCGCAAGTTTGGAAAGCTTGTATATTAGGCGGGTCTCGCCTGGCGTTCGTGCACTCGTGGGACACCACGGGTGCACCAGGAATCGACAGCGATTCTACAGACAACTTCATGGGGCCCAGCAACTCCTTTTTAGCACAGTCAGGGAACGGTGCCAATCTTTTGTGCAGGCCTCTGTGAACATGTGAGCCACGTATTATGGCTCTGCACGAACTAGGAAATTTGCAGTTTGGTTTCAAACACAGCTGGAAATCGCCTGCTCTTATTAAAAAAAAAAGTATCACAAGAAACATTGACTACTGCTTGTCATTTGTTGTTGTTCTAAAAGATAGATACATAGATACGTACGTTTTCCTTGTTTGTTGAACTCAGAGCGAACAAATCAGGCTTTACTGAAAGTGGTTCCACGGTCATGAAATGCCCAGTGCCTCAAGCGACGTGTAGTCATTGTTCCCTTTGGCGTTATTTTCTTGAATGAAAAGCAGGCAGTTTGCAGCTGTATTCGAAACCCAACTGCACATTGTCTGTTGCTTGGAGTGTAATAATATTTCGCCCACATACTTACAGGAGCCTTCACCACTGATTGGCGCCGTTTTCTATGCTCAAAAAGTATTGCAAGGCGCCTTTAACAACGACTCGAATGCGAGAATAAGCGCAAGGATGTTCTATTTGTGCTCTGACATGACAGGAGCACGTGTTCTGCACACGCCAACCTGTATTCTTAAGGCATGTCTTCTTCGCAGTGTAATTTAAGTGGATACATGCGTACAGGAAGCAGAATTGTTAACGTCGTAGTGTGGCCAATATTAAAACACCGTACTGGGTTGGTTCATTGAACGAACTGGGTTGGTGCTTGATCTACACAATGCCAAGCACTAAATAACCTCCTAAGCACTTGGACACCCGAATAGAAGGGGATAGAAAACGCGTGTATCGAAAAGTGCTGCGGTACGCTGTCATGCACGCGTGCTTATTTCTGCTAATTTAAGAGCCAATTCAGTTATTATGGCACCTGAATAGCGACCATCTAGCATGGGAAGCTAGCTTTTGCTGTTGCCCCCCTTCCTGTTTTTAAGAACCAGAATCCCGAACAAAACGCTCGTATTATACGCCTGACTTTACGGTAAATCTCTCACAACGTGTCGAGAGCAACATGAGAAATGCGAGGAAGCCGAGGACAAAAGCATAGAAAAGGAATTGATTTTTTTTTTGGAGTAAAAGGCGATTAAACAGAGAGAAAGAAAAAAAAAAGTGCTGTGGATCCATAGGGAAACATGCCACGCTGGCAGCTTTGCTCTTCTTTTCCCCGAATCGGCCGTAATTGGAAGCGCGGTTCCCGCAACGCCCACATCCGTTGCGTCCCCTGAACCCGAGCGGCGTTTCGCGTCGCCTCCCCCTCGTTACAAAAGCCTGGCGCTGCGGCCGATGCTTACGTGCTAATTAAAAGCGGCAAATTCCGCGGCCGCCTGCTGCCGCCGCGCCACTTTTCCTGAGCGAGGAAGGGAAGTGAGGGGGATGCTTCCAAGCCTCGCATCGGACGTCCCTATGCTGCACTACATACACGCTCAGCAGCTCGGCGATGGTCAGTGATCCCCTCAAAGGATAGAAGAAAGTAACGTAAATCTAGGATGCATGAGAAGAAAAGAAACAAAAAGAAAGCTATAGGGCCTCTCGCTACGCATGCTGGCTTGCCTCGCTCACTCGCTACCGATGGGCGGGGATTATGCAGGGTCTGGTGTTTCATGTCGGGGCCCGTAACACACTGCGCCTTTAAATGAATTATAATCGCCGCGCACGTCTTGCATCGGGAGAAGAAGAAGCATGGGTAATGGCGGATGAGCTGGGGGGGGGGGGGGGTGAGAAGCTGGAAGAGAGGGGGACTGGGGGAAGGGGGGGGGGTATTCTGTTTCGCATCGTGCGCTAAACTGGGCGGTGCTGACGCGTCGCTCCATTGTTCGCCCGATTTTTCGCAGGGAAAAGATATATATATACACTGCCGATGCGCCAAGCTGATCTCTGAGTGACCTTGTCCGTGAACGCCTCCTCCCTGTTGAACGTTGCGCACGCGTGCCCGCAGAGAGCGATGCTTCGCGGAAAAAGCGAGGAACGCGATATCGCCGAATCGGCTCGCGCTGTTGCGGCGAGGTTGTGAAAGGCAAAGTTCGCGAGAGGTCGCGCCGATACGGGGGACCAGCAGCTTCTCGTTGATACGCTATGTAATGCGTGTATATTACGGGCACCCGCATATTCTTGGGGCGTCGGTTCATCCGGCTTATATACGCGAGCTTGTGCGCGTGGGAAGGCAGGGTGTTACGTCTCAGATGAGCAAGCGATGAAAGTGTGCGCGCCCTGGCCGGCGTTGTGTAGAAGCGAGGTCGTGTAGTTCGGGGTCATTTGTAATGAGCCGCAAAGTGGAGTGCTTAGTATACACGAGAGCAGAATGTGTGGAAGAAGACGGAAGAGGCGTGCTTCTGTGGGCGCGTGTGAGAAGTGCGTTGGATAATGCATACATGATGAAATGAGGGAGCGCTTCGATCGTGCGTCATGCAGGAGGCATATCGAATAGTATCGTGGAGTATGTGTCCTGATCGAGAAGCAGGCAAGACTGAACACCGTGGCCGTTCGCTTGTGCGGGCTTTAGGTGAAGGTATTTCAGGCGCCCTGAAGAACAGGGAGTTATGTAGGTATAACTACGTACGGTGCAGAAACGTGGAGGATAACGAAAAATCTAGAGATGAAACTAGGGAGCACGCAACGTGCAATGGAAAGAAAAATGATTGGTGCAACGCTAAGAGATAAAAAACGAGCGGAATGGATCAGGGAACAGACAGGAGTAGCTGATCTTATATCAATTAAAAGAAAGAAGTACACCTGGGCAAGACATGTCATGAGGAGGAAAGATAACAGATGGACAGTAAGAGCGACGGAATGGATAGCAAGAGAGGGAAAACGCAACAGAGGCAGGCAAAAGGTTAGATGGAGCGACGAAATTAAAAAGTTTGTGGGCATAAAGTGGAACCAACTTGCTCTGGATACTGTGGATTGGAAATCGTTGGGAGATGCCTTCGACCTGCAGTGGACCTAAAATAGGCTGCTGCTGATGATGATGAACTGAGGCAGAAGCATTATGCGCAAAACTGAATTGGTTGTGCCCTTCCAACTTCTTCATACGCCACTGCCTGCTGTCGTATGAAGACCACCAGGCACTTTCTTGACTGAAATTTGAACGACTGATGTGTTTGCGCAATTTGAATAGATGCACCTACAGCAATGTGTACTCTGAGACTAGACGCTTCGTACCCTTGAGCTGCGGGCGACCATTATTTCTCGGTGAGCTGTTCAGGCGCTTGTGCATTGCATATTCTTTGAGACGGGCTGCTGCTGCTGCGCGTTTCGGATGCCACAGCAAATAATACCATAGCGGCAGGGGGCGGCGTTGTGGGCATTTTAAAGAAGTTGTTCGCGAGTTATCAGTGAAAGCCTCAAATTAATCAGAAAGGAAGAGAGAAAGGTAAAGGTAAGACAGGGAAGCTAACCAGAGGAGATCACCGGTTGGCTACCTTGTACTGGGGAAGCCGAAAGGGGGAATGAAAGAGGAAAAAAAGATTTTGGCGACACATCAATGTCAGTGTCACATGTCAGAGCACGGTCACATTGTGTCACACCGTTCGATGTCTCGGAGAAATCGCAGCAATGCCCTGATATGAGCTCGCGTTGAGGGCCTTTGGCCAGTGAACGGATGGTTGGTTGTCCAACTGACCAAGCGCGGCTGTAAGGGCTGCTGTTTCGGAAGTGCAACAGACGCATTGCGCAGAGAAGGCGCGCAAGTGCTTCTATGCGCCCGCAAAGTTCACATCTGCCATTGCAATGGTAAACGAATACGCATTGGGGAATGCTACTCCAACCTGTAGACGTACAAGTGGAGTAGAGTCATGGCGCGAGAGGTCGGTTGGGACGCGTAGTTGCAGGTTAGGGTCCAATGAATGAAGCCTTTCGCTTGAAAATTTGGTAGAGTTCCGCGGGTCCAGGGTTAATTAACGTGCTAGTTCCCGAAGTTCTCTGACGGCGTCGGACGTCGAAGGGGGAGTGGCGAGACGACCCGTGAGCAGACCAGGCAGCCGCGTCCGCTTGGTCATTTCCCATGATGCCACAGAAATACTATAATGTGTGTTCTTTCAATACAGCGTGCTTGTGCAGTCACCAGATCTCCGCAACGAGCTGCTAATGTGAGCCGTGACGTGGGGGCCACAAGCTCAGCAGCGCGGTATAGTTGACGCGGCTTGTAACGTGGGTTTCAGTTTAATTGTAATGGATCTTGCCGGAATGACTACTGACACAGTTGAGCCTCTAACCATTACTGAACCGGACGTGCATGGGCGCTTCCATTGTGCGTCTCATGTAAAAGGTGCAACTGACCTGTTTCAGGGCGACTTATAGCATCTTGCATGACAAAGGAGAACACTAACAAAAGTGGCATTGCAGCCTGCGCTCAATAATTCGTCCACACACTTGTGCTTTCCTGCAGCTCATACGTTCGCGGAGAGCACTGCAGAGCTAAAGCCCCTAGATATTTTTTTTCCGTTTCTTAAGTATAGCGAAAAGCTTTCAGGTGCCGCTGGCGCATCTGATTGGTCGGCGTTGCTTTTGGCAGTCGTGGTCTTCCTAAAGCTTGAATGCTGCAGCGAGAGAACGTCAAAGAAAGTTGCGCGTTTCAGTAGGCGTTTCTTTACATATGGCACGTCCACTATGATATTTGATAGGAACGCGTATGCTGACGGCCGAACACTACCTGCGCGCGCGTGCTCCGATCCACGTGTTTAGGAAGAACATATGGCTGCCGACGCGGGCTTTGAGCGAGAGGGTGCCGGGAGAGGAGGTAGTTGTCGCTACTTAAAAACGGAAAGAAGATCTAGGGACTTTATGTAGAGAAAGACTTCATTTTCTAGCGTTGTACACATACCCTTATGCTCTTCGTTAATGTTCAGCTCACGGTGAATCGCGGCCTCGCGTTACGTCAAGGTGACTCGCCGCGCATTTTTCGAGATATCAAGTTCGCGCGATCATGGCGAATGGACCCTAAGAGATCTACCGAAGAGCTTTCAAATGGTGCGGAACGTTTCTATTGTAGCCGTCTAGTTGTACCCCCCCTTTTTTTTTTCTACAGACTTATCTAAATTCAAACGCAGTCGACGACGATGTTCAGAAAGCATGGAACGCCGAATCGCAAACATAAAAAAAGAAAAAAGAAGAAAAAGAAAAGGAAGAATGAGAATTTCTGTAAGCGACCGAACGAACAAATGCAGTAAAAGCGCCGATAACTGCCGTGACACACTTTTTTGGAGTTCATCTCAAGGTCATCAGTATCGATTGTCGCTGATCGCCGTCCACCGCATCTTCCGCTTTTCATTCCTCTACATATCGCTGCACCACCACCACTTTCGCCTGTCTGTATGTGTTTTTTCTGTTCCTCCTGGCGCTCTCCGCTAAGCGTCTGTTCCCCGGGAGAGTGCTGGTAACGGATTCTCGTTGCCGGAAAACATCCCTGGCCAAATGCAAAAGAGCGCCGGACCGGAAGATAACGGAGGCCTGCGCCGAATGAGCCGCACGCGAATCCGAACGAGTCCGGACTCCTGATGTCGAGAGCTATTAAGAGGAGACGAAGCGTGGGGAGGGATAGAAGAAGACTTGGCTTGGATCCCACTGGCTCGTTAGTTGCCACGCGCGGCAGTCGGTCAGGGGTGCACTAGCCATTAAACAGCGCTGGCCAGAGAGAGAGAGAGAGAGAGGGAAAGAAAAATCCGAGAAATCATACGTGCCCCGTGCTTCGTGGATGGAGTACGACTGCTGCGTAGTCTCTGGTCGTGCTTTCCTTTTTGCGTTTGTCATTTTGTCGCTCGTCGGCAACTGGTGGGCCGCGCAGTGACGTTCGAAGGCTACGTACTCCATTATATATTCTTCCCATTCTGCGGCATTCGAAGCGTGGAGGACGAGTCGAATCTGGCGCACAATGCGCGCTTGCATAGTTTGGCGGTGTGATACCTTTACTTGTGGCGTTTCATTTATCTTTTTTTGTCGGCTGTTTATAGCTATCTACGGACATTCAGCTGGGTCCTTGTTACAATTTCGCGTTCTGGAGCGATCACGAGTTTCGCATTCTGGAGCGTTCAACATATTTTCCTTAATTCGGGATTCGCTACACGGCCGAATTTGTCTCTGAATAGGTAAACATAGTTCTCTCGTGCTTGATTTTCGAAATTTCTCTTATATACTATATAAGAGAAATCCTACACTATATACTATACTGTACTATACTATACTATACTATACTATACTATATTAGTATACTATACTATATCATAGTATGCATTGCGCTTCTTGACGTTTGCTCTATATAGAGCAGCCACTGTCTATAGTTTCATAAGCAGACACCTCATAGTGCTTGATCTCAATGGCTGAATAAGTGGCCGGTTGGTTTATGGGGACTCATCTTAAATAATCGAAGGCTTCCGAGACGCCGCGGTGGAGAAGTTCATGCTAAAGTACAACACCGCGCAGCCGTTCGACATGTGCCCGAAAATCATTGGCTGAATTCACAACGCTTACCTTTCGTAAGTGCTTTCACGTCATTGGCCACCCTGCTTCCCCAAATAATATGTCTTGCAACTGTATTGGATAACATATCATGTCACGAAAAATTTAGTGTACGTAGGATGCTTTTTTCTGAATCTGACCCCCGCATGTGTTCCATCTCGCGTTTCGCTATCATTGAGATGCGGCATCCTTTGCTATGAATCTGTGACGTAGTCAGCATACCTATACAGCCTTTGCATGTCAATCTCTGTAGTTACTGGTTACTAATGGTACAGAATAACGTTGTTACTAATGGGCGCTGTAAGTGTACGGGATTTTGCGTTAAACTTTTCTAATGTGCTAATGTTTGACGCTAACATACCCAGGTATAGCTTTGCAGCTAGGTGTTGGCTTACCAAGGTCGAAGTCACGGGACCGAATCCCTGTCACGACGGCCACATTTCGATGGTGGCGAAATGCAGCAAACAGCCGTGTACTTAGATTTAGATGCAGTTAGGGGCGGTCAAAATTGCTCCTGAGCCCTCCCATAGGAACGGGCCTCATAATCGTAGCTGATTCTAACACATAAAGCCAAATCTCTTGTTATTATTATTATTATTATTTGATGCTCCCTGTAGCCGCTATATAGCTTACTAAAACCACTGTATACACAAAACGAACTAAGTCAATAGGCTAACTTTATATACTGTCTCAATCCACTTGCAATCGCATTCGAATGAGGCACGATTTTCTGATGTTAATAAGCGAGAAACGCTGTCGGAGGAAAACAAAAATCAGTGAAACACCCGCTATTCCATCTGCGCTCTGTACTCAGAGCCACTCCTGCAGGCTCAAGCACACAGCAAAAGGCCGTTTGTCTTGGCATGGTAACAATGCAAGACGAGACTGCATTGAAGAACCATTGTTGCGTAATCGCTGTTTCTCTCAGACTACAACTTTGCAGCGGCAAATTTACGTGCCTCGGGCGCGTTTTCTCATCTCGAGGTTCGTTCAAGATTGCGCAATGCACACGCCATATTGAAAGGTTCCCTACGCCGCTGAAACAAGTGCAGCGACAGCACGCCGCACAAAGACGACGCGGAACATAAGAACGCGGAAAGAAACAAACAAAAGGAACAAACGCGCGTACCATACCGAATGGAAGGAAGAAAGGTAAATGCAAGGAGGTAAGTGGGAGCAAACTCGAGTAGGCTCGGTGCAGCGCAGTGATTGATGCCCTGGAAACAACGAAACTCGGTCAGCATCGTTCCGCGACAGTTGCTCTTCGGCAGCCTCGCAAAGGGACCTTTTCGGGATGCCTTCCATCCCGGCTCTCGCTGCGACTATTATCATTTTCTTATTTCCTTGTTTTTCCTCCACTCCCTCACCACCGTCCCCATACCCGTCTCCCTAGAAGCCGTCCGTTAGTTTAGATCGATGCAAGTGTAGGTAGAAGAATTCGAGGGAAAAAAAAAAAAAGAAAGAGGAACGAACAGTTCGAACCCCTTGTCTGAAGAATAGCGGCTTCCGAATGCTCGATGTTCGCCGGAGTGCTGCCGTCTGCTGGCGGAATGGAAGTACACACCTCCCCAGATCCGCCACCAGCCCCCTAGTGCCGTCTCGAAAGGGAACGGGTGAGGCAACGAGATGCCACGGGGAGCTGCAAAAGATTGCCGTCCGCGTCCCAGAAGCGTGATTGGTTGTAATCCCATGACGGGCATTGCGTCACTATTGCTTTTCGGTTTCTATTGTCCCGTTGCCTTTCCTTTGTCTTCCTGGCCATCTGTTTCCGTTTGGTTATTCTTATACTTTGCCTGCCAGCGACATCCCCGCTCTGTCGACCATGTGCGAATGGAGTATACGCTTTTACATGCATGCGGATCTCTGCGTAATTCGGAGCAGTATGCGTATGTAATGGGGACGTTCTAGGTTGGGTTCACTGCCGAAGGGCTGCAATACGTCACTCGGCTGTTGCGCTTTCCAACTTTTCAAGAGAGCTCGAAGATGCTACGTTTGTGTATTTTTTCGTTTTTTGGGCCGGGTTGGTTAGCAACTTGGAACACATGCTCTGACGGTGCCCCTCGTTACATGGGCCCAATCAAGTCGCCGAGGAGGAGTGGAATTCTGCCATCAGGAGTTCCGAGCTTGTTCCACAACTCCGGGCTGTCCAGAGAGCCCACGATGCGGCGGTGAGGCTAGGCCTCCCTGCCCCCACGTGGGAGCGGCCCGCACTGCTGCTCTAAGGGCGGCGCTTCTCAGAACTTAATTAAAAGTTCTTTGTCTGTCTGTCTGCCTGTCTGTCTGTCTGTCTGTCTTTGGGGCGCTATTCGTTCCCACCCTCTTTCGTTAGTAATCTCCGAAGTAGAATCAACGAAGTGCAGCTCTCCGACTACAGACTAATATAAATGCCGTTGAAAAGTTGCTGTTGGCAACAGCGAGAGTGACGATGAAAAAAAAGTACGTGTACGCATTATTACACGTTTACGGAACATGACGACAACGGCGACGGCGAAAATGCGCTTGCATTGTCCATGTAAATTCTTTCGCAATGAAAAGAAAAGTGATCATAAAGCGAGTATTACTGCATTTAAACAGGGTGATTTACTGAAAGGGCGTGAATTACGTTTGCAGCACATACGGGAAATTCATGTAGTTCATTTATCAACTCGTCTTCTTGTTCTCTTTTTACCCTAACAGTTTCCATTTTTACAGACGAGGATATCAACCGATATTGCGAGCTGGGTAACCCCTCTGATTTTCCTTTGGTCTTTCGCTCTCTCACATCATGTCTCTGATCATTATTACAAAAAACACACCTCCACCACAAACAAGGCGATATACAACTGTACAGGTACTACTACTACCACAACAGTGCACAGCAAAAACAGCACGCTCAGGGTTATCACTACGTCGTCGTCTCTTCTGGACCAAGCATGCAAGACAGGTTGTGCCGTAGCAATATTAATAAAGATGCAAGAGTTTGCCAGGTTGCGTCAGAATTTCAGTTTGCAGTTTGAGTGGATTGAACTGAACTGACCCTTTGTTGAAAAACTCTGGGCCAGTCTACAATTCCCTCTCGGCAAACGCGACCTTTCATAGCACTTAAAACGCCAAAGCTACGTAGGAGATACGTGCAGTGTCAACAACTATGGCTTTCCGGAAATTTAATTGGCACCGTGCTCTGCGCTTCGCTTTTCGAACTTGACGCCTGAACCACTTATTACAGTCGCCCTTGTTGAACTGTGCATACTGACTACCCTAACGCTGTACACAACTTTCGTGGTCAAGAGTATAAGGTTGCGTATAACGTCTGTAAACATAATGGACTGTCTCGTTTTCGCTCGTTTCGCCAGTCTCCGCTTCCGTGCTCTCAATAAACCGACTTCGTCTCGCGTTGTCTTTCTACTTTTCTCTGCCAAAGTCGAGAAAACAGATTGGATAGAGCTCCCTTTGTAGTTTTACGGCCGTTCGCTGTAACACCAGTAGCTGCAGCAAAAAAAAAAAAAAAAAAAAAAAAAAAGAACGGACACGCCTCCGCGGGCAGTCGAGATTTGGCCGGACATCGAGTCGCAGAAGGAAAGATGAAAAAGCGGCGTTAGGATGATCCCACGAAGGGAGAGAGAACGGGATCTTTCTTCTTTGCACGTAATTCAATGCCCATTTCATTATAGAAATGTGATATTAACAGTCCGCGTCAAGCCAAACGTATTGCATTCATACATGCATTCATACATGCATTCATACGTTCCGCTTCTTTGACATTTTTGTTTTGTTTTCAACTCCCCTAATCAAACTGTCAATATCAATGCACCGACAGTGCTAAAATACTCCTCGGTGGCAAATGCAGCCCTCCCTATACTGCCCCGGCTTCGGCTAAATTTGTTCACATCTATAGTATGCGGCTGTAATAGGCATAGCTAGAATAAATTACAAATTTTTGGGTTACAATTATTTTGTGTGGCTCTTCCAATAATGCTATTTCGGCCAGCTCTTTATATGCTTTTGTGTCCAACCCTCCGCCCCCTTGCTGCCTCTTTTTTTTTTTTTTTTTTGCAGGAGAAAAAGCAGCGCCCCCGCTTGCATGCATGGGCTCGAAGGAATGGGACTGAGTGAAAAAAAAATAATAATAAAGTAGGTGCGACTCCCAGGACCCACACTATACCGCCCACTGCGCTGGCGCTGGGACGGAAAACAAATGAGTGTCCGGATTTGAGTCCTTTTAGATTCAAAAGGAACCTCAAGATCGACATGTCTGCCAATCTTCCTTTTCACAGAGGAAGAGTTCACTATCCAGTGTCTCAAGTCTTGGGCCGTGCTTGCCCTCAACGAATGCTGCTGGGTCTGAATTGTATTGTGACTTTTGACGCCTCCGTTCTCTATTCTTTTCCCCATTTTCATAATGCGACTTGATTAAAGCATCCTGTATAGATCGACACTTTCTCTCTACATTTAATGTAGGAAGTTATCTCTACTTCAGCCAACTTTCATCTCTCCAAAGCAAGTATAATCTCTTGGAGGCTTATAGTGCACAGCTCATGCCTACATACCGTTTTTGTCTTTCACGCCACGCTTCGAAGGGACGAGTGGCCGAGCGGTGTGCCTGTAAAATCTAGGCATGCGCTATAGGACATAACACGAGCCGGCGACTCTCGCTAGCATTGTTATGGCATCCTTTCCTCTTATAGGGCAAGGAAGCATTCAAATCGTACTAAATAGAGAGAAGGGTGAAGGGAGGGAGAGACGACGGGTTTGTGCCGAAGGCTTCATTACAACTTATTCATGTTGGAATAAAGCTTGGTAGCTTCCTCGCTAGAACTTTTGGAGCGATTCGAAACTGCCAGTGACTATGACACAAGTAGGAGCGGTGTTGGTCGATAGACTAACCGACGGTGGAACACTTGTACACAGGAAACAACCTGTGTTCTTACTTATTTTCGATCGTACGTACTACTATGCCTTTAAAGCTTTGACATCATTTATATGCAGGAGCCTCGAATAACGTTAGTTTCAACCGCTTCAAACTACCGTTTGCGATCTCTCTTTTAATCTCTGCTTCAAACAAATGTATCCGTGAACTAGAAGGAGAAATCTACATGAAACTGAAGACTTCGTCACAAAAACATTATCATGTGCTTTTGTTTTCACCTTCGCAGCTTCCCTAGCTCTATACTTGAGCTAATGGCTCTTAAATGAAGCCATAGACGCTTGCTTGCTGGGAACTTGGCATGCGCGCGCCTGGTTTCGACAGGCTTGGAGAACACCCCCCACTTCTTTCCTGGAAAGAAAAGGGAAAGACCAGTGCACGGGACGCCATGCACAACAGGAGACACGGGATTTCGGTGGACCGAGGAAAAATTGACCACTGAAGCAGCTAAAGCTTCCGCCCCCCTGCGCGTAAAACAACGCTATTTAGAACTAGACGTCGAGCTCCCCCTCCCCTTTCTTTGTTTCTTTCTCTTCGGTCACGTGAAATAACAAAAACACGCGGCACCACAGTCCACTGCCTGCCTTGGTTCCCAAAGTCGCCAGATAGTTGTGAGCGTTCGAGCGAACGCAGGCAGCCACGTCCACACGGCGCGAAGGCTTTACCAACCGGAGTCTGTTCCTGACAGGACACCGTACGCGCACCCCAGCCGCTCGTCTCTGCATGTTTTGAAGCTTCGTTCAGTCCCGTCCGTGGCTGTTCCCATAGACAAGCCCGCGCACGTGCTAGGCCTAATTAGATGGCCGTCGCTGCCTTCCACTTTGTGCCGATCGGCCGACGGCCCTCTGACCGGCTCGCAACCGATGCGCCACCTGTCCGGACCAGACCGCGCTTTAGTCTGCAGTGTCGCTTTTGGCCAGTGTTTCGAATCAGAGCTTCGACAGGCCTAACAGCACTCGGGCTACGATCGCCGTATGCCTGTTCACTCTCGCAAACTTGCAGAAGGTGCAGGGCTTCGCATTTTTGTATAGGACAGGGCACTTATACGTTCGATTATAGACAGGGCACTTATACGTTCGATTTCTTCGTATGGCGTCTTCGAGCGCCGTTCTTTAATTTTGCCGAGCTTCTTTCTTGCTCAATCAGTGCTATCCCGCTTGTCGAGAAGCACGCTGGGACTGTTCTCATTAAAAGCCGTGCTTGCGTCAGGCCGCGAGACTGAAGCTTCGTTTCACTTTACTTTCTCGTTTAGCATGCAGCCACCGCCCGGCGTTTCTTGAGTTTGTTGATCAGCGCTTTCTTTCTTGCTCGGTACATGCTTTACCGCTTGGGATAGAAACACACCAGAACGGCGCTCATTAAACATTCTCGGTCCCACCACTCCGTGAAGATGCTCGATCGGCGGAGCTGTGTAAATGTTTCGTTTAAAGCGTTTACTTACGTGTCTCGCTTCGGCGCCGTACACGGATCGCAAACCGTCGAAGATGAAATGTGTGTCCCCAGTGTTTATCACGGTGTTCATCCCAACGGCTCATTAGGGTATTTCTCAGTTATTGGTTACGTCTTTGTGTTTCTTAATTAGTTTTCGCACACGTTTGGCTTGGATTTATCAAGGCGTTTATTTCAAGTGCCCCACGTTGCGTCTCGCATAATCCCCAGCAAGCGTGCTATACTGTTTTGTTAAACAACAACAACAACAACAACAACAACAACAACAACAACAACAACAACAACAACAACAACAACAACAACAACAACAACAACAACAACAACAATAATAATAATAATAATAATAATAATAATAATAATAATTGGTGGCAGATCGTGAACTTGAAAGGCACCGCACGCCGTGACGGAGTATAGACGTCGCATTGCGCGCACCTGGTGGAAGATGAAGGCACGAAGCAGTTTCGATCTGTGTATGTTCTACCAGGACGTGCTGAATTAGTTGCAATTCTTAAAGAGACGCCCTGTAAAACTTTTTGAACATAGCAAGAAAACACCTCCGATCAATCGCGGCTGCTCCCGCGAACAACGTTGCGCGTGTCCTGCGTTCCTTTCTTCGACTGTGTCTTTTGTTTCGTCGCGCACCCGTGTTTGTGCCAAGAATGCACCAACTAGCCCAAACAAGAGTATCAGCCGACTATCACTGCACTCCGCGCAGCGGGGAGTTTGCAGTTCGGTTTCAAAATACACCTCGAAAGTGCCCGCTCTTTCAACAAAACACGTCGTAATGTGCATGGGCTATGAAATAATTCGGAGAACTACCATTGGCCGATTCCCGTGTGCAGTTGCCGCGGACGCCGTGAGGTGGCGCCACATCCTCTCACTGCGAAAGCTCGAATACATTCCAAGAAGAAGAAAAAATGTTCAAAGTCATGACGCGTGCTAGCGTGTCTTCTTGCCCCCATTTCCCTATTTCTCGGACGGCAGTATTCCCCTCAAACATGGCACGGTAACTCCACTAATACACAAAGAATATAATTTCTTTCTTTTTTTGTGGCAGGTGATTCGTGAGACAGTAGGGTGCTAAACAGATTTAACCCGATGATTACTTGGGAGAGTGTTGCAGGGCCCCTTTAAACTTCTTATTCCCCTTCTCTGATTTTCAGGCTGGCAAAAAAGATTTAATAAAATGGTCGACATTGCTACGTTTTGTTGAGTATTTTCAATTAGCGGCTCCTGAGAACACAGGCGGCTTAACTGTAACGAAAACATCATTAGTGGAGGCTGCCGGTCAGGCGATAACCAGCTCTTCCGAAGAAAAAAAAGTGAAAGGATTACTTGTGTTCAACTTCTTTAATTCCTATTTCTTATACGATAATTAATACTGGCTTTCTAGCGCTTGAAATTTTAGCGCTCACGCGTGCTACGCGACAGCAGTGGTCACTCTGGAGTTGTGTGATTTGAGATTGATTAAAAAAAGAAACTGCTCTTCACATGACGGCGTCGTTAATAAGGAGGAATTGGGTCCTTCTCCCTTTACATTTTTGCAAACAAATAATGCAACCAGGAAGAACAGATGTCCTAGTATGCTCTTCACGAACAGCGTCCTCGTTGCGAACTGTTCGTGCGTCGCCACGTTTAAGGGTTGTGCAGGAATGCTCTGTATAAACGAGCTAGGGGAGAACGTTTTATTTATGCCACTGTTTCGAAAAGGGAGAAATGAAGTGTGTGTGTGTGTGGGGGGGGGGGGGGGTGCAGCATGGATGCGATTTGAAATTTCGCACGCTGTCGTCCAATTAAAGAATCTTACCGACTCTTGACAGCACCCACCACTCGCACACATCTGCCGCTCTGTACGGACGAGTGTTCTAGGGACAAATTTTAAGTGGTGTCGCATATTTTGCTCTTCTTTTTCTTTTTAGTCGTGTCTCCTTCCTGTTTTTTTTCCCCTTACCCGTTTCCCCCAGCACAGTGTGGCCAGCTGGTTTAAGCACTGGCTAACATTTCTTTCCTCTTTTTTCTTCCACCTCGTCTTCTGCGTGCTTAAAAAACGAAAGAGGAGCAGACGACGCGGTTGACGGAACTCATGGAGGTCAGGTTTCAACGGCACCGCAATTGCGTGGCTTATTTGATTCACTCTTTCATACTTGATTCACTGGGCCCGTTTAGATGTCCTCAATTACAGCAATAGGTGCGTATTGAACTAACAAAACAAAACAAAACAAAACAAAACAAGACAGAGGGCTTTAATTTTAAGTGTCACAGAATGCAGAAGTGTCGTTGTGAATCCTGTCTCGGAATCGAGGCTCGCATTCATGAGGTTCTTTTTCGTAAATATTCTTCGCCGTCCGTCACGTGCCTTTTCTATAGTTACCCTGTCAGTGGACCGAAGGAAGCACCACACGAGCGCTGTTCGAGGCGGATGAACAGTCAGCAGCAAAAGTTTACAGGACGCGGAACTGTCGAAAAAAGCTATATTACCGCTCAGCCTCTGAACATATAGCTTCACATTAAATGCTAGAGCCTGTACATCGCAAAGACCTCTAGCCACTGAAACGTTTAATTCGAGGTTATGTTGCGAGGCTAGGCGGAAGTTTTGCATCTCGCAAACATTTGCCGTTGACTGTGCACCTCTGTCTGTGACTGGGTGTGGATGTGTGCGCAGTTGAGAGGTGACCTGTTCGCGCTCCTTTAATTTACTACGGTGCGTTCCTGACTGTCCCAGCACGGTTCCTTTGGAACATGCGCTCACTAACTAACTATACTCGTGCCGAGTGCAATATGTTCCCTACGTCCCAACGACGCGAAACACGGTGCAATGACGTCTTTCGGGTTGCGTTGGCCCCATACATGCGTGGGCCCTTGTTGTGAAGGGGGGAATTCGAGACGTTGAAGATACATAAAACCGACCGTGTAGGCATTAACACCACCTGGCGCGTACCCCGGCAATTAAACGAGGCAGCTCGAACGTGGCCGATGCCAAGGCGTGGCGTAAATCAGTGTGCGTGTATGTGCGTGCGTGCGTGCGTGTGTGTGTGTGTGTGTGTGTGTGTGTGTGTGTGTGTGTGTGTGTGTGTGTGTGTGTGTCACGCGGGGGCAGGTGCACCGCCGGCCAGCGGTCTCATAATGCGGCGCTCACGGATCGTGATTCGGTGATTTGTGTAGGCGCCGTGGGCCGTGTATACCTTGGGGGACCCCCTCCACAGGCGCATGAATATAACGAGCGATTACGGGGCGGCCAGAATGCGCTCTTGCGGACAGGTATCGTTGCCCATTCCACCGAGAACCTTCTGCCTAGCACCGATTGTTTGATTCTGTTTTGTTGCTACAGTATGCGATTACGGCCCTCCTGACGGGGAGCGGACGGAATGGAGTTTTAGCGCCGAACAAAGGTACGCAGTTACGAGAGACACACACGTACGTATATATTCATGTAGCACTCCTGTGATACAGTGAGTCACGAGCATGCACCTTAGAAGCGATGCGTATCACGCAAGTACGACCGAACAGGCAGTGCCCCTGCGTTGCCAGTGCTTATATATATATATATATATATATATATATATATATATATATATATATATATATATATATATATAAGCAAACGAACAAAAACTTTGCCCTTGATAGAGAAATCAATTCAGAATGTTCATTTGAAGCAAAGGTAACAAATCTAAATCTTTATTATTTTGCTCTTAGCATGTGAACTCCCGGTTCAATGGAGCGAGAAATGACTATTAGCCAAAGACGAGGTTAAAAGAAAGCGAGGCTACGCATGTATAACATAGCTAGATGTATTCTCTAGATCGCATGGAAGAACGGCAATAACAGCAGCTCTGTATATGACAAGACCGTATTCCCTACGTGCAGCTCATCTTGGTGTTGAAGCAGTGCACAAGAAGCGACGGGCGAAGGGAGAGGACAGACAGACAGGTCTACCGCTGTCAACGTGCTGAGCAGGTTTAGAAGAAATGTGGAAACGTTAAGCGGCTAAGAATCCTCCCCCTTCATCCATCGTTCCTTATGCGCTGCTTCAACACCAAAATACATCACCGACTGGCCCCACTATCAACTTTGCTGAACGTTCCTACGTACGTGCGGCATCTCGCGTCTTTGTTTATCTGTGAAGTTGGTTTCACCACACAATGTCTCATGTTGCAGAGAAGTGGGCTTCTACGAAGCTTTCGCTTTTCAGGAGAGAACGCAAACACGGCGTATTAAGCACTGGAGTGAAGCATAGAACAGTGGAGTAAAATGTCCTTCGTTAAGAGAGGAACTTATGATATCATGAATCAGCGTAAGAAGGTCGCGTCCCTATTGACGAGGAAGTACTGCGAAAATGTGTTCCAGGGAACTTGCTGCGGCCCTCGCTTAGTACATAAAATTAACCGTGTTCAGATCTTCGACAGCGCGGAGACGGATAAAAATGGTAGACAAATCAATCGTTTGATTGATCCTGAATGAAGGCAACGCTATTGTCATAGCAGCGAATAGCAAAGGTGCCAGACCTTAAGCAGCAGTAGGCAATAGCAGCCAGAGGTGCCAATATTACTCATAGAGGATAACCCATTTGTTTTGCTAATCACATTACTCGAATATTTCAAAATGTAATTACGTTACATATTGTCGCGATGCAGGAACAGCAGGAACAGCAGGAATCAGGAACAGAGCAGGTCACTTTATTTGAAAAACAAGACTGAAAAGATCAGGCGTGGAACTCGTCGTCTTCTTCGAACTGAGCGAGTACTTCTTCCTTTGTATGCCGCAGATTGCACGTGACAACATTACAGCAGTAACGTTATTCAGGGCTTCGAGTTCTGATGCTACGCGGCTTTTCTGTTTGCGCGCTACGTTCCCACGCTTGAGGTTTGACATTCAGCCTACGTTGTGTTTCTGCCTTCTTGCTGTACTTTCTTGCTTTCTTTTTCTTTGTTTTTTTTGTAGTAAGGGGAGCTGACGAGCTATAATTTAGTGAGAGGTGGTTGGTAATCTTATGGAAAACTTCGTGAATTACTTCCTCGAGTGACTAATTACATTGCTTATAACTACATTGCCGTTACGACGAGGACGAGTCTACTCGTCGAAGCATTGTCTCCAGTGACATTCCTAGTCATTTATCGTTTTTAACGACCTTTTCATGGAATGAGCCCACAAAAGTAGTTGATTACATTGCTCCTTTCAGCGTAAGGTAGTTCAATTACAATACTTTAATTGCTTGCCAAGTTTGATTGCTGCCAGCAGTTAACCAGCTTTAGGCAACATTGAATGACGGTGAGCCTTCAGTTTTCCAAGTGCTGCCAGTGCGCGTGTAAATCTAGCAGTTGCGTCCAGAAGTCGAAAGAGCGCCTTAACACAAAAGTTGGCGGAAGAGGCCAAAGAAAAATGCTTAGTTTTCAGAAAACATATGCTGGATACAGTTGCGGTGACAAGACGAATTAAATTCAGAGGGCGGGAATACCCGGTTTGCACTGTGCATCCTTCAGTAGCTCAATGTAGGTCAGAGATTTAAGATGAATGCTCCCTTACATAGGCTCGATTCTGTTGTCTCAGCTTCCTGGTACGATTCCGTGAAAGAATATATAGGTTCCATGCCCTGCTCGTACGCCGACGCGTCTTCGCTCGAAACAATTCATCGGCGTTGCGCACGACCAGAATCACTCGATCAGCCAGGCTGTGCCTGTCTTCCTTTTCTATATACCACCGCTCAACGTGAGGGCGGCCAATCTAGCGGCCTTGGTGGGCCGCGATGAATGGATCCGCAGGAGCTACGGTGACGGGTGGTATCTGAGCGGCAGCTAGTGCGTACGTACTTTTCGCTGCACCGCACCTAGCTTCCAGGGCGTCGGCCATTTCTCAAAGTCAAGAGCACGGGGCAGCATCGCAGAGGTGAAACGTAGTGTGCTTACTTCCCCCCCTTCCCCTTCTCCTGATGTATGCACTCTTCCGGTCGGCTGGTGGCCGGCACCGGGGGTGAGTTCGCGCTGCTCGGTTGCCGCCGAGAGGGCCACCTGGCGAACAAAGCCGATGTCACGAGTTCCTATCGTGGTATATTGCGTGTCCTGAGTGCCAGTTTGGCTTCATGCTACGGAAAAGAAAAATGAGAGATGGTTTGAGGAGACGCCTCAAAATGCGCTGACGCGAAATATACACAGGGTTGGCTCGTTTTCGGGTTTTATATATACACAATCTGAGGGCAAAAATATGGGGCCATTGTTCAAGTGTTCAATATAATAATGTGGGTAGAAAAACGTGTCCTTTTTTTTTCATGATACCATTCGAAAATTCATTTTTGTTTTGCTTCATATTTACAAGTTTAAATTATTTTCTATAGTACTGAAGGCACCTCGTGGAATGAACTTTATGTCAGTGATGTTCGCTTTAGCAAACAGGATGCAACTTTGCTGTCCTGAGGCATGGGCACCGTAAATTCCATGCAACATAACAAAAAAGGAAAGTGCTTTGTGTATGGTGTTGAAATGCGGGGTAGTATATCCCGATTGTTTTCACACTTGTTCTGTGTTTTCACACTTGTTCTGTGTGTTTGCATGTGGTAAAATAGCGTTTCACTCTAAATCGAGCAAGCTGACATGCGAAATATTAGAATTTCATGAAGAGACAATTATCGCGCGAAACTGTTAGATAAGTTATAATATCTGGAGTACATTGCCATTTTTTAAATCTTCCTTGTGCTTCCTCGCACCTTATATTGATGAAAAGTCGATGAACGGAGAATGTCGATGAAACAAAAGTTTCGACAAGGGTAGAGCGTCCTTCTGCAGGCTACCGTTTCGACAGACAACCCTGAAGAAATGTTGGCTTCATTGATGATCCCTGTTCGACGTTCTTTCTACTCTCCAAGCCTCCATATTTCGTCAGTCTTGTTTGTATTCCTCTATGACTGTGCGTAACGTATTCATGTTCTAATCCGTGTATCCATGTTCTTATTTTTCTTTCGTCGTTTACTGTAGTGGACTTGGGTCCTCTAACCTGCGTATTGGATTGTGCTGTTGTATTTCTTGAACGATTTGCAATTGCAGTATAATATTCAGAGTGCTCATGTACTGTTTGAGTCTTCCCAGAGGGCTGCTCTGTTATTGCATGGAGTAGAAAAAAAAAAAAAATGTCATCGCCTGCAAGGCACCGGCTACCTTTTGCACACATTTATTTTTTTCCCTCCACGCGTCTTCGCATACATTTGATGAATATCAAGACGGAGAGTGACAGTGAGGGAGTAGAATGAATGGAGAGCGTAGTCACTTTGTAGCGCCCTTTATTTCCGGTTATGATTGCAGGGCTAGTTATTCTATACATTCAATAAAGAACGGGCCTCAGCACGAACTATCCTCCTGGGTCGCAAGTTTAAGGGCCGCATGTACTTAGCGGTGTAGGCAAATGGAAAGTGAACGGGATATTATCCATGTATGGGGCATATATCTCATTGCATACAGGGTGCTGAAAGCACAAACACTTTATTCGTCAGAAGCGTTCACATGAAACTTGATAACATTACAAGCCGTGTTGGATCCACAGGCCATGGTGCGTATAGGCGCTACTGAGCCGAGTCGCATAGGGCTGTCGGTGCTGATTGGGCATCCCGCCTTTCAGGGTTGGCTTCACTCGTCAACCTTCTTGCTGGAATACATTAAATCAGATCGGGTCGTTTTCGCTGACGACGGCTTTTTACTCTGCTCGCGCGCACCGAGTTAGCGTAAGCGAAGGTAATAAGAACACGAATTTTTCGGAGGTACCAATAGTTGATTGCGGCTGAGAAGTAGGCGCGCTGTACGCCAAAAGCGCCTTTACGGATCCCCCGCATGAGAGCCAGTGGTCTACGTTGTTTAACGGTTGCTACGCGCTTGCCACTGCTTACTTCTACACTTGTAAAAAAAACGAAAAGAACAAAATCGCGGGAACGAATCAAAGAAGTGGCTACGTGTTTTCTGTATTCTCTTTCTTCTTCCATTTGTGTATAGCACTAGATGCCCTAGTGCTCGTTCTCTTGCTTCGCAGTCCTTCATTCGCAGTAGACGGGAAATTGCCTCCCACGTATTGTGGGCGTTCTCTGTCGTCTCTTTCTCTTTCTCTCTCTTCGGTTGTGCGTATATACCGGGTCCCGTAGGGAAATCTCGGGCCTCCCCCCCTCTCTCCCGCGGTTGTTGCGATGCTGAAGTGCTTCGCGTCCGTACGGGCACAGTGCGTGGTTCTGTTGCCGCGACTACGTCGGTCGGATGTAGTATGGCTGTGCCCTCGACAGACAGAGAAGCCGCACAACCGCACTCGGGAAGCCCCCCTCTCATTTTCCATTGACGCACTATCGTTGGCACTCGCTGACGTCAACGCCGGCTGGGTCATCTTTGCAATCAAAGTATCGTATCTGGAAAGCACTATATAGAGTATATGTATGCGACTTCGTTAGTTTTTTTGTTTTTTTTCAATGCGGCGTGCGTATGGCAAGTAAACTGGTTATGTATGAGCTAGCAGATTCGCGGGTCGACGACGACGACGACGACAACAACAACAACAACAACAACAACAACAACAACAACAACAACAACAACAACAACAACAACAACAACAACAACAATAATAATAATAATAATAATAATAATAATAATAATGAAATTCTCCGAATTGTGAGGAAAATCTCTAGTGAGTTTCCTCACTGTAAAACTAGAAATTTACACTAGGACATTAATTAATTTTTAATAATTTGTACAGTATGTCTAAAGTCCGCCCCACATATTACAAGATGCCACATGAGCGCGGACTGCCGTTCCCTAATGTTCACTAGTGTTCGTTGCTTTTGATTAATATTGACTAGCGTTGCCTACGGTTGGCTTGTGCGGGATAGCGGTAGAATAACTGAGCTCCCATTACAGAGGAGAGGGTGATGGTCCAATAGCACAGCATACGTGCGTGTGTGTGTGGACGAGGGGGTAAGTGAGCATCCGGGAGAGTTCGTTATGTTCGAGACTCATTTCCTTTGGTTGGTGCGAACGTGGTCAGCTGCCCTTCATTTTGCTGGCAGCCCAACTCGGTTCTCGTCTCTTGCTTTCCGGATCGAACTTTCATTACAAAAGCCGCCTGTGAAAGAAATAATCGGATGGTATAGAGAATAAAATGTGTTGTCAAGCGCAAATGTATCTCCTTATATTATTTTTATGATTCGCAATGATTTGCTGAAGGTGATGACGACATCGAGTAGTTGGTGCACGACATTAATGCGAGATCCTCCTTGTGTAGAAAGCGTTTACGGCCTTTCAACAAGGCTGTCACTGGGCAATAAAGAGACAGTGAGGAAACATATTGCGGACGACTGTCCGATCCTTGAGTGCACCCTTAGTACAGGTAAGTCCATTAGGATAACAAGAAAAATGCCGAAAGAGCATTGGTCAAGGGTCCTAGATTGCTATTTCTTCCAGCCAGTGTCTATCCCGATATTGTGCAATGCAGGAACAAGTATGTAGTGGCCAGCTTATTACAGGGCAGACTCAGGCTCTTGGGTGGACGAATTTTGTTCTTATTATTTACTGTACGTGAAACAACGGAATTAATATTGCGCAAGCGTCGTGCGGTTACAGTCCTTGCCGATCGCTTCCTTCTCTTTATTGCCTGAAGACCTCTTCGTTCTTGTACGGGCCACGTACGTACTCCTTTATAAGGTGGGATCACTTTTCCCCATTTGTTCTACTTTTCCACCAGTTTCTCCTATCTCTTATCAATCGTCCTTCCACTTTGTTATCTTTTAAGGTCGTTTTCGACCGCGTCTTGACATTATGTATTTATTTATTTTCAAATACTGGAGCCCAATTCAGGGCTGTGCAGGAGTGGGGTACATAGATAGAAGTCAATTATCGTTAGACCTACCACGCTTCCTTATCGCAGAATTTCTCTCTCTCTCTCTCTCTCTCTTTTCCCCGGTTAAAATGACACCACTGTTCTCTTGAACATTTGCTGCTGTAAGGTGCGAGACTTTTCTTGACTGGTTGTCCGGTGGGCCTTTTCCATGGATTGTGCGGTGTTTTGTTACGCAGTCATAGCCGATATGTGGGACGGTGTGTTCCTGTCTTCTGGCCGTTCAGGAAGTGCAGGGGTGGACGTGGGAAGTTCGAGTTTATTTGTGCTCTTCCCTCGACTGTGTCTGCAGCCGTAAGGCATCTTGTGGACAGTGGACGGACGTAGCGTCCACGCCGGCTGGGTTAATGTTGGGATACCTGCTTTATAATATTGATTTTATTTATTTATTTATTTATTTATTTATTTATTTATTTATTTATTTATTTACAATTGCAAACCCTATTCGGGCTCGAGCATGAGTGGGCACAAAAACAGACATAAGAAAAGGAAAAGCAGATAGAAAATAGAAAATACAGTGAGACGCCGCATGAACAATTGAATGTGGAATTATTGCGTATGTGACAATGTGTAGCGACAGCATGTAGCAGGGTCACTGTGTAAATAAATGTTCAACTATCTCGAAACAAACGTAACATGGTCCACAAAATGCCCTATATACAGAAAAAAGCATTGTAAATAATCATATAATTGATTCGTGGAGAGAGGCGTAAAATTGGGTGCTGCTCTCTTTTTTTACGTCTTTCTCTTGATGACTGCAAGCTCATTTTATACGTGTGGCTTTTGTTCGAATGAAAGAGAGACACCACAAAGGCCCTCTGACAATGCGCAAGTCTGGAATAAACGTTAAGGCATATTATGAGAGGATAATTAAATGAATCAGAGTCACCCCGTTGAATAAACCGAACTTTCGTTTTGACGTTGCTGCAACAATGTAATGCACGAGTTTATATATATATATATATATATATATATATATATATATATATATATATATATATATATATATATATATATATATATATCCTCTTGAACGACGCAAACGCAGCCTCCGCTTCCAGGCGACTGCTCGCAAAACGCAGAGGACGTCAGAAACAGGCGCGCCGATGGAGCGAGTGGGAAACAAGTAAATCGAATGCAGGCGTCACGCTCAAGCGATGTCAAGTAGCCCACGCGGAAAGGAGGCCCATGCAACGACGACGGCAGAGGTTCACGATGGCCCGTAGATAAACAAGAGCGAAGAACTAAATGAACAAAGAACGAGAGAACGAAGGAATCAAGGAAGGATGTATACACGACGATGACATGTGGCGTGGATCGGAGGCTCACCACGACAGTGTCTCTCTCGGCTCGCCAGCAACGCTCGCAGCTATGGTAGACCGCGCGTGCGAGCGAAAGGGATGATGTCGAGCGGTTAATTCTGCCGTTGTTCTTGTTTATCCTTTTGTGTTTTCTCAGAGGAGGGTACATCTGTCCGTTGGACGCGCACGATCATACACGGTCGTTGTCCGCACCACTCGAAGACGGGCAGGCACGGACGTGAAGACACGCTCTCTGTCCGAAGCCTCTTCCTTCCTCTCGCTACGTGTCATCCTTTCTCTCCCACTATACAGTGGCCGGGAATTACCAATTATGGTCGCTTCGTTTCACAGAGACCTAACCATCAATTAGGGGCCCCCGCTCTAAGGCACTCGATTCCCCCCTCCTCCCCCTGCTCCTTCTCTCAGGTTTCATAAGTCGGCGGCGTCGGCGGCAGCGGCACTGTCATTAAGATCGTTTCGCATCAAGCACCGAGCGCTTCTCGGTCGGTCGTCGTGCGACCGGCAACTGCAGAAGCGCCGGTCGGACAGGAGAGACGGGGATCGAACGTGGCTCGGCCACGACAAACGTCTTAGAAAGAGAACGCGAAAAGACACAGAGAAAGAAAGAGAGTGAGTCGAAAGCTCGATCGGGACACTTCGGAACGCGGGATGGCTGCTTCGCGGCGCGTGATAAACGTGAGCTGCCCGAGGATCGCCGCCTCTCTGTGCGTCACTACGGCGTGGAGAGGAAGCGTACGCGTCGCTGGCCCGTAAAGGAAAGTTTGGCGGGGAGAGAGAGAGAGATGAGCATGAAGCAACGCGCATCGAAATGTCGCCCGAGGAGTGACACGTATCTATACGAGGTTTCTTTAAATACAGGGCTCGGACGGTAGCGTCGGAGAGCGTCTCATCGCGCACCGGCTCTCAGTGGGCGGGTTCTGGGGGCTAGGGTGAGTGGAAAGTTAGTCGGCACGATGCGAAGCTTGTCTTTCTGTTTGCGCTTGCGCTCGTCTTGATGCTCGCGAGCTGTAGGTGGTAGGACGGTCAGCTACCGTATAATGCGCTCGGCGACGTTCGTTCGGTGCGAGATTGGCCTTGAAGGTTCCGAAGCGCCGCCTCCGTTCTCCGAGAGACGCAGCCCTGAAGTCGCAACGCCCGCAGATGAGCTCTGCAACTTAGAGGAAGTGAAGCGAGACATATAAGCGCGGTGCAATTTGATGACGCCAAACATAGCGGTGGCCACACAAGACGAGGACCGTTGTGTATGCGGGCGCCTTATGGATTGTATGTTACATACGGTGTAAACTAGGTGTCTGTGATACACAAGTTGTTATTACGGAAGATGATTTGGTGGCCTCCTCTAAATATCCAAGGCAAGCTGCAGTGATACGAAAATAGCCATCAGTTTGCGTCGAAGGAGAATGCCGGTGAGGTGGCACTCGGAGAAAATCTGCGCGCCTCTTGTGCTCTGAACTTGGGTCTCTGGACAAAACGCGATGCTTGCGTGATGAGTGGCAGAGGCAGATATAACAAACAATCAAAAGAGGTGTGGAAGCTAACCCTAGAAGTCATATAATTTCTTAACCGTTTCATGAAGGTCATGAGGTAAGAATGCTAAAAAAAAAAAAGAAAAATAAGGAGTCGGCCTGTCTACTCCTTGAATATCGTCGTACAGCGAAGCTGTTTTAATTTTGCAGGGACCGCAAGTGGAATGAATCCTCTGCTAGATTTGAAACGCGCGCGCTTACGCCTTGTTGGTCAAAGCGATATCACGTCACCTGCCTGCCCAGCCAATGACATTTCAACGGACGCCTACGTCTACGCTGACGGCACATGTTAAAGACAACTTACGTTGTAAAATGGCAGAAAAGGTGTGAATAGCATAGCATCAATTTCCAGTCAAGTCTTTCATCTTACCCATCATCATCACCCGCCTATTTGAACGTCCACTGTAGGACGTATGCCTCTCTCATGATGGTTTCCAATTTGCACCAACTTGTGTGTTTCCATTTTGCGCCTGCAATTTTTTCTTTAATTTCGTCACTCCCCTAATTTTATGGAATGGAGCAGAACTTTTTTCAAATCATGCTTCGCAAGAGGTGATCGAAGTCAGGACATGGATCTGTACATTGAGAACACGCACGGAGCAGTCTATAGCCTTGTTGTCGCCACTGCCTATAGGCCCATGTCTTTCTGTCTTCGCTAAAGCCGGGCATGTAACAACACCTGGACGGTTTAATCGCGGTCTCAATCTTCACAAACAGAGCTGTCGGTGATGGCAGTGCCGAAAACACAGGATTGCTTCGCGCAAACGTTAACGCATACGTAGCTATACACGTTATTACGCAAATAAAGTGCATGGCAGTGGCGTGGTTATTATGCCCGATGAGCACTGTTCATTCTAACTGTTATCTCGCGATATTCCCGGACTTAATTAAGCGGTGTTACCGCGGCGGCGCTAAATACAAAGCGCCAACATTGTAGGTTGTTATTCCCGGCGCATCCGTCTCGGGCAAAGTACATGCACCTGGACAAACGTGGCATGCGACCAAGCAAAAGCCTTCGGTCACCATACCGAGCTCGAGGGTTCATGTCAGCCTTGTACTAACCGAAACGAGCAATCATAGGGGTGGTTATGTTTCTGATTGCCGTGTTAAGTAAACGCCGACTGTCTCTCTGCTTCCTTCCGCCCAGTTTCGACGACGCTGAACGTAATTACAGAGAGAGATCACAAGACACGCCGCGCGTCCTACACAGTACGCTGTACAAGCGTCGTATACACGTAAACGCTTCTCCTTTTGGGTGACAGGTCGCTGGGCCCAGCGAAACGGAGCGACGGTACCGATCACTCGGAGGAGAGACCAGTGGGCGCGACGGAAGTCCTCGGAAAGAACGAGAGCGTCGAATGAATAATTGCCGGTTTGAGACGAGGCGAGGCTTTTTCCCGCCTCGCCCGAAGACGCGCCGCGCCGAGGAGTTCCTTCAGAGTCACGGGCCTCGCGGCAAATCAGAATGATTCGCAACCGGCGTTCAGCGGCGCAGCCGAGTTTGTTTTTCCAGGAGGGCCACGGGGCCCTGCCCGCTGCCTCTTGTCTCTATATTTTTAGTCTTCCTTCTTTTCTCATAATCGGCCGTTTTTTTCGCCGTGGCCGTGCTCTTTTATTTTCACTTAGACACGCGTGCATGTTTGCGGAGCAGACGCCCCTGTGCGCCCATCGCCCGAGGATTTGTTGCGCATTGGTGCTGGCAGTTGTTGTCGCGTCGCCGCTGAGGGCGTTGACCGCGGAAACGAAGTGAAGCTCTGTCTTGTTTCTCCGGAAGCATGCGGGGAGACAAGTGATCGCTACGCGGTGGTGTCAGAGATTGATAATTTGTCCACATGCCCGCGATTCTTTTTCCTTTTTGCTTCTTGTCTTCGCGCACCGTTCTGTTACCGCAAACGATGCCGCAGAAAGAATACCCTCCCCGAACGATGAGTCCACGGATCTGTCGATGTCGTCCGGCCGTGGCTTCTGTTCTATAACACATCACGCCGCTGTAATGACGCTGTGTTTATCGTAAGGAAGGAAGGAAGGAAGGAAGGAAGGAAGGAAGGAAGGGAATACGTGCGAATTGTGATGTCACGGACATGGAACCCGTTGGTTCCCCAACTGCGTGAACCCTGACTAACGTGGATGGATCTAGGCGCTCCGTTGAAACTGACCCGTCTTGTTGTGTGTCGTTAATTCTTCCTTCATTCACAGGAAGGACAAGTCGCAGCGTCAAGCAGTCCCTTGAACGGCAGACACTTCAGGGCCTATGTACCGAGAAAGCTGACATTTCTGTAACTCCTGTGTTTTGGTTTTTCATACGTCTGACGTTTTCATATCGTGGATTGGATGGCTTGTGTAGATTGAAGCTGCAAAATAACGTTGTTTTTTTCAATGCCCCCTAAACGTCTTGCTTGGCCAAACAGAAAGTGTACTAGTCTAATTCGGCCACTTTTTTATTTGTTTTTTACTCTTTTGGCGCAGTCGTTGTTTCGACACTTGGAAGATCCAGAACCATTCTCTTGCCGTCCTTGTGCCAGTTCCAAGCACTGCAGGTACAGCTTTGATAGTAGTACTTTCTTTCAAACTAGACGTCCCTGTTGACCGGACAGTCCTGTCTTCACAGTGCTTGCTGACTACATATGCTCTATCGCAAATAGCACTAACGCAATAACAATCCGCAGTGCTCTGATTGGAGTGCAGCGGTCGGCATCGCATCCTGAACACAGAGCCGGACGCGCCAACAGTACCTATAAATATGGTGGGTCACGCTGCCGGAAGCCTCTGAATACGCTCTTTCTCGTTTCGTCAGTACGAGGCTTACGTCTCTATGTCTATAAGCACCGTTATACGCCTATAGTTCCAGCGCACTTCATTTCTGCGCGCAAGGACAACCAATGATGACGCGCTTCTCTTGGAAAAAAAGGCTAAGAATATCTCTGCACCGCAGCAGGGCGGGTCCGAAGCGATGTCTTGTCCTTCATGTATACGTGTACGCACAACGAGCATCCACACGCCTCATTTGGGCATCGCCAAACAAGCTCTCAGGGGCTCTACGTCTGCACGTAATCGAGGACATCAGTCGGAGAGGGCGTCCGCGCATCAACCAGTCATGCGAGCGAGCAACTGTATAGCTACTGTAGCGCTTCGTGGCTTCGGAGACAACCGCTGATTTGCTAAAATAATTTTTGCCTGTCACAAACCATATCGAGGAACAGAGAGGAGATGTGGCATGACGCGCGTTTGGCCTCTGGCCGCGCTGCCGCTTGATCTGGCAGCCGTGCGCCGGGACCGCTGATCGAAAACACTGTTTCTTCCGATGGACATCAGCGATGAAGACAGCGGAGGCCCTAATGGGTGTAATCAATGTCCGCTCCGGCAAGCCGCAGACCGAAACGCCGTCCCGGCGCTGTTCTTTCGTTCGAAAGCGCCTTTTTGCTTCTCGACGAGTTGTGTTTGTGCCGCGGTCGTGACAAGCGGTATTAGCCATGGCGGGATGCCATCGTTCGGACTGCATGATCTGCTTCGGACAAAAGGCTGCCCGGACAGCACAATGACGCTGGCGCGCGTTGGCATTCGGATGGGACGACGCGACATGCCTGTTCCAGCCCTTAGCTGGAGATGTTTCGGATAAGACGTATACACAGGCTCTTTGCGCGATAAGTCTAGTCCAGCTTCTGATGAAAAGTGCGCCCAACACTGCAGTGGACAATGACGCTTGGAATTCAGACAGACGGCAGAGGGACTGTAATGTCATACATGTTTGTAGGCTGTGGTACCACATGGAAACAAGTCATTTTCATTGACTGATCGACGCCTTATTCACATTGGCAGACGGTTAAACTTGTGAGAGAGAGAGAAAGGGAGAAAGGGGCGTGGTTAGGTCACGGCAGGGAGTTCATTGACGGGTCTAAGCGATGTTAGTTATATATGTTCCTCATAGAGACAGAGGAAAACGCAATGTGTCGTGGTATCTATGCCGTCAGGGCATGCATTCACGCGCGGACGCAGTAGAGCGTTAGCTATAGGTTCGTCACTTGCCGGCATGTAGAAATGTGCATAGCAAGGAACTCAGCAGCGCTTGTGACTTTGCAAGCACGAGTGCGCGTTCCTAGCGGGATCCTGCAGACTTCGCAGCTTCACAAATCTCAACCTACCATAAACAGAACGCCAAAGATATTAGCTGAGCTGCCGCAGCTGTCGTTGCGTAATAGTGATGGGTATCGAGTGATTTTCGCCGTGTCGTGAACATGGATGTAACAAAAAAGAATAATAAAGGAAAAGAAACATGGAGCACCATTAGTTGTCGAACGGATATGTACACAGCGAGTGTGTCCCGGCGCTAATTTTCTAGTTTTCATTTACTACCTATTTCCAACGTTTTCCATCTAATATCACCCAAGTGACAATGAGACGTCTCCTAATGGCCTTGGAAATGCTGCGTTACGTGCGGAAGAATTCGAGTGTCCCTGGCACAGACTACCGGCCGGTCCATTCCCAAGCCACGCGGCAAAGGGCACTGATGGTGCTCCATGGCGTGGCCAGGCTTATTAGAGTTATATTAACGAGCAATATTAGGCCCATGATGAGCGGCAACGACGGAGCCTTTTTCCTTCTTTTTTTTTTTTTTTGCTTTGTTTCTTTAAACCCGTGCCCGCCCTCTCGCACCACCCTCCTATACCTCCTCTCCATTCGTACTGAGGCTAATCGAGGCGCGCCTGACGAGCGAGCTCACGGAACGTCGACGAGCACTGTCGCGGGCATTGTGTATGTTATAAATGCGTACATGTAATACGTACAGTGTACATGGATGCCCGGTACGTTCTCGGACGTCCTACATCTGTACGCTCGCTCTGTCGGGACTTACCGAGCCGACAACCATAATGGTCGTCGCAGTCCCCGGGAGGACTCGTAGATCACGACAAGGGGGGGGACCATTCTGTCCCGCCCTGAACGACCGGGGACATAATTTGTGTTCGCGCATGCGCAAGGACATTATACTGCAGTAACAGTGCAGGCCCTCAAGGAGGTTTGCCTACTCTGGATGTATGTGTGTGCGTATGTTTGGGCGCCTAGCTGCCTAATCGACGCTCTGATTTTTTTGCTTTGTATCTACGAGGCTATTCGTTGTATATTTGTGGACGGCCTCTCCAATACAACTCCCCTGTACTCGCCCATTAAACTCGGTGCCGTCCCGGGACCGTGCAAAATTAGGGGAAGGGGGGAGGGGAGGGTACAGTGGCGCGCGAGGAACCATTCCGTGCGCACACTCGACCTAATTAATGGCCGCGCACGATATGGACCGTCAATTAAAATTTTTAAAAGTGGCTTTCCGCCACGGCAGCGTAATTAGCGGAATAGCTGGCGCGAGAGCATCGCGTCCAGCCACCGAGCTTGAACCGGAATGGAGGGTCCGAGGTGGAGGGGTTGTACAGATTAGGTTGCCCCCCTTCCCCCCCGCCCCCCTCACCACTCTCCCATCGTTTTCCGCTGTTCCAGACGTGTGACGCCATAGCAGGAATATAAATGGAGGAAAAACAAATAAACTTGATGAACATGACAAAAAGAACGAGAGAACATCTAAGGTATGTGTGGAATTATGAGAAAGAACGGGGCAGCAAGCTACGTTATAGCAAAAGAAATGTTCAATAATAATAATAAAAAAAAAGGGGGGGGGGCTATTTCAGCGATATTGTAGCAGAAAAGAAGACTGAGCCACGGCACCACCCTGGGAAATGGTGATTAATTCTCATCCAAGCGGGTCGTTTCAGGGATGCGCGCATTTTTTTCCTTTCTTTACCTTCCTTCTTCGTTGTTCTTAATGTTCGTATTGCGGCCACGGGTTGGTTGTTTTAGATTGTGAAGATGTAATGAAAGGAGCGCGAGAGATGTGTGCTCTGCGACGGCAGATTATGGCGTGATAAAAGAAAGAGCACGGCACATCAACGCCAACGACAGCAGCAGCCTGCCGAAAAGGCGAGAAATGAACGTGTGCAAACATACGGCGAAGCCGTCGACGATGTTTCTTTCTCTATTTTTTTTTCTCGCGCGCGCGCGCGCGTGTGTGTGTGTGCGTGTGTGTGTGTGTGTGTGTGAGCGCCGGGCGCGCGCTCTGATTGGGTTACGAAGAGACGTGCGCGCCGGGAGGTATTAAAGGAACGTGGCCGCTGAGCCGAGCTTTAATTGCGACATAAAGGGCGGCCGTGCCATGCGTGTCTTCCGGATTACGGGCATTTCAATTTGCTATGCCTATGCGCACTGGCGTCGTTCAACTGGTGCTTCGTGTATTTGCTTCGATATATTTCTATACCGCGAACCATGGGAGTAAAAAAAAAAAAGGAGGGCTAATTATACGCGAGTTGCCGCTTAAAACGACGAGGTTGTACACATTATTTAGCGCTAACGCTTCGTGCATTCTCTCTTTTTTTTCTGATGATGATGATAAGTGTGAATACGAGCCGATGGAGATGATGGTTTATTGCGCCATTGGGTGTATTTTGAGCAGTGCCAAAGCACGACGGAAATAGAAAAGTAAACCCAAATATAAAAGGAGCGTAATCTGATTTACGAATGCTAACTGTAGAAGCGAGCACAGAAACAGGGCATCTCGTAACACGAACGATTTTTCGAGGAATGTGCATAAGGCACCTATTGATGGGTCTGCCGATGGTTTTATTTTATGCTGTTTTCGGTAATACGGCCCATCATATCCGAAATGAGAGCGCTGCTTCGGGTTTCAGCGATGATAAAAGAAAATGATTATTGCTTCCTAATTCGACAGTGTTCGTATCAGTCCCTGATTGCGCACACAGTTCGTACACTTAGTCCTATGATAGGGGCTCTATATTATACGCTGCGGCTGAAGTGGAAGCAGGGGAAGCTACGCAGTTTCCACTGTCGCTTTAACGTGCGATGATTTGGATTCCACTTTCGTTTATCGCTCTAACGTACGATGTGTGCAACAAAAGCAGGAACGTACTGCAACCGCTTATACTTATGTATTAGATTTTTTCGACCAGTTGCCTTACCGCTTTGCCCAAGTAATCGATTGATGATTGATTGATTATTGAGGTTTAACGTCCTAAAACCACGATCTGATTATGAGAGACGCCGTAGTGGAGGGCTCCTGAAATTTCGACCACCTGGGGTTCTTTAACGTGCACTCACATCGCACAGCACACGGGCCTCAACATTTCGCCTCCATCGAAATGCAGCCGCCGCGGCCGGGATTCGATCCCGCAACCCTCGGATCAGCAGCCGAATATACCAATGGACCAGCGTGGCGGGGCTTGCCCAAGTCATTGAGTTATCCTGTGTATAAGCGATACATTCGTGTAACGTGAAGCCAGTCGGGATGTTACACGCATGTCGGCAACATGCATGCATGCGAAGGAAAAAAAAATTACAGCATATCCACGGAGTGAATGATGATGAGTGGGCGAAGCTCGGGAGGTTCATCGTAGATCGTGCCGAGTTCCGGATTAATTTAGTTAACGCGCACGCTACGAATCCTCATGGTTCAACTATGCACAAGTGAAATCTCCCACCGGCACTTCATTGCAAGTCAAGATCCAGTGCATATATATATATATATATATATATATATATATATATATATATATATATATATATATATATATATATATATATATATATGGCTTGCCGGTGAACGCTTCTCCAACGCGAGCAGTCGGTATTTCTCAATCAAGAAACTCGCTAGGAGACGCTGCCTGCGCCAACGTTGTCTCTCGCGGATGAAGGCGCGTTCTCCTTCTTTGCGAGCTGGTACAGCGTTCCTCTAAGAAAGAGCGTTTCCATAGCCAACGCACGCCTTTCGCTCTCTCTCTCTCACAAGACAGCAGAGGCACGCGCCGAGGCGAACGCCGAGGGTGAGCGCGTGCCGGGAGGCACGCGGGTTACGCCTGACGACTGACGACTGACGCGTGACAAGGTTAGACTAAGAGGAGCTTCGCCCCTAATAATCGGGGGACGTCACGAGATTCCGCTAGCCTCGGCAAGCCAACTTCCCCTGACCCTGCCCCTCCAGCTCTCGCGACCTTGTATACGCGCTGCTTGTTCGGTAGGATTGGGATGCAGTGTCTATAAACTAAGTGTACATGTTACCGAACCACTGGATAATGTTTCGGTACATGATAACTTTTAGTGGCGTCAGGCCATACACGAAATCTACTAATGGAATCTACCACTTGCCTATGTCAAATGACCACGGCGTATTTCCCATGATTCTTCCCTTGAACTTTTTTGTGACTGGGTTTCAAGATTGTCACGTGGTGCCATCCCCATAGCTTTTTTTCTTCTTGCATGGCACCTACGCTCTCCTACATTTACCGCCCGCCACGGTGGTCTTGTGGTTATGGCACTCGGCTGCTGATCCGAAGGTCGCGGGTTCGAATCCCGGTCGTGGCGGCTGCATTTCAATGGAGGCGGAATGTTGAGGCCCGTGTACTGTGCGATGTCAGTGCACGTTAAAGAACCCCAGGTGGTCGAAATTTCCGGAGACCTCCACTACGGCGTCTCTCATAATCAGAGCTGGTTTTGGGACGTAAAACCCCACAAAATCAATCTCCTTTTACTCGGGAACCATGCAGGCCCACGTACGACTTACACGGAGGATGTTGCGTCGATACCGATAACCGTACATCATGGAATAAGGAACCCACTTTGACCGGGTTCTTATAAGGGGCGTCGCGAAGACTAATACGGGAAGTACAGATGCCAAGGTTATCATGCCGAATGTGCAGCTTACGTCAAATAAGGAGTTACTGCGCACGCGGTCGTTAGCTGACAAGAGGGGCGTTATATATATATCAATATCAAGCGACGGAAGCGAATCGCCGCGTTGGTATAATGGGGCCATGGTGTTCGGCCGCTGACCAAAGACGCATCTTCTGTACTGACCGTGGCGGTCGTATTTATATCAGCGATAGAGGCGAGATGATAGAGGTTAGGTGCTCGGTGCGCTTTCAGGGCACCTTTATGCCGCCACCCTTCCACTTCCGGATGCTACCGCGCGACGTGCGTGCTGATGGACTCGCAGCAGTCCGTTTGGGCCGAGGAGACAGCCGCCGGTAGCGACGCCTTTCGATCGGTTCGGGCAGCTCGCTGTTCGCTAAGCCTAACTATGAGTGACGTCGCACACCAAAGTTCTCGGTGTGGCGCATGGAAGAAAGCAAGCAAGCAAGCAAGCAAGCAAGCAAACAAACAAACAAACAAACAAACAAACAAACAAACAAAAAGTAGCAAGCGGTGTCATGTGATTCCGCTAGGCTCGGCAAGCCGACCTCCTCTGGCGTTTTGTGCGCCCCCTGCGGGTAGAATTACGTCCACATGGTTGCCGTGCTGTTTGAGGTCGTTTGGATGCGGTAATATTTAGTGGCGTTTGACCGTATATACATTAATCTACGGCTGGTTTAGCACGTGACCGGGACAGATTTGTTATAATTCGCTTCTTTTAATTTATTGATTATTAGGCGTCACAATTATCACTTGATGCCCTCTTCTAGCTTTCTTTCCCTCCATTCATGGTGCGGAGCATCATCCCGTCCATTTGGGAGAGCAGCGCCGCCACTAGGAGGGAAAACACCGTTCAGTTCGATATTTGCGTGGTTTCCAAGCCACGTAGGGATATTGTTCTCGGCAGATGCGATGTTGAGTGTGCGCTATACGCTCAGAATGGGCAAAACTGGTGAGGAGGCATCCATTCTCTATCCTGCGGCTGGTGCGCCATTTCACTTTATTTAGGAAGTACTTCAACCTTAATAATGGAATAGCGGAACGACCGTCTTGAAAACGGGACAGGGACACTGAACAGGGGACAAAACTGCTGACATACTAAGCAAATCGCTGGAAAAGCACGCGCGCAGGACAATAGCGCAGCGTACTTCGCACTACAGAACACGTCCACCACGCCAGCAAAGAAGGCTTCGCTGGAACTGTAGGGTAACCGGCTATCCTACATATACCCGTATATATCGAGTGCTGCGTAGACCAGCACATGACTTGTCATGACCCCCCCCCCCCCCCCCCTATATATATTTTTTTTCACGTATCGTCATTAGGATGCGATCCACATGTGCCCTATCAACGAACTCGTTCGTGCACCGTGCACCATCGATGGCAACCACGTCTTCGGCCCTTTCATACAGGAACAGAAAAAAAGAGTGATGATGTACGCACGCACGCCTTGCAGCGCCAGAGCAACACGAGCGAGGCGTGCGTGGACGCCCTTGGTCACGCTCAGACTGCCTTTATTCCAGTCGCGCGGAATACTTGACCCGGCTCGTGCAACGCGTAGAAGGAAGCGCCGCGAAGAGAGCAGCGTCTTCGCCGTGTACTGCGGTGCAGCACGTACACGCTACGCTATGTACGCAGGCGGCGCCAACGGTTTGGCAGCGCTGTCCGCGACACGGGTCGTCTTTCCTTCGCGTGTTCGTGGTGACGGAAAAAAAAGAAGCACGAAAGACACGACGAGCTATAGACGCGCAATTCGCAGCCTTGGCCACGCGCGGAATACGAGAACCCAGACCCCACAAACAAGAAAAAAAAAAATGAAGTAATATATAGAACGCCTCGAAAAGACACCGTATACCTTGGAAGGGCAGCGGTGAAGACAGTGCGTGCTTCTAGCGGTTACGTGTGGCGTGTTTTGCAAGCGTGTGAGCGCTGTACGTATAGAAAGAGACGGCGTTCGAATCTGTCGATGAGAGGAGGAAATTGCTGTCGGGCGAGAAGGAGGTGGCGATGCGGTATGCAGTCCCGCGGCAGCACGCAACAAGAGACGGGTCCCAATGACGAGCTGCGCCGCCCCCCGCCTCTTCTCCCCAACGAGGACGGCGTAATCATATTCCCACGTCGCGTATCCGCAAGATGGGACGCGGCAGAGCTATAGAGAAACGCTTCTGAGATGGAAGGAAGGATGGTGGGGCGCAGCAATAGCGCTATTCGGGCAACGCACGCCTGGTGTGGCGGCCTATACGAGCGTCAGGACTAGACGGGAACGCTGGCCCTACGTTACACCGCGCGAAACGGCTGCCGCCGCCACAGCCCCTCTGGAGCCACGAAGCGTCTCCCCCCGCCGAACCCGGCGTCGCACTGCAGAACGGGACGTGACGCCTTTGCTAAATGAGCAGCGTCGCCGAGCAAGCCCCGGGTGTCACTTGCCGGCGTGCTCGACCCTCCCCTGATTTCTTGGCCCTGCGGCGAGCGAGCGAGCTCCTGTTTCTCCTGATCCCTCGGCTAAGCACGTCGCGTTCGCGCGCTGCTGCCATTGGGGCTGAGATTTCCTGCAGTAGTCCCCGAACCTAGGGCTGCTTCGGGCGTTCCTTGAGCCTATAGCCCAGTGTGTGCTCTGGTAAGGCAGCTGTCGGGGAAGGGAGCAGAAGGAGAGAAGAGGTTATCTCGAAATTTGTGGTGTACTGTACGCACGTTTCGTGCGTTTTGAAAGAGAAGCCGCGGAGAAGCTTTCCCGTGGTCATTTTTGGTGATGCTCTCCGCCGTCGTTTTAGAAAGAAATTCCGCGGCGTTCTAGGCGCGGGAAATCTCATGCTGTGGTAGAGCAGAAAAAGGACGGCGCTGCTGTGGAGATTAAAGTGCCACACAGTTACTCGCAGGAGTTCATCGATGAGAACATCGAGGAGGGAGAGGGAGAGAGATAGGTTTTCAATTGTATGTGGAAAAGTAAGCACGTGTATGAGCGTCTCACTTCCCCGCTTTCATCCACCGCCCTACAGCACGGACAGCTCTGCAACCTCTCCGTTCTAAACTACGAGACGGTTGTGTGCGTTCTTTCCAGACATGGTGCTTCTTATGGTCAGCCATGTGCGCACGTACTATACGCCTCAAGGCGTCAAGCCCCATCGCCTTGCGCCGTTGCCTCTTGCGTTCGGCGACACACACACACACACACACACACACACACACACACACACACACACACACACACACACACACACACACACACACACACACACACACACACACACACACACACACACACTTTAGATCCGTGAGGACTATGTATAGTACCCACATCTAGATATAAAGCCTGTGTTGTGGTGTTTCAATGCCTCCGGAACAAAAATGTATCCTTTTTCTGCTTGCTCCGTAAGATCGCATAGCAAATACAAGGAGGGAGGAAAATGTTGCTGCGGAATTGAAGACAGAAGCGGCAGCCTTTATGACTGAATTAAGGATAAGCCAAGTTGACGCGACAGCTATCATACATGGCGGGTTCTATAATCTTAAGGGGAACTATGGTTCGTCTTCGCCTTTCTCTCTCTTTTTTTTTTTTTTTACTCATAAGGGTTCATCCATCCTCCACGCACGCTTACACGTTGAGTAGAGGCGACGTGGAGGTTCCTATTTAATTGCAGACGAGGAAAGGTATATCAAATTAGGCACAAGGGAGTACCGACCTCTGAATGGTTTTTCCCGCATTCCTTTTGCTTTTTTTTCTTCATTCTCTGCACTGCCTAAAGCACTACGCGAGTCTCTACGACCACCCCGGAACGGCAAACCGACCGTTCAACGCCTGCTGAACACTGCACGCTTCGCCCTCTACCAAACCGCGAAGCGAACTGCGGCTTTCCGGAACGCGTACCCGCAGTGTCAACGCTTTTGCTTCGCCGCCCGCAGCTTCCATCCAAGCGTGTAGCGTTACTCCAGCGCCTAAATTTTCCTCTTTGGGGCCGTCCAACCGAAGGCCCAACACAGTCGCATACCTGTATGCCCCGAACGAGGCGCATAGTTCTGTAGTTTGCAGGAGAAGTAAAACAGACTTTCAGTTTTCCGGTGCACCTACAGCTCCCCAACCCAACCACGCGCAAACATCTCTCTCTCTCTCTCTCTACAAAGTCGGCACCGCGAGCGAGGAAATCAGCGGGCCACTTTGGGTGTTTCGATCAGAGCGAAACGTGCAGGCAGCATTACGTGCACTGCGCGATGCGGGGTTGCTGCTGCTGCTGCTGTGCGCTCGGCGGTGGCCTCTTCAACGCCGCCGCCGTAGCCGAAAAAAGAGATGGTCGCCCGATAGCAGCACGCATGCCTTCCGCGTTTAATCGACGCCCCGCTCGGGCGAGCCGGAACGCAGGAAACACCAAGAAGAAGAAGGAGCCTCTGGTTCGGTCGGTGTACAAGAGGCATAACAGCAGCGGCGGACGCGCCGCTTCTTGCTTGACCTCCGAGGTGACCAACCCCCGGCCACAGCCTTTCCGCGTTGCGTGGCGCCGTGCGAGCGCCCGAGAGAGTTTTCTTCTTCCCCGCTCGGCTGCGTGGCGAGTTGCTTTCGCTCGGCAAGCGTTGAACTCGGTGTGCAACGTTTTACGCTATAGAAATTGTTGGATCTTAGTGCATCAAAACCCAAGATAGGATACCGACGCACGCCTTGGAATTGAACGGCGTCCTATAGAGCATAGCACCGTACAATTAGCAAAGCTGCGGTTTATGGCCTTGCATTCGCTTCGCGCGGCTTCGCGTCCAGCTTAAACTGCGCCAAAAGTTGGCGCTGTGTACCCGATAACGGTAGTGTCCGGTGAAGCCCCGCGTAAGCTATGGCGATGTCTCATTAATACAGCGGTTGTTGTTACCTCCAGCTCGGTTAGAATTCTGCGACGTTGCGATCGCGTCATACACTCGACTGCTCGGCGTGGATTGCAATCGTCGGGCTGTTTAACACGTGCTGATACCTCCACTGGACGCTGACAGACGTCGACTGTTGGCTTCTGAGCAGTGGGAGGCCATGTTCCTTAGCTCTGACGTAGCTTCACAAGCCGGAGTCGTTGCATGAGCCCAGGAAACTGCTAAGGAACAAGGATTCATGGCCACTTAGGAAAGCTGGCTCCGCGGCCCTCAGTAATATTTCCTCTTTGCCAAACGAAGTTTCTACATGAGTGACTTCGTCGGTGCCTAGTCATGTACGACGCCGGTATGTCTTGCTGCCGGCGTTCACAATGTAGCACTCGTGTGGTGACGTACCTATATATGCGCATGCATGGCTTCTATTTTTCGATAGCGCAACTGCAGTTGTTTGCATGTTTCATCGTGGTGCTGTCTCGCCTGCCGTGTGTTGGCTAGAAAACAGTGCTACCGCATGGATCGTAACGCTGCGCGCAAACTCAAGCCAGATGGTTTCCTCCAAGAAAGAACCACAAGTCTCTAAAGGCTATACAGTTTAGTGGTTTATAAGAACAGGACTCTATGGCGGGATATCGTTACATCATACATCATATCCGCTATGTATCAGGCATCACCTATCGCTTTTGGTTGAGGCAGAAATCGTTGTAGGCGGAGGCCGCATTTATATAGAAATAGATTTATATTCTATCAAGAGAGAGAGAGAAAAATAAGGAAGGGAAGGCAGGGATGTTAACCAGTCAGGAGTTCGGTTTGCTACCCTACACTGGGGTATGGGAAAAGGGCAATAAAAGTATAGAGAAGGAGAGAGGCGGAATGCCTACAGGGCAGTCCTATGTAATATCATAGGCGCTCGGTAAGGTCAGATGTTTTTAGAAAGCCCAAAAGCGCTTTCATTGCCTTCTGAGCCGTTGGTCGGTGAGGACGGTATTCTAAGATTGTCTGTTCACTAAGTGAACGATCGTCGAGCTTTGTGAAGGACTCGGTCATAGGCAGTCGATGTTCCTCAAATTGCGGGCATTGGCACGACAAGTGATCTATGGCCTCTTCGCATCCGCAGACAGCACACGCACGACGCAGGACCAAAAGTACAACATTGATGCTGCAGATCGTGAAGAACAGCAGAACACCGCACGGACGGCAACGTATGTAGAAATGGAGCACCGTATGCTGCACGGCACGTTTTCACGCAATTGTCCCAATCCGCACGATATCTCTAAGGTAATTAGACCAATATAGGACCGCATAGTCACACATAAATGAGTAGTCACATCGTGCACATAGGAAGGAAAGATTGTTTTGCATTTCAAGACATTGGGTTACGCAGACCGGCGGAACGAATTCGTTAGCAACACTAAGGCAGTTAACACATACATACATACATACATACATACATACATACATACATACATACATACATACATACATACATACATACATACATACATACATACATAAACTGCAACACGCAACAAGGGCAGTTTGTACATGCAGTAATCAAATAATAGAATACAATTACTCCGCGCAGGAAAAAAAAGCAATTTAATTACTGCAGTTTCGTTACTTCGAAGTCTGATCTCTGATGCCAAGGGACGAGTTGAGAAGGCTCCGTCGGCTCTGTTCCCAGTCTGTGTCGGGGGGCCGAAGCACCACGCGGGCGCCGGCGGATATTGATGCCGCCACGCTGGTCACGACTCCCGGTCGCCGATCGGACGGTCAGCGCTGTTTTTGCTGGCAAGAAGAAGCTGCAGCTCACGCGGCGAGCTCGACAGCTCCCGTCTCTCCATTCGGCGGCGAGGGAGCTCTGCTTGGCACGTATCGCTTCCTTGACCGTGGCGCGGGCTCGGCCGAAGTTTCGTTCCTGCAACAATGAACCAGTTACGCGAGCAGAAAGGGGGAGGAGGCTGAGGAGAACGGCGTGGGAGCAGCGCTACACTGTGACGAACTGGAGTGACCGTGACGCTTATATTCATTGAGCACATGGGCGTAGTGAGTGTAAAGAACAACACTAAGCCAGCTCTGCAGCCAACACTGCGTTTGTTCTCGAACCTGGCGTGTTTCCGTTTGTGCCTTACAGCTGGCAACGTTTATCCACGCTATCGGTATAACCGAGGTTTCTGCGGAGTGGTTTCGGTGGGGGCGTACAAGGTAAAACGAAAAGGGAAAAATATTGGGACGCTGCATTTCGCTGCGTGGATCCAAGAAGGAATGTTTCCTAGGTGGCTATAAAAATTGGTATTTGTAAGGGATTGGTACCCAGTACCAACATCTTTCCGGGCAACTATACAAAGCTTTGCAATTCGTGTGGGCGTTCTGAAAGAAAACTGTGGAGCCAAAAGAACGATTTATTTACGAGGCACAGCGCAGCAAGCGGGGGCTCCGGGTTAAGTTTGATCGCCTGCTGCCCGTGAACATGCGCGTAAATCTAAGTGCGCGATTGGTCTTCGCTTTCCAAACTGGTACGCTTGTGGCCCCTTCCCGCGTTTAGTACGTTTTTCTGCATGACATTACAGTACTGAGGCGAAGCAAAAGTGAGGTTTATTGGGAACCTCACTTTTTTTTTTTTAATGTTCGCGACTGAAAGTATAGTTTTCCACGAAAATTCAATATAGATTCATGAAATCGTAAGACCTGTCAAAATTTCGACATTCTATGGGAAACTTTGAATAGTTGGTTGGTATGATGGTACGTCTCCCGTTTGGTGTGTCCCACTAATTAACTGAAATACCACGTGCCAGCTAGCGACGCTCTCTTACAGCGTCTGTACTGGAAAGCGAAAGAAGAACGCTCCCTTGTCATTCAAAAGGCACCCCCTTGATTCGTAAAAAATTAGTAAAAAATTCAAAATATACGCTGCTTCACACCCCCATTTGACATTGAGACCCCTCCCATAATTTCCATTAGTGGGTAAACCGCTCGGTACGCCGCAGTAGCGGCTACGGCCTAGCGAGGCCCAGTTTCATGGCAGGAAGCTTCCCGCTTTCTTTACCGCATGCTCGAGTCGATTGCGACGAAATAATGCATCACTCCTCCACTCCGTGCAAGCGTCTCGGCGCATCTCCCAGTGGCGCGCGAGCGCACAGGGTGATCGCGATTCAGCGCTGACCGCGGACGAAGAGCCAGAGAAGCCCGTAGCGGTCAATAAAAACGACAAGCGCGCTCACGGGTCTGCTGAAAAAACACGACAAGGCCACTCCACTCAGTGGCTTCCTCTCACTCTCTCTCTCTCTTCACCCTTCCTGTGTCCGCGGTTGTTGACGCGCACGCTTTCGAAAGCTGCTTTGGCTGCCAGATGAAGAGAAGCTCTTTCGATGCTGAGCGCCTCTGGACCGTCTGCTTCTGCCGCGTGCACGTCAATCCAGCGTCGAAGCGGGGAGCATGAAGAAAAGTAGAGGGACATATCAGAGGAAGGGGGAGGGAAGTGCTTCGAGAAATGCCTTCTCCTCGACTGCACCACACTGAGCTTTCTTCCATTCCAAGCAGCACATAGTATATGCAGCGGCGACCATAACACCTGCAACGCCAGCAGCATCAGGGAAGTCGGTGCGGATGACTGGTTGCGTCGTCCGAGCAATGGCTCGCGGGCGCCATCCGACGCCGTGCCTGCATGGCGCTGGCCCTTTTCCCCACCTGGCGTTGACGGCTAGTCAACCTCTTCGCCAGAGCACCCAGTTTGTATGTGCGGCAGGTTCGCGGGCTTCACGGGGACCCACTGACTGCCACGCTGGCCTGTCCGCAGATGTCATCGCGCTCCGCATCGAGTTGTCTTCCATCGGAACGGCCACGCTAGCTTCATCTTGCTTCTTTCCGTTTAGTTTTTTTTTTTTTCGTTCGGATTTCTTGCTAATAGCTCCCTCTACACATCCTCCCCCATTTCATCAGACGACGACGAGCACGGTTGCTTGTATAGTCGTGGTCGTTCTTGTTTATTCTTGCAGGAGGACACTCAGTGAACGAGGCCAATCTCCTTGACCGTGGGCGACGGAGGACTCTTGTGTAGTGTTCGATGTCGTGACGTTCCTCTGAGCGACGACATGTGAAAGAAATGCCGCGGGGGTTTGTGAGCCAGTGTGCACGTTCACCTCTTATTCGTTGGTTGATTGGAAAACTTTATTGACCTCTTATTCGTGTCGTCATTAAACCCTCGTGGTGCCTATCCTCTTGTCATGTGCCCTCCCTGTAACCGGGCGTACTGTCCATGGCTGACGTTCCTTTCTTTCTTTAACCGAGTGGTGTCACTCTCTCCAGCTTGTCATTGGTTGGCTCAGGATTATAGAGTGGTAGAGAATGAGGTACGAATCAATCGTTCGAATTGATACACGTTAGCGCTTTATTACGGGAAAGGCAATGAATACAAGAGGGACGCAGTCGGATCGAGACGTAAGCACTTAAGGATACAGGCCGTGCGGGAATACCGACGTTTCTTTAAAGGTCTTCATATCTTCTCTGCGTGTTTATCATTCCTGTCGGACATACTGTGCTCGTTCTCGTGTGTCATCTTGTCTTCCTTCGAAACTTGGCAGAGCGTTCAGCTACAAAGTCCACACCCAGTTGCCATTTTACACATCTGTGCTGGACGCTCCTCACGTATGAGCTCTTGTTTAAGGTGTCTAGCTCTACGGGATACACTCACTCGGATAACATTTTATAACGATGATCTCTTCGTGTGCGTAACTAATTTTACGAAACGAATTGATGCCTGGTAGTGTTGAAGCCTAAAGAAAACGAAGTCGTCAACGAGTAAGAATTATGTAGGCTGTGGGGGACGTGTTATCAACGCGTGCATCATGATGTGTCTCGCTGAAGCCGCTGCCTGCTCCGAGAATTGCACATGGTTCTTACACTTATGCGAGGGACCGCTGACAAGGCATTCAGTTGCCTTTTCGCCACCCCTTCCCCACTGTACCACGGGATACGATTGTATGTTGGAATTAATGAAGTAAACTTCAAACTTCAAACTTCAAACTCAACAATCTCTGTGATCGCCTAGACAGACACCTCTGGCGTGATGGCAAGACGCAGCAGCGAAGTGGGAAACCCGCATTTGCATATTATAGGCCTCCTCATAATCTCTGTTTTATTGGACAAGGGCTCACAGCAATAGAACTAGGAGACTACTATCAATCCACCAGCGACGAACTAACTAAATATCTGCGCGATTGCTTGCCCACAAGATACTCCGAATGTGCCTGTATCAGGTTCTCGCTGCGACTACCGCTAGTTGTTGTATTGTGGGTGCCATTAGGTTATCTATTGTGCATGTGTGTGTCTCTGTATACCTATTTCTTCTTAATATACCTAATTCTTACTCCTTTGTAGGGTAGGGGAGGGTAGAAAACAAGATTTTTTTACTCCCACAAATATCCCCTCCTAGCTACTCCACCTTTCTCAGTTCATCTCTTTCTTCAGACCCCTTTCACATGGAATAAGCATCCGCTATCCATTTGCCGTTTACCGCGTAAGAGTTCTAGCTGCACTTTCGGAGGCACAACTTGAAGCGTCGTTAGACGCAATGCCACACGCATTGCCTGATTCCTTTCGAACTAGAAAAGGAAGGGTTGGGAGGGCAAACGTACCAAGAAAGAGAACAGGCAGCGATTCCTAGATCAGAGCTTCTGGCACAAAGACACACACACAGGACAAAGGCTGAGAGCTTAGTATCTCGAAAGGGAGGCGGGAAAAAGTTCGATAGGGAGGAACTGTGAGAGAGGCCTGGTTGCCATAGCTGCTCCCGGGCAACTGCCGCTTTCTCTGCCAAGCCAGGGACACAGAACCCTATAGTCGTACGCGATCCGGAATTCCGCGCTCGTCGACTACGTCAGCGTCGCGGCTGTTCTTCTTCGTTTCGGTGATAAAGTACGGTGGCTCTCTTTAAGACAGGGGCGGGAAGGCGCCAACCCGCCTGCGCTCAGGAGTCACAACCCCGAGGTGGTCGCGCGGGATTTAGGTGTCTGTGCTTTCTCTCCCGCTTTCTCTGGGCGCGCTTGAACCCTCGCGGAGCTATAGCTTCGTTACTGCTTCTGTATATACAGGATGCACGTATAGTACCTACCGCTGGAAGAACGCGGTGATCCGGGAAAATGGCCCGGCACTCCCCTATAGTTCGACTCCTAATCCAGAGCCGCTTGGGTGCTGCCTACAGAAGTGCTGCTTGCCGAAGACAATACTTCGATACCCCTTGCGGCTATGCATTCGGCGCAATGGTTTGTTTCAATTATTGCGTGCAGTGTCGTGGAAGTTCGATCGCTGTGTGCCAGCTATTCAAAATGCTGGGACCACGTTCCGGTGTAGTCTGCAGCCGGTATACTTGTGGGACGTTGGTCAACGGTCTTGCGCGTTTTCACCAAGATGGCGATGCCTACGTTAGTCGCTGTACCAACAGTTAAGAAAGCATTCGTACGATTGGAACGTACAGTTTACCTGGCTGAAGATCAACTGCCGCTAACGGTGCCCGTAAGCTATATACTGCATCGTTTTGCAGAAAAAAAAAAGAAAAGAAAAGGCGGTAAGCTTCGTCGGTTTATCGGCTCCCTGGATAGTCAAAGAGGCCCGGAAGATCCGAGAAGCGGCCGTTTGCGAGGAGTTCGCTACTTGTACGGCTGTCCGCTCCTCCCGGCGGTGCGCACCGCTATCTGCGTGAGCTGGTATGTTATGGGAACCCGCGAAGGGATTTTACTTTTCGCGAAGCCGAGGCCGCAGCTCGGTGCGAACTACAACTGTAGTCGAGCCATTCGCGTAAGCCTGACAGAAAGCGGGCCATTTTCAGGTATACCCCGAGGGGCCGGCCGACCGCTTGCCGCTCGGTTTTTGCGGAAGTTGGGCGCACAAGTTCTCACAGCCATACGTCTTGCGCGAGCGTAGAGCGAGAGAGTGAGGCGGAACGAGATAGAAACGCTACTGCACGTAAGAGACCGCAGCAGGACACATTGCGACGGCAAGAATTATTGCTCTGATTTTTTTTCGCAAGATCTTGTCTACACGTAGCCGAGCGAATGCGATGTCACATAAAGAACTGAGGGAAAAGAAATAAGCACGACGGAGACATTAGCACGTAGCCGAGGAATGTGTGTGTTTGCGTTCTTTGGACTTCCTGGGGCGTTCATTTTGCTGACTTCTCTTGCTGTACATTGTCGTGTATATGGCCACGCTTTCTGCGTCCTTGAATTGCTTGCGATACGCAAGTATTCTGTCATAGCTGTCATTTTTTTTTAAGGTCTTCGAGGTTCTGTGCTTTAGCGACACCCTTGAATTTGTTATTTTTTTTTCAACATTGTGAAGACGCTCCTGCGAAAACACTCAAGGGCAGCACATGAGCGAACCGGCGCAGGATTCTGTAATCGCCTCTTAGTCGCCACGCTTACTTTCATACACGACGGAGTCGTTGCTTAAAGTAATGTACAGGGTCGTCCACTCTTATAGGGTGAACACGGCGCAGCGTGGCTGCCTCCTTTAGAACGCCAGCGCTCGCGATGGGACTGTGCATCGACGCTAATCTAGCGCAGGCGTAGAGGGGCTTGGATCACTCTGTGCGCCTGCACAATATTAGCTTCGATGCGTGCCCGCGTCGCAAGCACTGGCGTTCCAAAAACGGAGCCACGTTGCGTCGTGTTCACCCTAAGAGTGGACGACCCTGTACTGTCTAAAGCCATCGGCTTGGGAATATAGCTGAGCACGACATTTTAGTCATGCGTTACTAGTTGCAACTTTGCTTTGAGATGGTAAATTGCGACTGATAGGCTTCCTGTGGCCACGACAAAAGTGACGCACCTGAGACCTGCAACAGAAGCTCGCGCACCACGTACGTGTTCTTGCCAGGATGCATCACATTTATTGTAATACTGCCGCAGAATAATCAGTAACGTATAAAACTGTTTGTAGTGCAGAAACTTCGACGAGATTTGTCGCCGTTAGTAACATAGCTACAAAGCAAGGTCTGGCAAGGCACTGCAGATGCTGACAGTGGCACGGGCCAGTTCTTGTTCTTGATTTTTGGGGTTTAACGTCTCTAAACCACAATATGATTATGAGACCCGATGTTCTTGTTCTTGTTCACCGGAACATCTGTTGTACATCTGTTGTTGTTGTTGTTGTTGTCGTCAAGAATGATGGCTCGGCTCTTCTTCTGCCTCCTCCTCCTCCTTGGGCACATACACAGGGACGCGCCTGCCTTATACATAGTTTGCACGCGCGTCACTTCCGGCGGCTTCAGCGGCTCCGTCCGCCATTGCTAGGTACAAGCCGGTCCGGTTGACGTACGGACGGCCGTCTACGCGCTTCCTTGTGTTCCTTGTTTCGTTCGCAATAATGCGCATATGCCCAATATTGGGTTGCCGATGAACAAGCAAAGGTATACTACACTGACGACTCGATGTCTTTTAAGCGCTTGGACTGCGTGCGGAAGCATTTGGCTGGGGTTGACTGCTAACCCGAAAGGCGCGGGTTCGACGCATACCCCCGGCCGCGGCGGATCTCAGTTAGGTGGAGCCGAAATTCTAGAGACCCGTGCACTGTGTGTTATTAGTGCATGTCAAAGGACTGCAAGCAGTTGAATTTTCCGGAATTCTCTGCTACAGAGCATGCCTCGTATCACGTCGCGCTTTTGGCACGTACCACGCTAGAAATTTTTATTTGACCGAGAGCCACACATTGTGTCTTCGTGTTCATGTTCTCATGAGTAGTACGAATGTGCGAGCGTGCTTTTTGCACCTGTATGACAGGTGCAGTGCTTTTCTGAAGCTTAAACGTATGCTAGATTATGCACCAAGGGAACTACATGACCGCTCCTTGAGCCGGTCTCCCTACTATGCACCGCCGCTACCGGAGCCGGTGGCAGTCGCGAAGATGATGGTGAAAATGGGGAAAGTTGTGTTTGGACAGTCACTTTCTCGCGAGGCTTTATATTGCCGCGTAAAATGGTTTCTGCACTAATGCGCAACCGCAACTTCAGTTAATATGTAAGACAACTAGAAACGTTGCGCTGTGTTTACATTTAATGTACCTGCAATCGCGGAAAGATGAACAGCTACATCTGCTAAAGTGGCAAATCGCCTATGCTTGAAAGGGGAACAGCAAGATATAAATAAGATATCCTGGTGTCATTCACCCTTAGCGGTGCGAAATGATGAATTCTTGTTTTTGCCTCACCTCACGGAGTTAGTTTTGCCTCACCTCACGATCGACGACGGGCTTCGACTGGAGTCACATGTTCACTGCGGCAGTTAATTGCCTCCAGAAGCACTCAGTTGCTGGTACGCCGAGCGGTTTATAGGCGTTTCTCGGTTACAAGTCTAAGTAGCCGGTCGACGAAACCAGCCAGCTGATTATGTCCTCCTGAGCTGAAGCAGGCATCGCTGTAGCTTCACATCTGCAGTCACATCAGCGTCGCGTGCGAGGGGTCGTCGTCTCGTACCGTTCCTGCTCTGTGCCGGCAAGGTCATTGTAGTGCGCAGGCCAAAACTCGAAACGCCCTTCGGCGTCGCCACGCTTAAACCGCCGTACACGGTTGTCAGAAGCGCGTTACACTGCACGGAGAACAAGCAGGCGACCCAAACGAGGTGCCTAGCTATGGCGGACGGAAAATGCAGACGACGGACGTGACGTCACGTGCAAACTATGTATTAAATCCAAAGGATGTATAATGACGCTGTGGATATCAGGTGCTCGAGATGTTGGCACATGTGGAGCTTCGCTACACGCGAACGGCAGTATACTGGGGGACTCACCCTTTCTTTAGTTGTTTGTTAAACAATTATTCCATTTATTTATCCAGTTATTTGTCGATACTGTCGTAATATGTGCAACTAACATATTGCAGAAGTGTATGCATACATCATTTATGGTCAACGTAACAGTTCAACGGAATCGCAGAACATAGGAGAAGACTAGGGGGCGGGTGTGCAATGGAGGGTCAGGTCGTTGGTGGAGTACATGCTTTTTTTCACGTCTAATTCAGCGCATCGACAATACAGTGGTAGTCGTGTGTTCTTTTAGGAGCAGGATAGCGGTCTTCTGAAGTCGAATATCAGTAAACATATTATCGCGATCACCACCATCAGAATCACTGGGCATGACGAAGGCCCTCCCAGCGATCTGCGTTCAGACCTTTCCCGCGCCGGCTGGTTACATTTTCAAAAGTTCCGCCGTTACTTCCGGGAAAGATCCAGAATTTAGTTGCTTCGGTCACGTCGGTGGTTGTTGCCGATATGTTACTATTCGCGGAAGCCAATTCATGTTTTGGTGAGGGAGTGAGTCCTGCAGAGATGGAGCAAGAAGAATGGCAGCCCGTAGTTGCATTGACTTTCCGAATCCACCTTCCAGGGAGAGAGGTCTGACTGACGAAATAGTGTAGTAGGAGGCTGCGACTCACTCACGGCTATAAGCGGATTCGAGTACGACGCTGCTCTCTATAGTGCTGGATCACCAAATTTACCCTTTCCGATATCCGTGAATTCGGTGAACAAATATATCTGAGCACTGAAGACAGGTGTAAATGAGACGCGGTTGGGAATGAGGCCATTTCTCTCGAAACGAGACTGTACAGATGTCGCGGAGGGTATATAATGGATACATTCGTACACACGGTGTGGGCATATACAAGAAGTGAACCTGCGGGAGTTCAAAAAAAAAATAAATAAAAATTTTTTTCCCAGCGCCATGGGTTCATTTGCGGCGCACTAAACATTGCTCGAGTTGAGAAAAAAGAAAAGAAGGTAATACATAAAGAAAAATGAAACGAAACCGGGGCGGTCAGCTTCCACCGCACGCACGCAGCCGACGTCAACGAGGCGAGGCTCGCGAAAACCGTGGGAGTTACGTTACTTGGTGCGCGAGGAAACAGCGCGTCGCGCCCACGCGCAACCAAGTGATCTCGAGGAGGCGTCGTGAGACGCCCTAGGAAGATGCGAGGGGAAAGGCACCATTAGCCAGCTCCCAGCATGGCTATAAGCCAAGCCCAGCCGAAAAAGAAGACAATAGCGGAGAGCGCCTCCGACAGCTTTTTTCCCACACACACCATCACACCGCAGCGCGCTCCGGTGCCGCGCTGTTTACTGCTCTCGTTTTCGCCTCGGTTGCGTAAAAAGCACGGCGAACGATCGTGTGCAACTCGAATGTAACAGTGGGAAGAAGCGGGCTCTCGAAGAGAAAAAGGCAAATTTTGTTGACAGGAAGAACAAAAAATAAGACGGAAGCATGCAGGGGAACTTAGGAGGCTTAGATTATTTGTTTTTTTTTTTGTTTTCGCTACGTTGACGATTATGTTGACGAGCTTTCCCACGTTCCCGTATGCCGCACTTAGTCATGCAGTGCGCTCGTGGAACTTGCGAAGCGCCACTGCTACTGTTTCAGTACGACCGGGAGTACGGAAGAGGAAATCCCTCTGCTAGAAATATAGGTGTCTAGCCATGCTAGGTTGTAACTTGTCGGTGGCCCCGTTTCAAAGGAGGATACTAATTAAGATTATCATTGTCATAGCCACCACCATTATAGCTAGTTGCAAGCGACATATATAAATAGGGCCGAAGGCAGGAAGGAGAGATGAGAAAAAAGGTAGCCAGTTATGCTAGACCGCCACATATGTAAGGAAACGTGATTATTGTAAACAGGCTGTACTACTCTATTTGTACCCTCCCCCCCCCCCCCCCCCCGACCGCGGTGCAAAAGGGACGACAGTTAAAATCATCATCATCATCACAGTCGTCATTAACACCTTTCTTCTTGATTTCAGTTTCCTGTTCGTAACGGCCACCTTTCCGTCGCATCATCAACGCAATGTCAGTGATGTGTCTCCCTGCACGAAAGGCATCCCGTTAATGCTATAGACAACATGTGCAACTCGAAAATAACGCTAGTAAGAGCCGAGGCATTCAGTTTGCCGAACCTACAAACCATTTTCACGGCAAATGAAGGCTCGCTGCGAATAATACCCTCAATATCAAATAACCGAGCATGCCTTTACCCCAATAAATATATGTCACCGGGCTGGCCAAAGGAGCATTCCTTAAATGTTCCTACAGCTAATAAAGCATGAGGTAGCGCAGGCCGACGCGAGATTTATCTGCAGGGAGAGGAAACGCAAAGGTCTGTGTTGATCTTCTGCCCATTGATTTGTGCCTATTGATCTTGTTGGTTGATGAGCCGCCGCGGTGGCCTAGTGGCTATGGCACTCGGCTGGTGATCCGAAGGGGGAGGGATCGAATCCCGGCAACCGGCTGCTGCATTTCGATGGAAACCACGTGTTGAGGCGCGGGTATATTGTGCGACGTCAGCGCACGTTAAACAACCCCAGGTGGCCTAAATTTTCCGAGCCCTCCGCTACGGTGTCTCTCATAGTCATATTGCGGTTTTGGGACGTAAGACCCTTGAAATCAATCTAATTGGTTGCTGTGGAACATCTTCCCGACCGGTCTGTCAGGCTAACGCCGTCTGTAGCACTGTAAGCATCACCACCGCCACGATCTGCTTACATGCTCAGTGCAGGAGTGCTGTCCTGTAGTACGTTGTCAAATACCGACACGCTGTCGAATCTTGTCAGCTCAGATTGGCTGAAATCGGCTGCTACTGCATCTATAGGATTGTTTCAAAACGTTGACAGTTAATGCGAAATTTGACAATAAAACGTTTCGCGTTTAGTTTGTTCTCTAAACGCAATGAAGCTAACCACCTTAGCATATACCAAATCCTGCTTGCGTTCTACTCTGAACCGGTTTAGCTTTCTGTTTGTATTACCGTAGGTTAACGCACGCTTAGCGTCACGCTAAGGACGCTAAGCCTAAGTACTTCGTAACGTTACGAAAATTTCGCACCGCAGAGGCGACAGCCACTGCCGTTACGCGAGGAGTCTCGCTTTGCTGGGCGATCCTAGGTGGCGGGGCTACAGCGTGTGAACATGCACGTCACGAATGCGGCAACGTAACGCTGCGTCAGCTCTCCCCAGATTGCTCCTGTTCCCTTCTTTTATATTTCACCTACAGACCGACAGCACATCCTCACCCTTCAACCACCCTCCCATTTTCATTTCTTGCTTTCACACTTCTTGTCTCACATACGCTTCTCCCGCACGTTTCTCTCTTACTTCCTAGCTAGCCTGTTATATTATTTTATTTGTTTAGTTTTCTCACCCCCGAGGCTGCGGCGTCTGTAATTGAAGGGTAAACAAGCCGGTGGTTACCCGCACCGGCCACCCTCTTTTTTTCCTTCCTGCATCCCTCCTCCCATCCTTCCTTCCCTTCCCCTAGTGTTCTTCTGGGACGCGCGCTCCGGGCTTTTTGAACGCGGTCACGAACAATGGAAGCGCGCCTCGAAAAGCTGCAGTGTTTTTGTAGTCCCGTCGCTGGGGCCTTCTAGTTTCGTTATAATAATATCGGGCTTCGTTTTGTAACTTTCATTTTTCGTTCAATTTCTGTTTCGTTTCATCGAAAGTCTATCCCGAACGAAGCAAGCAAAACAGCTCGAGATTGGCGCGGCTTGAGATTGGCGCTCGCCTCGCAATCTCTGCACTACGACGTGTTGAGAGGCTTGAGCGGGTTTATTTATTTTTTTTCCCGCTATTATTGTTGTTGGGGTGTTCGCTTATTATTGAAGGCGGCGACTGTAAGCGCGAACTTTGGCACCGAAGGCACGTTCACTTGCGATAAGAAAGTTTACAAGGAAAGTTTTATTGTTATCGCCTTCCGTTTTCTTTTCTTTTTTTTTCACACAAACTTCCAATGAGAGGACCGATGAAAATAAAAGGGAAAAATACCGCAGCAACACTTTAACACGAAATTGAAGCGGGCTTCAAATTGCAGCAGCTTCTAACAACGCCTTTCATCGGCGGCTAACTGCAACCCTTCGGTGTTATTCTTAGCACAGCGAGGTGGTTAGGAACTGACGTTAGGCGCTGTAAACTTTAGCTGAGGCTCCTGCAACAGGAAAGCATAGCGAAAGAAGGAAGTAAAATAAATGGAAGTTTTCGAGCCTGCCGTGCGGTAATCTCTGTGATGTAGTGCGCTGGTTGCTGATTTCATAGCAAATGGTTTCCAGTTTGTAAACACATGGTCAGATTGTTTGCCGTGTAGTCAACGGAACCGTCTTACGCAGTAACCGGATGTTGCTTTAAGCAGTACGTGTTGGGTGTGTTCTTTGTTTTCTTTTTTCAGCGAATCCCGGTGGGAAACACGTTTCTCGCATTTCTCTGGAAGAAAGCGCGACAGGGCAAGGGCAGTTCTAATCTTGGATTCCTTGTCAAGAATGATGATGGAAGGACTTATATAGTTTACGTTCTGCGACAAACATCGACAGCGTTTCTTTCTTTCTTTCTTTCTTTCTTTCTTTCTTTCTTTCTTTCTTTCTTTCTTTCTTTCTTTCTTTCTTATAATAGCCCATCGTCGCTTCCCGGTTGATGTGTCCGCCTCAGTGTGCGGGACAGTTACCTTGGTCTTCCTCTATCTGAAGCCGCTTTCTCTTCCTCCTCCTGTCACCTTCGGTGACCACTATCTCCCATCATTCTCACTTCTCCTGCAGCCGTCGTTCCTTTTGGTTTGCTTCTTTCTTTTCGGAACGCCAATGACCGTGTCGCCACCGTGTCGCGTCGCGCCGTATATCTCACCCGTACCCGCACGGCGTGTGTTTAGCCGCGCTCCTCGTAATTGACACCTCTTGCGCTTGCGTGCATGCATGGAACAGCCCGTTCTGGTGTGTGGGCCGCTATCTGCGAGGCGTTCTAGAAAGCTTTCCCTCGCTACCGCCGCGATGTATAGTACTCTCCTGTTCTTATTTTGATGATTTCTTTCGCCTGACTTCTCTAACCGTCTGTGTCTCTCGGTAAACTACCGGCATCTTTCCGCATGCGGCGCCTTAGAACTCCGGGTGCAGTACAGGTATAAGGCGTCATTACTGAAGCGCGGCGGTCCTTTTGTTACCGAGTGCGCCCCCGGAGCGCTGGAAAGGAGGGTAAGGAAAGCGAGCGGCGGGTATTTTATGGCGCTCAAATTAGCCCCTCCGGATTTTTTTACGCTGGCGTATGGGTATACCGCTTCTCGCGTCCGCTGTGTACTGTATGTGGAACGTGCGAAAAAAAAAAAAAATAAAGAAGAAAGCTTCAGCAGCGGAAAGGAGGCGCCGGCCGAAGAACCATTCGCGGTAATGGTGCCCGCCCCGAGTCCAAATTGCGGCGAAAGCGGCAGCTATGGATATAGCGGCCGCATCATACCGGCGAAGGACGGGCTGGAATTCCGCGCAGTTTAGGGTTCGCGGTTCGTTGCTTGCATTCAAGACTGGGTCTTCTACTGTATGGTAGTTGCCGACTTTATGCGGCGAAGTATGGACAACAGCGTATAGTATATGAGTTTACTTTCTTATTTGCGGTTTTAGAATACACGCACACGGAACTAAGGATGATGTTATGGGGACAAGACAGACAGACAGACAGACAGACAGACAGACAGACAGACAGACAGACAGACAGACAGACAGACAGACAGACAGACAGACAGACGGACGGGCAATTTTTCGCGTAGAAAAATAAAAATCAGCTCGTCTGAATTGCAATACCTCAAAATTTGGTTGCTGCGACTAATGTGGTGGGGTGAAGGTCCTGCTCCTAAAGTATCTTCCCGTTTGGATTGAGTAACATGTATAATCAGATATACATGGAAATATTCTGGCACGAAAAACGCCGTATATGGAGGAATCGCATAAAGAACAGCTGCTATTTTTTGATATGGCGATATGCAATGGGCGCGCCGGAGTTCGGTTGGAGAAACGATTGCAGGCACTCATGAACGGGAAACCACGCACGCGCTCCCTCTCGTATTTTCCGAGACTAAACGTTCGGCATCAAGACGCGGCATCAAACCGCCTTGCACTGAATCGACGATATGCAAGGCAAACTGATGTACCGAGTGTCAGAAGTAGCTGTTACACTTGTCAAACCACTTTTAAAATGAAACTGTGCGCATTCCCAGCATATGCCGATTTTTAAATGCGAAGCCTCTTTTGCTGAACTTAACTCACGTTGACCGTATCTATCTATCTATCTATCTATCTATCTATCTATCTATCTATCTATCTATCTATCTATCTATCTATCTATCTATCTATCTATCTATCTATCTATCTATCTATCTATCTATCTATCTATCTATCTATCTATCTATCTATCTATCTATCTATCCGCCTACGTCTCGGTGCTCTCCTGGTCGTCTCGTTCACCTGGTATACACCAAAGTTTGGATGGTAGGGTAAAAATCTATCACATGCATGAATGATTGACCTTTACTTCACTAACATGTATACTCGATCGTCACGTACGTCACGATTAAGGTGTGGCTCATACTATGTGTATGACGTGTGGCTCATACACATAGTGCTCAGCCCGTGGTATGTGGGTATGCGGCAGGGGTGTTTGAATTTTATACTGCCTGTGTCGACCAAGGACCAACTAAAATGTACATGTAGCGTATCATTAAAACACAAAGAAAACAAGAACGACGTACCGTTTGTCGTAGCTTGCGAAATGAAATGCACACATGGCAAGCACACGGACACACACGAACGATCTGTAACCTCCGAAGGTATCGATCCCGGGCTTCCGAGGTGCCCGGAAGCAAGCACGCTGTCACTTGAGGCTACGGGAGATCCTTCCGCACGGGACTTGTTGTAAATAAACCTATTGCACTAGCAGCGGTGTGATGGGGCTTGCATAACGTCAAGTGCGCTTCTAGTGTAAGCGCTTTCATAGCAGCCTATTAAAAAGTAGATATATTCTGCTAAGTACATATTACCTTGTCGATCATAGCCTTCCGATTGCCAGGGCTATAGGCTGGCTGCTAAGGCGCATGCTTTCCTGGACTGAGGAGACCACCAACCAGGGGATGACCACCTTTCGTCTGCTCACAATACACGTTCGTTCATTCATTCATTCATTCATTCATTCATTCATTCATTCATTCATTCATTCATTCATTCATTCATTCATTCATTCACGTTCTGCTATCACTCGGCATGTTTATTTCCAACTCTGGTCAATCCCGTAGGTATATTATACAACGAACGACGCTTATGATACGTGCATCAGCACGCCGTAGCGCGCATTTGTCTTCGACAAAATAGATACTTGTGTTGTGCACTAACGTGAGTGCCAACGTTACGTCGTATCCATGAGCTACCACACAGCCGCCACGGCGTTGTAGACGTTCGTGGTTAGCCCATGCCAAGCATACACCCGTCATGCATTTTACGCAAAGACGTTCATCCTATTATGAACACTTCGATGAATGCCAAACATTTAATCATAGGCACTCTCCTCGCTGACTGCTTCGCATGACACCGGTTCCCAAAAAGCGTGGGTTGTTTGCTGCCATTATCATTAATAGCATAGTAGTCCTATTGTCACTGTGCATTATAACTCGACCACGTTTGATAACTACAACACAATGAATAAGTTAAGCTGCATGCATGTTCTACACTTCATACCTCCTTTTCTTTTTTTATACTGTGGTTGTGTAGTTCGTAGTCTAACTTAATGAACATGAAATACACTCACACTCCGTTGTGTGTCCCATACGGTTCCTACTTGTTACTGAGGGCATCGTAGATGACGGCGCGACCGCGACCTTCTTGACACAACCTCCGATCCGTATTGGCTTGTTTGTGGGAATACTCCATCTCGCAAGCTGTCGGCAGCATGGTGAAAGGTACGGGCGCCCCTCAACAAATCACGACTGACCACACTTCATGTGTTCCTATGCGCGTGTCTCTTCCGTGGGTTGGACAGAGCGCTCATACAGCCTTCGTTGGTGGCTCCTACAGCTCTTATTGGACAAGCTGTTGGCAGCGCTGCCAACACGACCTTAGGCAGTGCTGCCAACAGCTTGTGAAATGAAGTACGAAGACGTTCAGCTACGAGCGAATTAAGCAGCCCCCCTCCCTTCCTTGCTTCATACATTATAGCCAAGGAACTGAAGAGTCGTGATGTTCCTTTGCAAACAACCAATGCCAAGTCGTTCCCGTCAAGTTATAACCGTTAAGAGGACAGTCTATAGACTCAAATTATGCATAGTGAGTGCTGGTCGAGCACGCCTTCCGAGCCCTCTCTGACGGAGTACTTCTGTACTGGGCGTAAACGCCTGAGTAAGGCATATAATGGTGACGAGCACGTTTCGCGCTGCACGCAATTAATTTTCTTCGGACAGTTATTGCAGCGAGGCACCGAGAAACTTAAAAGCAAACACGTAAACAAGAATGAATAAAAGTGCGCCGTCAATTACCGCATTCGAAGCCCTTGCAAAACTGTCCGGCGCGTGGCAAAATAAAGCAGAACGAATCAAAGGAAGCTGCGCCTTTCATAGAAAGGCATATAATATGGCCCGGCCCTGCGCAGAGGCCCCCTTACACCACCGCTGCCTCAAAAGAAGAAAAAAGCCTTTATCTCTGTCACCACAGGCTCACGGTGCTCGCTCTCATCCGCTTTTGTTTGTCCTGCGCATAAGCGCCGATCTCGCACAGAGTCCGCATGCGCGGGGCCTTAGCGCAATTAAGCCAGAACACGCGATATACATATTTCCTCTTTCAAGCGCATGGATACACACTTTCGTAAGCGTCGTTTCGCAAACAGCCGGCGCTTGAGTGCAAAATAACGATTAAGTACGCGTAGAAGAAAAAGGCCCCGAGGAGATGGGATAAGCCCTAGCTCCGAGCGAAAGAGCGTGACGACGCGATTAAAAAGTGATCCATCCAGATGACCCTCTCTTGTGTCCTGCAGCGATTCCTGTAGATATTGTGAAGACAGTCAGGCCAGCCGGACGACCTCGGCGCACAAAGGAGATCGGGATGGCCCGTGCACAAGTAAAAGCTGCTGTCTTGGCGACGAGCGCCTTGTATGGGAATAAAAGTGAAGCGTATACAGAGCGAGCAGCGTGGCCCAGTGGAGACAGGCTGTACTGCGGAATGGCCGTACGCGCTTGCGGGGCATGTCAGGTTGCACACAAGAAGGAACGAAAGGGCGGGGAGAGAGAGAGAGAGAAGGAGGAGACAGGTGCAATCACCTCAAATTACGCTTACGCGCGCTCTCGCTAGAATAACAGGCGGGATTATCGGCGCCGCCAGTGCTCACCGCAAGCAATGCACAGGTGAGAAGTGGATGAATATAAAAGAGAGATTGACGAGAGAAGAACAGCAGCTTTCGTCTCGCAGTATAGGTGGCTCACCTTGCGTGAGGACGCAGTGCGTACGAAATAACCGCGCTTAATTCCATGCAGTATTATCTCAGCTGACTTGAGAGCAGGCAAGGCTGTATAGGAATAATTAAACGAAGGAAAACACTGCGTAAGTTGTGCCTCCCATTCGTACGTGCGTGCTGTGCGTGCAGACGAACCCTAACGTTTATTTAGTACTGCACGTAACACCTGTGGGTGGCGTCTCTAGCGAAGGCGCAGGGGGTACGCCTCTTTGCCGCAGCTAAATGTGAGTCAAAGCGGGAGCTCGATTCTCGGCCGCCTTCGAGTGCTGATGTATTCAAGAAGTGTAATGTAATGACATTTCAGACTATAATTCGTGATCGAAAGTTTCGGGCCAGGCACATTGTGCAACTCGAAGTGACAATGAGAAGTTGACACGAGCCCTGGAGCGACGTGTACGATGCCGAAAAAGCTGCAGTTTTGAAGGTGAGACCTTAAACGCCGAGACACTCAGCAATTATTTCTTTATTTATTTGCAGGCTCCCTGGTCCGTATGCCTTTGATGACTGCTGAACGCGAAAGCAGGTGATGAAGAAACTTTCCTATGCATCTTTGTTCGTAGTCACGAGCGAATGAATTGTAACATTGTGTGAGAACAGCAATCTGCAGCGGCCAGCCATAGTCGTGACAAGTTTCATTCAGTGACGATTTACTATGTCTAGAAGCTTTGCGTATACAGTTGTTTGCGATGTCAGTGCACGTTAAAGAACCCCAGGTGGTCCAAATTTCCGGAGCCCTCCACTACGGCGTCTCTCATAATCACAGCTGGTTTTGGGACGTTAAACCCCAAAAAATAAAAAAAAGTCAAATATTTCTTAGGGCTCTTCTTCTATTCCTGCGAGTCCTCAGGTGCCGCCAAGAGACATAAATGCGAAAGCCAGGGTCTTTGGTGGTCGAACCCGGGACCTAGGGCTTGGAACGAGAACCTTTAGTAGCCTAACATTACGTGAATGTAAGGCGACATATAAGCTGTAATGGTTAACATGCGGTCACGTGTGACTCATGGCCACGTACCATGGCCGGGTTATGCGGGCGTTTGGTGCGCGTGATTTTCTTATCGTTTGTCATGCATTGATAACAATAGCATACAATAACATGTATGCCGTGTTATTGATGCCGTGGCATATCAGTCATGTTGTTCATACATTCGTAATCTCCCATGCAACTTTTCGTCTATACCAAGAAAACGAGAGGCGAGTTTTCGATTTTTTCTTTTGTGCGTTTCTAGTCCACACGTTTTTCGAGGGCATCTTCCAGTGAGATACATGCAATGTTTTCGCCTAATAAGCTATCGGCGCTGAATTCGAATTGTGCACATTAACTGGTGCACCGCTAGCAACAGTGGCATCCCCGTAGAGAAGCAAAGTGACTAACTGACTCCGAGTCAAGCAAGAGCATTGGCTGCTCAACGAACGTCAACAAAATCCAAGTCTTCGTAATATATGAAGTCGCACTTATTGAAACCGATACAGATGGAGCAAAGAACGGAAAAATTGATCCACGCTCAATTTCGCTTCGGGGCACAAACAACCGAGCGTCGTCGGCACCGGCCGCGTCAGATTTAACGACTAGAGGCGCGAAGCTGGAGACAGATTAATTTGTACGGTGTCACCGATCGACATTGCGCGCTGCGCCTCGTACCTTGGTGTATCAGCTTACACGTAGATTGCGTGTCAGAAATAATTGCGGGGTTCGCGGTATATCGTTGCGCAGATGAGAAGCCTACAGGGAGAGGCAAGTTCGTGAGGCGAAAAATAATAATGATAAGGTCAAACTGGAATTTAATTATGTGCAGCGAGGTCCGGTGTCCCGGCATCCCAGTTTTTGAGATGATAATCATATAGCCAGTGTAATTCGCATCGGCCAAGGTCTAGCCGGAACGGGGCAGCCGCTGTCATGTTTTGCCAGAATCTCATTTGTGGAGGCATGCATACACGCATATAAACAAACATACGTGAAGTGCCCCAGCACACAGGAGTCGAATGTTTTCACGTAATATTGCCGGGACTTGCTTTTAACAAAATTGTATATGTCAACGCTATACCCTTCTTTCGCCTAGGCCGGCTGGTAGGCGAGCCAACAACTCGCGCGTCTCGAGCCACGTGACGCATTTTTTCTCTCTTTCTTCTTGATTTTTCTTTCTTTCTTTCTTTTTTTTTTTTCGCAGAGGCCGGCTGCATTACCGTGGAAGGATGAGCCAGTTTACTTAAAACAACCTTCCAAAAGTCAGGAGAACCCAGCAGTTCGCGCAGCCGAAACAGTAAGAAACTCAACTGTCTTGTCTCATTTAGATGAACAGATCGCTAAAAACGATTGAGAACAGGGAACGTCGCAAGAGCCAACATTTCGATAAGTGGACTTGTCTTCGTCAGGGCAGCTGTCCTGACGAAGACAAGTCCACTTGCCGAAACGTTGGCTCCTGCGACATTCATCGTTTCTAGCGATCTGATCATAGATTCAAGCATCCATCTTCCCCTGAGCTTCTCTTCTAGTCTGTCTCATTTACGGAATTTTAGCGAGTGCGATGTTCCGCTATACGAAAAAACGTAGCGGATAGTGTTGTTTTTCGCCGTCAAGTGGCGCCAAAACGAAAGCTAACTCGTAATCCATGTCTTCCGAGATGTGTACAACAAAGCTGTGTACAACACCGAAAACAACAACAAGGAAGAAGAAGGAGAAGAACATGAACGAAAGAAAAGGTCTGTCTTTGAGCGCTCGCAAAAGCCGGTCGTGACATCCAAGAGAAGCGCCCGGTGTGTTTTAATTACCATAAGCCATCACTAACTTCTCTTTTTTTTTTAATTCAGTAGTATAGTTAATTTGCTTGACTAGCGAAAGGCTTGTGTCACGTGCTCCTATATGCGACGAGCCATGGGAGAGGAAACGAGCCGAACTCTAGGCATGCGGTTCAAGGCGGTTGGCTGTCGAACGCACGACTGCTCCGGTGATGGATGGCGGTCGGCGATAAAACAATTTCCTCCTGCGTATCGCCTGTTCTTTTCTTTCACGAAACTTCGATGAATGAATAAAAGAAGAACTAGAAGCAATGGCGGTGTAGGGACGGGTAATGAGGAGTAGTCTTATCCGAGGCGTCAGACGCCGCGAGGACTCGATTAATAGCCTCAACGAATGAGCGTAAAGCAGAAGGAGAAAAATTGAGCACCCAAACACAGCGCAGCATTTTAAACGAAACCGATAGCTGTCCGTCTTTCGTAAGCAGTGCACTCTCGGCCGTCTTATAGGCGTTCGCAAGACCTCTTTGCAATTTTCACTTCGTGAATAAGGCGCACTGTGAATGGTTGTCCCGGACTGCGCGCGTTTCTCCCAAAATTCCGTGTCTTTCTTTTCTTGTTTTGATTTTTTTTTCATGTCGTCGAAATCGTTTACCGCGCTAAGAGACTTCTCAATTGCTGCACAAAAGGTACGTACTTGGGAAACGCGGTTCTTTCGAAGTGTGCCGCTTGCCCTCCAACCAGACTTGCGTTGCATTGTTCGTATACCTTATGTACACGACCTTGCACAACGTCGTACACGGATAGCCAACTCCTGTACGCTAAATTATATGCGTAGCGGAGGTCACTAGGAGAAGCGGCGACTAACCTGAAAAAGAACAAAAAAAAAGGAAAAAGGATGACGGGAAAGTGGAATAATGCAGTTAACTCGAATTTCGTCCGCGCCTACGATGCAATGCACGAGCCGTTGTGCAATATGTGAACAGCAATGACGTTAGCGGGACAGGGCTTGAGCTGGGCCTTGTTTTTTTTTTTTTTAAATCTCGATTGCGTTATTTTACTTGGCACGACGATTCAACTTATCCGGGGATCACCAGATGCCTGCTGGTGAATACGTAAACTCGTGCATAGAGATAAAGCTTTATATCAAAAGAGAGAGAGAGAGAGAGAGAGGAAAAAAAGCTTGGGTCGTCAAGGTGTATATCGCTTTATATATCTCTGCCAGACGTGAGGGCTGTTCTCTACGGACCCGCACATCAGCGATTATCTTATCTGGCTGACAGGAACTCTGAGTGGCGGGCAATGCAGTTGAAAAGACACAGTTTTCTTCTCTATATCGACGGTATATGCTCGAAAGAGCGGCTCTGGTTTATTTATTAGAGTCCATTTGCGTAAAGTTAATTTATCAGACCCGCCGGCTCCAAGCAAAGTGATGCAATGTGGAGAAATACAGCAAACCGCACTTTGAAGTTTGCTGTTATATTGCGCGGCGAATGCGCGCTTGTTGACATTCAGGTAACGGACACTGTCGCCTCGTAATAATTAGATGTTCAATAACACGTCTCTCCAGTCTCTCTTCTTCCGCTTGGCTATGCCTTCCAACGCTACTGTCGCAGGGGGAAGTTCCGATGCACGGCGCCTATATATACAGAGCGGGTGCGGGATTACCTTGCAGCCAATGCGGCGTTCCCATGTTGTTCTATAGGAACACAGCAGACGTTGAACTGCGCGCGTTTGACTGGATGTCCAATCGCACGACCCTTCTGCAGTTCCCACTTTTCTAAAATCGAATGGTGCTTCGACGAACAAGGGGCGCTTCACGCAGTGTTTCAGACCACTTTAGGAGTGTTGTTCCGCTTAACCGTCCCTTGTTCAGCAAGAAGAAGAAGAAGAAGATCAAGGAGACTTGTGTTTGTCGCGTCGTCTGGTGCGCATCGTTCTCCCGCACTGTTCAGCAGCACAGCTATTTGTGTCAACCCTACGTCCAGCAGATTTATTATTTATTTATTTATTTATTTATTTATTTATTTATTTATTTATTTATCAGCAAGAATAGCCGGGAAGCTTTGCCGATTTCGTCCTTGCCGGTGGTTTTTGGCGTAGACCACTTATTGAGCATGTGCACGAGTGACTCCTGCGCGCAACACGGAAGTAAAGAACGTCTTCGCATGCGCGAGCACTTGAACACGATTGTCAGCTTTTCAGTCCGCTTTTTTTGCTTGCGTTTTCTCTTTCGTTTTTTTTTTTTATTTCCGGGTGACCGGAACATCGTTGACCGCCTCGCGACCGCTTCCGGCGTCTTATATAGCGATCGCCGCATCTCCTGGGTCGCGGATTAGCATGGCTTAGCGTTTTTTGGTCACGAGGCATTTGCGCGCATCGGCGCGATATACTTTACGCGGCAATAAGCGCAGCCGCAAAAACGCCGACGAAGAGGAGGGAGGTTTGGAGGAGGGGTGACGCCCTAAATCACCAAGGAAGAAGAGCTTTTCAGCGCGTTGCTTCTCGAAGAAGCCGCGGCCGAAGCGAAACTATCGCGCCGCCCAGCAAAACCGGCCTTTCTTTATATAACTGCCGTGCATAACTCGCGAAGTTGCCGGAAGAAGGCTCAGCGCGCGCGCGCTTTTGCGACTCGGTCAAGCAAGGAGGCGAAAGCCGCCTAGTATACTAAGCCAAAACTGGATGACGCCCATTACTATTCCGCCTTTCGCATCCAACGACTTTTTTCTGACCGCCTCGGTGCCGATGCGGTCCATGCCGCCGCCGACAGGCGCACCGAGAAAAAACTCGGCGCACTCAACAGTTCTCTTCGATTTGAAGTCGGTTCCGCGTTCCGACGCGATTGTGCGCTCGAGCTGAGCGCGCTTCGCGCGCCTCTTCTCTCGAAGACGACGGTAAGCCGATTTTGGGAGGGCGACGACTGGCTCCGTCGTCGCCCGCCGCTGGAATAGCCCCTGATCGCCGCTGCCGATGCTTCCTTCGGCGGCAGCAACAGCGCGTGAATGTGCGGTGGATGCAAGTGGCGTGCTTCGAACGACTCCCCGAGCCTCGCCGCTCAGGCGTGTCCTGGCGCGGTGCGTTGCACTCGTATATATAATATACCGAGATAGGCTCCGCGGTTGGCGGTGCGGTAGTTATACGGCCATGCATTTATATCGCGTTGATAACGAGAATGATGCGACGCGGACAACAACATGAGGTAAGGCGAGAATTGGAAAAAAATGTGCGGGAATTTATGCATATATAACTCCGACCAGTTAGTTCTACGCCTTGAGAGCCGTCGGTATAATGAAGCTGCTTTTTTTTTTATCGTTGATCGTGACATAAGTGGCAGAGGTGCGAAGGTGTTATGGCATATCACTTATTTTAGTAATCCCTTCGTACCCTGTCAAAACGTGATGTCCTTTATCAACTGCAGACGTCTCGATACTCCACAGTCACCATTATGCATACATACTGACCGTACCTAGATCCTTTACCACGCTTTCGTGAACGTCTTTCTTTCTTTCTTTCTTTCTTTCTTTCTTTCTTCTTTCTTTCTTTCTTTCTTTCTTTCTTTCTTTCTTTCTTTCTTTCTTTCTTTCTTTCTTTCTTTCTTTCTTTCTTTCTTTCTTTCTTTCTTTCTTTGCATTTCGAGCGCTATGGAAATGGAGCAGCGGTTGCGGGTTCGAACCAACAAAATCGAGCTGAACCTTTTAAACGCTTTGAAGTTTATTCCATCAATCCATCCTCCCATCCATCGCACATTGGGCTTCTCATAGCCAACATCATCTAGTAGTGGGCCGAAGGTAAGAACGGGTCGGCTTTCCCCTCTTGCGTTATTACGCGAACGACGGCCCAGGATCGACCAAGAACAGGAGGCAGTGACTGTGACATAGCGGGTGCGATAAAGACGTAGATGAGCCAGCAGGCGCGCCAGCGACAACGAATAGGCGCTCAGAATAGTTTCAATTGACGGAGCCAATAGGAAAATCTGTCCCTGTATTTGGTGTGCCAGGATTTAGGATGAACATCAAAAGCGAGGTAATCTTTCACGACGGTGTGTCTTCTTTTCTTTCTTTTGCAAGACGGTACTGCACTTGAAACGCGGCTCTAATTTGGAACTGCGGCCCATTCTCGGCCCGCTGCAAAGCACCGCCGGCGCAGTACTCGCCACGAAAGTGCTGCAGCTGAGGTTTCTAAAGTTGATAGGCCCTATAGCTAAACCTCGAGCGTGCGTGCGTGCCTGCGTGCACACGTGTGTGTGTGTGTGTGTGTGTGTGTGTGTGTGTGCGTGCGTGCGTGCGTGCGTGCGTGTGTGTGTGTGCGTGTGTGTGTGTGTGTGTGTGTGTGTGTGTGTGTGTGTGTGTGTGTGTGTGTGTGTGTGTGTGTGTGTGTGTGTGTGTGTGTGTGTGTGTGTGGGCGCTACTATGTCTACGTGATTATGGTGCATATATACTTATTGCAAGTTTACCGAATGGCATGTGATGTTTGCGCGGTGTGACACAATACGCTGTCCAGTACCCATGCATGCGCCTGAGGTTGCCTGCAGACCAGTACCTACGTTATAACCCTACACTCTATATGCCCCCATCTAACCTGACCGCTACACCAACGCTTGCAAACATTCCAATCCAACGGCAGACGGAACTCACATTCTAAGGGCACACAGGTCCAAAACTCCTGACCTCACCAAGTGACGTACTTTTGATGCAGCATTGACAGACACTGAAGCACAGCTCCGAATCTGCCGTGCAAGCGACCTCGGTGATCCGCGGACTTCCGATAGTAGCAGTCACATTCTTGGGAGAATAATTAGGCGCGAAGAAACGAGAACAAAACACTGCAGACAGGCGCCCGTCTTGTCTGCCGTGTTTTCTTCTTGATTCTTTGCTCCTACTTCTTCTTACAAGTACGTGTGACGAGCTAATGAAATCAAATAAAATCAGTGTGTTTATTCAGTCAAATAATACAACAAAAATGGTTAAAAATATATTTGCACCGCTAGCGTGTGTGGCTAGTTATCGGTCCAATTTATTACAAGTCTTCAATATACATGTTAGGAGCAGACGCGCGGTTATATAATATGAACTATCTGCATACAACTGCAATAACAGGGTGACTCAAACTAAACACAGGTTAACCCAAACTAATAACAGGCTAGCTCAAACTAAATATTTGGTAGGTCACACTCCTTCCATGTTTTATGATTTTAGTTGAATGCATTCTCTTCATAATTATGAAGCGACACACTGGAACAGCAAGCCCGCAAATCTACCAGGGTATACAACCCCTAGAATTCAATTAACACTTGTATATTTCTTTCTCTCCATCTCTTTCACCGATGCAGGTGTAAGTGCTTGCTTGATCCGAGCACGATGCCTGTATACATTAACGCGCTCAGGCGCCAGGCCGCAGCCTTTTGCATAACACGCCCGGACATTCTTCCTTCACAATGTTGCTGTACTTTTTTCAACCCACGGTGTGGTCTTGTGCTTGTAGCAAGCTGCATGCGTTGATGCCTACACCATACGTGGACGCGTACAATTCTGCGTGTGTATATACATAGTATGCGCAGCGAGCACTCGCAGTTCGTGTTGACGTTTATTGCGCCGCATAATGACCAAGCGTCTTTTTTTTTTTTTTTTCTCGCTGGGGTGAGAGTTCAAACGGTTCCTTTCACCCCGCAGCGAAGAAAACCGGGCGGTGTACAACCACTGAGCCCGTGGCGTGGGTGTCATGCATGTATAGCTTTGCATATATACGTATGTATATATGTATAGGTGCGTGGCGGTTTCTTAACTCATAAAGGCTGTATTTAGTGTAGGCTGAATACACCCACGAAACACTGTGTTCTTCAGAGGTGCGCTGAAACATGAGGAGGCGAGTGTACATGGATAATAAATGCCCTAAGCGGTTTTTCACTACCGCCGCGTTCGCCGCCTTTGCAGACCAACCGCTCTGGCGAATGCGTGTGCGATTAGCCGGCAATACAGCCCAACGTTACGTTTTCTAAGTTTGTTTGTCAGAAACAACAAACAAAACACAGCTAATGAGGATAGTAAGAACAGAAGAAGACGTAAACCGGACTACACATCGGTGATGAATGAAGTTTAAACCTGTGCTCATGAGTGGTAACGTGCTCTCTGGGGCATGCCAACGTCGGGGGACTGGGTTTGACCACGAACGAAACAGCGAAATTTTCTGTTTTAATATCTTGAATCGGCTTTGTCGTCGGGAATGCTTTTTGGGAAATCCGTTGTGAGAACGGAGTTTAAGTTAGGAGCTCACGATTGATGTCACAAATGACCCCACGTGATGGCGTCGTCTCGACATCACACAACATTATGTTGTGACGTCACGGGAACGTCGCATTACGTCGTGTGATGGCCTCGCCACATGGTCACGCGTGCTTTACGGACACGTCTTTTAAAGTTTCTCGCGGAGGGCAGCGCCTACATGGCCACTTAAGGGACTTATTAGGGAGTACTGACACGACTTTGATGCGGCGCAATAGGGACAATTGTTTGTGTTCTTGGATTGAATTATTAACGCTCTCCACTCACCGGAGCCAAAGAACGTGTATTGTAATTTGATTTAGAAAAGTATGCAATTTAATGTTAAGATTTAGAAAAGAAATTTGATTTAGAAAAGTATTGTAATTTGATTTAGAAGTTTGCGTCGCTCATCATTTGCGAGCCAGCCCCATCGCAATGGGCAATACGATGACGTGTGTGCAATGTTGCCCAAAACCGCTAAAATCGCTGTCAGTGCGATCGCTGGACTTCAATGAACTGATCGTTGTTCGCATGCCCCACGTGCATCTGTCAGAGCTTCTGTCAGAGCTGCTGTCAGAGCTGCTGCGACTCCGTCGTGAGCTTACCTAGACCTACGCGACCTAGACCTACGTCTAACTGTGTTGGCACGTCACTATGATACCGCCCCCTCGAAATCGGAGCCCAAAGTGGGTTTTTTCTCTAGGATAGTACTGTATTGTTAATCGCTTCTGATTGTGATCTGTCGGCACTACTGAGAAGTCACAGACAGCTTATATGTGGTGCTAGAGATCGGCGTGCATTGAAAGCTGTCCGTGCGTACTTGTGCCGTTTACCATCAAAGCGAATTCGCTAAAGCAGGCTTCTCCTCTTGCACGCTATCTACGAGGAAAAGTCAGCTTCTCTGTGTACTTCCTGTTTAGACCAGGTTGCCTTTGTATATTCGTGTCATACATATATAACATTACACGCAGAAGATCATGCTGTGGCTGACACGCCATATATATATATATATATATATATATATATATATATATATATATATATATATATATATATATATATATATATATATATATATATATATATATATATATATTTCGCAAAGCATGCTCACTTCTACTAACATGGCGCCTCCATACTTCGATTCTTTCTCATGTCACCTTTCAGATAACAACGTCCGTATAAAAAGGACTTTCAATAGCGTGCACAATCGCATAGAGACATGATATTGCTGGGAGTCGTCAACGACCAACGACTCAACGCTACGTATCATGAAGACACGAGTGACGTAACATTATTAAGCAAGCAGCAATCCGCCATTTAATCTTGCGTCTTCGCCGACTTCTTCCCTTATCCCGTTCCTTGATCTTCTTTGATGCGTCTAGCGCAAACCGCTTCGTCCTTACTTAACCAGAACTTTAGCACGTTAAGCCATTGCGCTGTTGCATTTCATCCGTTCGAAGTAAACAGACGCGTTAACCTCACCGAGACTGAATATGTTGAAATTACTCCCATATCAAAACCACCTTACAAAATCTCAATCTCCATATCCACACACATGGTGTTTCGATTGTAAGAATTCAGCCTCATTTCTCCCGTAAGAACATGCCATAAACGAGGTAATGCGCACCTGCAACCACAATTGCAATTAAATCTTCTTAGGGCGGGGGTGATCTGTAAGAGCAGGGGCACAGTGAAACACCAGCCGCCACGAAACGCCAACGGCTACAGCATCGTTTACACGCTGGATACCGCAGTATAGCAGTCTCTTGATGATACGGACCATTGGGACCGCGCTTCGTATCAGTATAGCCACGCAGCGTACAGCGTAAAATCAACGCACTGGATGCGTAGCCGACGAAACCACACTGCCTAATGAATAAACAGATACACTGTCACACATGCATCGGGAACGCGGCATCGCAAAACCGCACATTCCAACTCGCGAAACAGCAAAGTAACTCGGTGCGCGTGCGTTTCAGGCATTTGCCTCGTACAACTTCAGCTCTTCCCGTGTGAGAGAATCCATTGAGTTGCGAGCTTTGAGAGTGCAACGCACACCTTTCAGCGTACACCGCGGATGGGAAAGTGAATTACTTCGAGCCTACACGCTATATAAAACTTTCCTTTTGCGTCCCTCAACTCTTGGCGGGTTGTGTTTGAGTCAGTGTGGAAAAAAAGGGGGAGGAGGGTTGACTCTTTTCCCCGTCCTTTGTATTCACATCATCAGAGCAGACCGCGAGGTTCCTGCAGCAAGAGACCTCTAATGGTTGTCACACTCGCCACGGAGGCAGCAAGAAAGCAACCCGACGATCCTTTTGGCGAGCGAGCCTCCAATGCGGCAGTTGGTTTGCCGAGCTAATAACGTTGCACAGGCTGGAATTAAATTAGTTGGAGAGGCGGGGAAAGGAAGTGCAGCGCTTTTGGAGTGTCCCGGCAGTGGCGGCTCAGCGGGGACGTGGGAGGCTTGGTTGCCAGCGGGATGGAATCGCCTTCAAAGCCGTCGCGAAAGAAGAGCGACGCGCCAACGGCGCCGCGCTCCACTAATGTCGCACGCAGCTGTCGTGGGCGCGTCTGTGTGCGGGGCGTGTTTTGGCGTGTTTTGCCTCTGGATTGCGTAATGGAGCGCACTCGCCGCGTATTTGCACTTGCTGCTCTGTGTGTGTGTGTGTGTGTGTGTGTGTGTGTGTGTGCGTGTGTACACACACAAAGGGAAGCGTACATACATTGCTGCGCGGGTAAAGCCTTGAACATGAGCCGGCTTCTCTGCTACGCACGGCGGCAGATATCAACTTTGCAACAAAGTCTGTATCATAGCCTAGCTCCGAAATGATTGCTCGCGGTTTATAGATAGTTGGAACCACGTTGATATGATACCGCTTGGTTCGTTTATCGGATAATGGGCCCCCACCACACCCCACGGGCAAGAAACTGCAGGTGCAATGTATTTTCATACGGCTGATGCGATTAGCGATTAATACGTCATTATTTTCCCGCGGAAAATAGTGTCAACGAGATTTCACTGTATACAGTGTCCGGAACATTGATGTTGAAATTGTGGTGATCACAGCATCCAGCTGGTTCAACAGAAACTCGTGCGTGCACATCAAGTGTACGCACACGGGACACACACGCATGCGCAGACGCAGTTACGTAAGCTATACAACCCCGTGATTTCTTTCACGCACTCACGCACATTCACTACTGACACAATCGGGAACTCACGTACACCACGTGATTTCGGGCATGCGAGAGTTATAAACTTCTAGTCCTCGTACGGAAGCTGCGCGAAATGCTTGGTTGCCACTTCAGAGCCACGAGTCCGCCTCCCTGACAAAAGACGCCATTGTCCTCATCAAGCTTCGGCACATCCTGCAAGAGCGTATGCTGCCGCGGCGTTCATCGCGCACACTTACGAATGGCTCTCGCGCGCGATTGACCGGGCCACTGGCGTGCCCTTCGCTATCTGGGATGGCCGCTCGTAAAACGCCGGCAAAAGAGGAGAGGCCCTTTTCTTGACCCCGGTTTTACGTGATCGTGCGCTAGCGTATAGTGTATATACCCCGAGGCAATGCAGGCGAGCACGCATGCGCGGCCTAGTTAGGACTTAGCGCCAATTAGCGCACGAAGCTTTTTTCCACCCATCTTTACGACGATGGACCGCTGCTGCGCGGACCCTAAGACGGTTGGAAAAATAAAGCGCCTCGTTGTATTAGAAAGCCTCTTCGCGTGCGCTCCAGTAGACTTTTCCTGCCGAGTGCTTCCAATCGCTTAAAATGCCAGCGAAAATATCCTGAGTGCAGCATGCGCCTATCAAGAGAGCTCGTAAAGATAGCGCCGCTTCAATGTGCGGTCCTTTCTCTGGACGTCTGGGCGGATTCACACTCGTGTCCGCACGCTTGGCACTTCGTAAGGTCACTCGCTTTTCTAATGGCAAACGCTTTTCTAAACTCGCTATGCGATTTCGTCGTGGTGTATGCATGGGAGCGGTCTTTGTCATCACGGTTTGTTGTTCTTTGACTCTACGTTGACCGTTGAAGAATCATCATCCTTGCACGTGCCTGGAAGTGGTGAGCGCTTCGTAGCGAGTCTATATACCCGCTTTACAGAACATTTAACATTCCTCGACTCAACGCTCTGTTCTGGACTTGGCAGGAGGTCCAGAAACCCTGACGAGTTGATCTGGCCGTCCAGGTCCAAAAAAAGAGGGTGTTTTTATTGTTCTTTTTGTTTTAGTTATTCTTGCACCCCTACTCCATTTGGATCAACCCACAGGCTCTACCAGGCTGAATGAAGCAGCTGATGCAGACGAAGAAGGCACAGAAGAACAGTGCGAGGCCCTGCTGCTGAGGCAAGACCTTGGAAACCAACTGTGGTTGGTCGACAGGGCTCGAGCCGCAGCAGCGAGCCATGGATACCTGGACTGAGAAGGGCACCAACCTTTGGGCTCACAAAGCCTGGTCCTTCAGTATAGTTTATTCCTCTCTCTCTCGTTTTGGCTATCGATTATGACTGGTGATACTTCAAACCTTCATAGAGAAGGGATAGAACGCGATTTCGCGCGCAGTTTAATTCGCCTTTGGTCGTAACTCGGTGAATTTCCCGATCCTTTTATTTATTTATTTATTTATTTATTTATTTATTTATTTATTTATTTATTTATTTATAGATGAGCAATCTCTCCCGAACTCTCAAAGGCACTTCTCCTACATTCTTTCGAATTTCGCTTTCAGAATGCTTGGGGTAACGAAGTGACCTCGAAACGAGAACTTCCAGTGGCGCACGTACGGCGGACACACAAAATGCACATCGTGACTTATTCGAGCAAAGGGCGTTCCCGACACAATTACCCTCCATCTTCGCTTTTCCAGGCAGGCTCTGTCCATCTTCCGGCCGCACATTTCTCCTCCTTTTCGAACAGTTCTTCGAACCGCGGAAACGCCTGCGAGAATCAAGCCCGGGAGCCCTCAGTGATAAGAACTCCGGAAGGACACCACAGTAGAGGCAGCAGGTATAATTTCGGCTGGGAGTGGAGTTGACGGGAAACGAGCACCGCACGCAGTCCACTTCTGACGGTCTGCCGGTGCGCGCTTGCGGCGAGACCCGACTCTGGAAAGAAGACGACTATCTACCTTTAGCTTAAGCCTGTTAAGGCGCAAGCTTCCCTTGGGCAAAGCCCTGTTGAGTCGCAGTATATTTGTCGTCGAGTGGGGCCGTTTGAATGCTTTACACGCGTCCGCTAATGGACGCTCATGGTTGGCGGGCGCCGGACACTGCCGTTGTGGCTCGCCCAACGTTTGTTTTCCGCTGATATATATTTGTTTGCTCGACGACGCACTCTCTACGGTCCAGCTTGTGTAATGTGAGAACGCAGAGATAAGCGGATCCGAGATATATGAGGATAGTGGCTCGTCTCTGCAGGGCGGAGTGCACGCATTTTGCCGGCCTGCATTGTATGGGTGAGGAGGTTGAAGACGGAATCCGCGTGGACGTCGCGATGGCTGTACAAAGACCTCGCGTAATCTTGAAATCGACGCCTGACTGCTGACGTCAGAGAGTACTCTCTGATTTTCTGATAATAGCAGATGCAAGTCAGTGACGCATCGTATCTGCCAGCGTACGTTGCGTTGTAGCGCATGCCCAGAACCGCACTGCTACTGCGGCCCTTGTAATTAATTCCTTTTGAAGCGAAACTGTTTGCAACGTACGTCGCAGGGGACCGTAACCATTGGCAAACACTTTAGATTTGTTGTACTTTTTGGTTCACTGTTTATCTTGTTGTACGTATGGCTAACAGCATGGGATAACTCGGTGTCGAGCAGCCCGCTTCGTTTTCAGTGTAGGCATCGGACAGAGTGCATGTTGAGGACTCAGTTCACGATTGCCCATAATCAAATGGCTACAGAACTGTGTTGAAGACGGCAGGTCTCTCTGTTTTATTACTTGAAAGCAGTGCTGGTGTCAGTTTACACCGTGCAGTATGCGTGATAGTAGTGCTTTGTACAGGTTGATTTGTACTTAATTGTATGCCGCTCAGGTTTCACACGAACTTTACGGATCACTTGTGCATATCGTCACATTGGGACGCACAAGACGCCGCCTACTACCTAGGTGTTCCTAACAAAATGTGCGAGTAGAATTAAGCCTGGCCCTTTCACTTTAACCGCGTGAAGTTTTGCAGCATATGCGTCAGCCTACTTTTAAGTGAATAGGCACTCAGCGAGCACTACTTATTGCATCCACGGTTAAGCTCGCCAACGCAGGGAACGCCAACTTTGCCCAGCTCTTATGTTCACGGGGTCGCCAGAGCACTTAGCGCTCGCCACTGCTGGCGCCGGCCAGTCAGGGCAGGTCAAAGCGGCCCACTCATCATCGGCTCCGAAGAAGCGCATTTCGAAGCAAGACGGAGCATGGGCATCGAAAATGAGATCGAACGCTCCGATCTTGCGAGGGAAAATAAAAGAGCGAAAAAAAAAAAAGCGCATTATTTCCTCGAACCTCAACGTTCGCTCTCTTCTTACCCTTGACAAAGCAGCCGCGCGCGCTGCTCCGCAAAGAGCATTCTCGACGCCAACGGCTGAGGTATGTGTATACGGAGGCCGCAGAAGGGAGCTATAGCGATGCCACTCGTCGATTGCGCGAAATTTACGCGATGGCGATTTCGAGGCGCGATTACTCAGCGACGGGGGAGACTTCGAAGAGTCTCTGCGTCACTCCTCCACCTCTACTCCCCTTTCAGTTACTCCGCCTTTCTCTTTTCCTGTTGGCACGCGCTTGCTTATATACCTAACTTGCCGGGAGAGGCCAGGTCCACGTTCGAACGCGCTTCTTCATCCTCCTTTCCAACACACACACACACACACACACACACACACACACACACACACACACACACACACACACACACACACACACACACACACACACACACACACACACACACACACACACACACCTCCAACGGCGGGAGACGACATCCCGTCGAGGGCGGCCGTTGTATGTGCGATTTCGCAATGCGAAAAAATAAAAAAGGGGGGGGGGGGGAAGGGACCGAAGCTATATTCGCTGCTCCCTCGGGGCCTTCGAAGCGAATCGCCACTCGTAATCGTCGCGCGTGTCCCGAGGTGATTCCAATCTTAATTTGAACGGTCGCGACGACGGCCTGGCCTGCTCGACGCGGCTGTGACGACGAATGTCGTGTGCGGTGGAGTGGATATAGGAGAAGGCGAGCGATAATAATAAACCCATAGGAGGAGTGCGCACCTACTAAGTGTGCGCATGTTGCACGAAGCAAATAATGAGCCTTTCGCTGGAGATATACTTTTGTTTTGTTGGAGAAGGGGGAAGGGGGGGGGGGGAGGGGGAGGACGTGAGTGCGCGCCGATGGTTGTCGGCGACACAGTGTGGAAGAAATGCGAGTCAGTAATGCCGAAGGAGGATATATGCCCGGAGTTGCGAGAAGGTGGGTGCGCTTTCTTAATGGGTACCAAAGAAATGATTATGCGTTTTCGAAGTGTGTGCTGCTGGCTGGAATCTCGATTGTTACCTTACCGGTTCAAGGCCGGCGTTCTTATTTATTTATTTCTTTATTTTTCTGCTAGGATGGGTTCGAGGGTCGAAGGGCCACTCCTGTCGCCGTGCATGTCGTTCTCATGGTTCATCGGGAAAGCACGCGAGATTGCGTGCTGTGATGACGCTGCGTAGTGTGATAAAGAAAGGTGACGGGTACGCCGCTTTCGGCCGATTAGTTCTTCGCCCGCGGCTATCGCATTTCGGTGCTATGATTGATTAGAGGCGTAGACAAGATGGAGTCCGTGTTAACAAGCGAAGGTGGCTCTGAAAGTGCGGTAATGGAGCGGCGAACTCCCTTCTTTGTGGAAGCCGCACTGATGATGCACTCTCCCCCACCAAAACAATAACAAACTAATATTAATAATAATAAATTTCCCTGATCACGTAATAAGCCTGCTTCGGGGTGTGCTTCATCTAAAATACTGCTCTCTGCATTGTGTAGCTTACTGTGGACAGCATGTCGAGGAACACAGCCCTATTTCTTTCGATGCAACTGAACAGCATAGACGAATTGTGCTGACGTGCAGACTATCTGATTAAGAAGATTTCATTTGCAAATTGCCAGATCGAGATGTTCAACCTGTTTAAAACCAAGATTGTATCCGTAAGATTGTCCACAGAAGCAGCATTGATGAAGCAAAAGGACATTATAATTGATGGATTTGAAACAAAACAATTAGTACTCGGGATATATGTAGACTTTTCGAAAGCTTTTGATCTACTAAATCACGACCTACTAATACAGAAACTCCAACACTATGGAATAAGAGGAAATAGCGTAAGATTATTGGAGTCCTACCTGAAACACCGAAAACAGATGGTTGTTCACAACCGTGCATTTTCCAGACCAGCACCCATCCGATACGGTGTACCACAAGGAAGCATTTTAGGGCCTCTACTGTTCCTTCTTTACACTAATGATATTTTTTTTGCCCCAGTTGCAGTAAATATCATAGCATACGCCGATGACTTAACCATGTTAATTTCAGGTAAAACAGAACAAGATGTATTTAATAAAGGCAATTATTTTTTGGAATACTTGCGGCAATGGGCACTCAAAAACTGCTTGAAGATTAATACAAATAAAACTAAGGGCATTTTGTTTAGACCGAAAAACAGAATACATCACTGTAACTTTGATCTTGTTTTAGGGAATAGTAAAATTGAGATCGTACCAGCTGTAAAAAGCCTAGGCGTGGTTTTTACTGAATCACTTAGTTGGTATGCGCATGTCGATAGCGTAAGGTTAAGAATAAACAGAATAAACGGTATAGTAAATCGTCATAGACACGTACTTCCTCAACAAGCAAAGATATTGATATATAATGCATATATACTACCAATTATTTCCTACTGTTGTACGATATGGGGCAAAATGACGAAACAAAATGAACAAAAAATTCTAGTTGCTCAAAAACGAGCAATACGTCTAATCGCGAATGTACCATGGTACACACACACTAACTCGTACTTCACTGCTTTTCATATCCTCAAAGTCACCGAGTTGTATCCCTACAAGTTACTGATCATGTACAAAACCGCAGTTCTCGGTAATAATGACAGACTATTGTCCTTATTCAAACTAAACTGTCCCATACCTGCTTACAATACCCGAAATTCTGTCCAATGGTGCCAACCTTTTTGTCGCACTACATATCGCCAACAGTCTCCATCATATGTCTTACCGAGATACCTTAATATTCTTCATGCAAATAACATTTTTCTTAAACAAATTTCAAAGGGCATGGTGATTAACCACCTTTATATGTTTGAAAATGTTTAGCAATTATTTCTGTGACCTGTTTTAGCTGATGAGTGTTGTACATATCATTTCTTTATTCATTTATACAAATGTTTGTAATCTTGGCCTACTGATACCAGTACGTTTCAGTAGAAGTGTCTGTTAGATATGTGATTTACATTTTATTTGGTTTGCTTGTGTGCTTTTTTTTTTTTTTTGACCGATGCAAGTATGTCAGTCTCAGTGAATTTTAAGTTGTAGTCTTAAACAATCGTTGGTGTTGCTGTTTGTCCATTTTGTGCTTACAATGCATCTGTCTGAATGACGTGTGACCTACGGGCGCAGGGCGTTTCTCAAGCTGCAAAAAGCAGCTTTTTGCTCGGCGTCCGCTCTTTGCGTTCAAACTGTACCACAAAGAGAAATAAACTTGTATTGTATTGTATTGTATTGTATTGTATTGTATTGTATTGTATTGTATTGTATTGTATTGTATTGTAACAGGTGCCACTGTGTGGAACTCCGGGTTGATTTTTATGACCTAAGGTTTGTATTCTGTACTGAATGCTAAGCGATAAAAAAAAAGCTTTATATATATATATTTTTTGTCACACCCGCATGTTGCACGTGCCGTGAAGCAGAGGTAGCCACATTACTATCGTGGAGGACAAGCCATATTAGATGCTATGCTTTATTACATCTTTGGGTTGAAGCACCGTCTAAAAGAGAGAGAGAGAGAGAGACACAGAAATAAAAAGAAAGGAAAGGAAGAAATCCAACTGATCCCACCCATTGTGGGAGTCGGTGTTATGCAGTGTCAGCCGAATTGCTTGGTATTTAACGAAGTGTTACGAGTCGCGCAAACGCATTTGCACAAACTTAGTAGTAGTGAGCACAACGTGGGCACATACCAGGCTGCAGTCTTAGTACTGTGGTGCACAGTGTTTCACTGCAGTGTCTGTGCACTACTGTGCACAGAGGTCTGTTTTGTCGAGTACACGCTACAGCGCAGACATGCGCATATCATGTGTCGCTCGTTGGAGCATCCCTACGGTTACCAGTAAACCCGTAGAAAAGTTGGACACTAGCCTTCTGAGTGACAGTAACACATGTACGTTGCTTATCATATTGTCATACCACGTGTGAACAGCCAAGCGTCTACTAGTGGTAGCGTGTATGCTTCGCACCGCGTGGGCTCTGGTTCGATCCCTGCTCCTCGCTGCTCGGTAGGTTGTCTTTACAGCACGTTCGTCTGCGTGCGTGGTCTTGTTATGTCTACATTTAAATCACACGCAAGTGTAAAGGGTATATCTTTCTACTGTTTAATTCACCAAATGTGGTGTCCTCGCCAGATTTTCAGTGTATACTACTGTTCGTCCTTGGCTGACACAGGCCGAAACGGCCCCGCTGCGATGGTTTAGTGGCTATGGCACTCGGCTGCTGATCCGAGGGTCGCGGGATCGAATCCCGGCTGCGGCGGCTGCATTTCGATGGAGGCGAAATGTTGAGACCCGTGTGCTGTGCGACGTGCCAGTGCACGTTGAAGAACCCCAGGTGGTAGAAATTTACGGAGGCCTCCACTACAGCGTCTCTCATAATCATAGCGAAGTTTTGGGACGGTAAACTCCAGAATTCATCAACAGGCTGCAATGTTATCATTCAATCATCTGTGCCGCACACCCGCATTCCCCTGGCGGAAATGAGTCGCGCATGTGGTCGTGCCATCATTAATGGTGACGTGTGCAACAAGTACATATAGTGACAGGGATGTCACGATCATTTTTTGCATTTTCGTCATACATCCGTACCCTGCCGCGCCAATTTTGATGTATACTAAGTGAACGAGATGCCTAGAAGGGCACAGATAGATAGATAGATAGATAGATAGATAGATAGATAGATAGATAGATAGATAGATAGATAGATAGATAGATAGATAGATAGATAGATAGATAGATAGATAGATAGATAGATAGGGTAAAAGTTGGTGAAGTTCGCGAAGAAACGCTTCGTGTTTAATAAGATACACCAGGCTCAATCCGAGAGAAATACATATAGGCACCGTCCTAGATTTCTTCAGGTAAATGTGAAGCTTTCGAGGGGATCGAGCTTCTTCCAAAGCCGAAGATACGGGCATGCGCAAATTATACGTTAGAGAGACAATACAAAGTATAGCATGTTCGCGCACGATAATTCGAGAGCATAATCTCGCGCGTTGGTGATTACGCGCTTTCAGAAAGATTGCGACGGTCTTACGCGAATTGTACGAAGCGAAAACGTGGCCAACATTGAGCGTGCCAGCTAGAACAAGAACAAAACAACGTGTTTCGATTATCCCTAATTTCTTCGTACTTCGCTTTTCCATGACAGTACCTTATAAGGGATTCAACTCATCCTTTCGAGTGTGTAGCCGATGCGGTGCGGAACACGCGCAAATCCCCGTGCCTTGTCTCGACAAAACCGTGTCGGTACAGCGCGGCTCAAGCCTCCCGTTGAAGGGGAAGGAGCAGAAATCTCGTTCGATAATACGACGATGACGTACGACCACCACACTGATCTGAGCAAGGACGGAACGCTTAATTACCGGAACCAATACCGTTGCGAATGAATGGAAACGAAGCGAACGAAGAGAGGAAATTGTGAGCAGCAATATTACTTCTCTCCGGCTGCCGCATACGAATCTCGGCTGGACGGCTACATGAAGTAGCAACGCTTTGTGCAGTGGGACAGCCTTTACAGATTGAAAAGCGATCGAGAAATGGGGCGAATCCACGGCGGGTTTTTGAATCAAGGGATTAGAAATCGAGCGCGCGAAGACACCGTAATTTTTCTTCTACAATGATGAAAGGCGCCGCGGCGTACACGTAGTTCGGATGTGAGAGAAGGAGGAAAAGAAGAAGAAGAAGAAGAATCGGTGGCACCCTGTACATTTTCTTTTATTTCATTTATTTGTTATGTGAATTATTAGAGTTTCCTTTTTCCCTCTCTATATTACCTCACGATGCTCAATACCTCATTACGTAGCCTTTTATCTGTGCAGATTACTGCATTCCAAAATTTTAAATTCTTTTAGCACCAGATTCCTGGCCAATCCGCCACAGTGGACGTGAGCTACAAATTGTCAGGTGAACAAGAACAAGAACATTGAAGAACCGCCCTCGCAACCATCACCACCACCGTGGGATAAAACGTCCTCCTTGGGATAGAACGCGACTCAACCAGCGATGCAGAGTGAGCGTGATGAGTTCGGGATAAAACAAAACTTCGCGTATTCATAAACCCACTTTACCCTTATCTCTAGTTTTTCTTATCGCTCCTGTGACGTTGAAGCGCGTTAATGGGAATAAAATAGTAATCAGTGCTAAGACTGCCACAAGGCTTGTTTGTAGATATTGGACTCATTTTATTCATGGAGCATGATGAGGGTACCGGGAAGATAAGCAAAAAAAAAAAAGCAATAAGGATAAGGTACATTTATGAATACTGGCCTGAGTCGCCGCACATAACAGAGAGTGGGCGACACGCGAAGACGTAGAGAAAACAAATTCTTTGTTAGTGCACAAAAAAGAGAGAAGAATGAAAATAAGGCCGCCGCTTTTGTACAACGCGGCAAAGCCGCGTGCAAGAAGTTTTGCGCGCCTTCGCACTGCTGGCGAGCTGGCGAAACGAATTCGGCCCTCACTTGCAGCGGTAAAATGGGGGGCGAGTCCATATAGCCGCTCGGGGCCGTGAACCGGGGTCGCAGATTGAAAAACTACGCAGGCGCCGCTGCTCCGAATGTTGAAGAAGAAGAGAGGAAACAGCGAAGATGAGGAAGACGGTATATGGAAGGGCTTGGGACGCGAGAGAAGAAAGAATCTGGCTGCGAGGTCGCATTGCGCGCTCAGCCTTCGGCGGCGCGGCGGCGGCGGTGCTCGCGTGTTGCTGCAACTCTCCGAAATTGTGATTGATGAGGGGAGATGCGCGACCGGGAGAGGCGAGAATGAAGAAGGGCTAGGCGCTGCGCGTCGTCTTCTCCGCGGTCTGATATCGGTCCGCGGAAGTTGAGAATGCCGGCGAGGAAAAAAAAAATAGAATGGAGAAGAAAAGACGCTGCAGCGCTTACAGACATCCGAACGCGCCAATCTGGCGAGAATTCGACGCGTGGAGGTGGCGGCGGCGTCTTCAGAAGGGAAGAACTCGGTGATGGGGGCGGAGGAGGAAGAGCGGAAGAGCATCTCAAGGAATTCCAGTGAGGGCAAAGCCGAGGTGACAGTGCTGAAATTCGCGTGCCGAAAGCCGAAAGGGGGGTTAAAGGGGGGGGGGGGGCGGGCTTTAGGTGACGTATTGACTTCACTGGCCTGGCGGTCAAGTGTAGGTCATTCTTCGCAGCGCAAGGCAATGAAAGAATTCTATCATTCTTGTCTCTATCGGTATGTGTGTTTTTCTGATCTATGAATATACATCATGACTATCGCCCTGCGCCTGTAGTAGCAAACCTGAAGACTAGCCTGCGTAACATCTCAAACGTATCATTGCCGCATCTCTCTCTATCTCTCTCAGATTCTATCAGCATTAGTTTGCATCTTGAGCAAGAAAGAAGAAATGAACTGGAATTGCAGTGGCGTTAACCACGTTGCACCGGCTGGTTCGCTACCCGACACAAGGAGAAGGGGAACAGGCCGGAAAGAGCATAAGGAAATGCGGGCTCATACATATGTGTTCATCGTGCAATCACAGACATCCACGGTGAAGCTAGACTGTCTCAGTGTACGACTGCAGCAGCGCTCCTACGGCTCAAGACCAAGTACTGCCCGTGGGAGCAGGGGGAGAGAAGGAAAAAAAAATTAAATAAGAGCTGTTCGTCGGTTACCACGCACCCTTTTACTCAAAACTTCGAGCCGACAAATGGCGGACACATGTTTATGATATGCACCCCGCGTGGGTTGATTCGGGATCAGAGCCCTTCAGCAAGAAAAAAGCAAACAAGAAATGAAAACTTTAACCGTTCTCTTGCGCCTCCCTGCCACGCGCAATTCACCGTGCTGTCCCGAATGATCGCCGCGAGGGCCTTTCTGGAAAAAGAAAAATAATAATAAAGATAACCTAGGGGAAGCGAAGGTGAAGGAAGGGATCAGCTCGGCTTTGTTCCGACTCTGCGGCTTCCTTCGGGCTTCTTCTTCCGCTAGTAAGAAAACGGCCAGCAGGGTATACAAACGAACTAACGCGGGGCTCAAACGCCGTGAGCAACTTAATGGCTCCCCGGGCATTAACGGCGCGGGGTCCCGCAAGGCAGGAAAATATACCAATATATAAAAAACAATAGATGAAGAGTGGGGTGACTTCGCAGGTTGTTCCAACAGCGCCGAGCTTCGCGAAGCCACGCGAAGGGTTAAAAAAAAAAAAAGAAAATGGGGAGCGAGGGGAGGGAGGTTGAAGGAGAGGAGAAGGGCGGCGGTGGGTGCGCGCTTTAATTACCGAAACGTGCACGCGCGCTGCAACGCTGAGCGACGACCGGACTCCGGTGGTTCTTCTAGGTCCCCCCCCCCCCCCTTCCCCCCAATCTCGCGAGGGGCTGGGGAGGAGCGAATGATTTGCGGCCCAGTTTCAGATTTCGGGCCGTGATTACGACAGTGCTCCTCATTCCCTTCTCTCTACTCCTGCTGGACCTGTTCGGGGGGCGACGGAGCGCGTGTACATACCGAACGGAAAGCAGCGCGCGTCTTTCGAGAGCTCAGCGTTAGTGAAGACTGTGACGGCGAGGCGGACGAAGTGTGGCGTGGGTGCTATGCTGCTCGGGGCGCGTGCAGTAAAATCAAAGAGAAAAATAAAAGAGAGAGGAAGAAAGGAAACCGGCCGCGTAGCGCTGTTTTGATAAAGGCGTTATTTTTCGTCGCTATTTAAGCATCGTGCAAGGCCGATACTACTCACTTTCGCGGGTCCATCTCATTGCCTAGTCACTCCCCTTTTTACAGCCGATACAGCCGATCTACCATAATGACATAGTGTCGACTTCGTTTAGACCCCTCTGCTCTTTCATTCCTTTTAATTTTTTTGATGGTCCCCTCCTTGACTAAAGGATGTCCAGTCGGTGACGTCTGCTGCTTAACCCCCCTTTCTTTACGTTTCATCTGGCTTTTCTTATCGCTGCCTCCAATGATATAGCTCATTGTCCTTGATTTCTCTTCTCAGCTTCACACCCCTCTGTTATGTTGCTACCATCAGCCGGTGAATTCTGCTGTATCGCCACGAGATGGCGCTTTTATCGCTGTGACAATTACTGTGCTTTTTGTTTTGTCGTTTGTTCTCGCCGGAATGTAGATTTGCCGGAGGGAACAAACAAAGAGTCATCTAGCTGGCAGCGCCAGATGACTCCCGGAGAAGAAAGGTGCCTCTTGCTTTCATCTTCATCACTTTGTTTCTTTTGCTATCGCTTCTCTCCCACCATTATAGTTTATGGTGGCGCGAGCGTCAACACTCTCACGCAGGAAACAGCCAGCAGCTATAGCAGCATACTGCAGCCATACATAAAGCGAGCGGGGCGTGCACTGTTCTAATGGGCCGCCCGAATACGGATTGCCGAGGTCCTCCTTCTGCCGTTGTAGTAGTTTCTTCTCTGGTGAGGCTAAGGAAAGTTAGCCTCTGAAAGCGATCCTTTAAAAGGTCGAGCGTAATTACTCGAGGGAGAGATGTATATCGGCAGAGAAAGCTTCGACGCTCGTTCTCGCTTTAGACTAGACTCTCTCTCTCTCTCTGTGTGTATGAGGGAGGGAGGGAGGGAGGGGAGGTGGCGATAACGCGCTTGCGACGCACTTGTGTGTTCATCTACTCCTACTGAGAAGCTTTCTTTGTTTCTTACGTGTCCTCTTACGTCACATTACAGTGGGTCATTATGAACGCGGCATTTGTTCTCGAGGGTGCTAATGAGTCTTTGTCGCTGGTTTACGTTTGCTTTCATCGCGCCGAAGCGGCGTGGCTTCTCGTCGAGACAACTCCCGCCAATTTCTCGTGGCAACGTGTAATTGCGGTTAAATCAATCTTGCTTACTCATAAATCAGGGCGGGGGCAGTTAGACTAAATTGGAGCGTAAGAAGCGGGCAAACCGCATGGCGACGCTTGTTTTATTTTTTTTTATTTAGTCCAGAGTATTTTCTTATGGACGTGTTTCAGGTACCGCCCACAGTTCTCGCTGTTTATCATTGTCCATGCCCCGCCCCACCGTCCGTTTTGCACATTTCCAGCAGTGTCGTTACAAGCAGCCTGTTCAGCTCCTGACCTGTCAACAAATTCGAGAGCCACGTGTAAGATTAATATACCAAGTGTAATTCAGCCTCGCCGCACTACGGCACCCAAATGTCGTAATTAACTCCATGGTTTTGTTTATTTAATACACGAATTTATTTGAAATGCAGGGTGATCTTCATGTAGCCGAGGAGCTTTCCCCGCTACACAGCAACTGCTTTTTCACTCAAAGCCATTACCTTTCGTGCAATACTTTTGACGTCTTCGTGACTTGTTTTAATATTTATTAAGAACGTTTCACGCGTTACAAAGTTGTGATCAAGCGTATTTTATTTCACGCTGTCTGCATTACGCCCAGCTGTCTCTCCTACACGAGCTGCATCAGGCATGCGTGGCTACCAGTTGTATTGCACGGATGCGAGCGGCACTCATCTGAGTCGGACGGCAAGCATTGATCGAAGGCATAACGTTTCCAGTTACGCGCTTTTCCGAATATAGCTGCGATTGCGTGTATAGAACGGATTTCTGTTGCAGGTTGTGGCGTAGTCGTTTTACACCGTGGTTTCCGCAAATGAGTTTCGTGCGTCACCATGCAAGATCTCTCGGGAGTTGCCGCAGCCAATCCATACCGACACAGCTACATTGAAGAGGAGCTTAACTGGGTCGATTGAGCACGGCTTAGAACTGTTGCTAGCGGCTATGGCGTCACAGTGTTCCGTTACGCTGCTGCGAGAGTTGCGACATGTTCGCTTGGAGCTAATCGTCCGTGCTATACTGAGAAAGGGGGAGTGAGCGGGTGAAGGTCAGGGATTAGAGCCCGGTAAGATGTAAATTAACCACGCTATGAAAAGGGGTTTCAGGAAGGAAGAAAGAAAACTCTGATGGTCATCCCTTGAGCTTTAACTCACTGCGGACAAACACTGCCTCAGCACCTTTGCTTGTTCTCGTCCTGCAGTAGTTTTGTGTGTTTTTCTTCTCATCCGGTTATATCTTCCTTCTTTCCATCTCCTTCAGTTCCGTCCTGCCTTCCGGAAAGAGTAGGCAGGCGTTGTGCCTCTCTCGGTGGCGGTTATGAGCCAGTTCTTCTGTTTTATTTGTTCTTTAATTGTGCATGTTTTCACGTCTTCTTGTTCATGTGATTTTTGCTCTATAAAAAAAAAAAACAAGAACTCAGCAATATCACACCAACGAGCAGAAATTCTACGCTGACGGTCCGCTGCGCACTGAACACACTATCTCCTGCCATATTGTCTCGGACAAAGTGTTCAAGGAGTACTTCAAAGGACGCGGGGTATTCTCGAAGTGAAATTTCGGGCAATTAATTAAAAGCCCCGTTGGGAGAAAGAAAAGTCAAACGCCAGAAAGCGAGCTTGAAAACACGGTATGGGAAAGTCAACAGGGGTAGTAAATAAGACACTGTGCAGAATACTTGCAATTTATGAAATCTCAGACGAGTTTATGAGGTACAGGTTGACACAAAGCCCAGTGTAACTCGCGACAAAAAAAAGTATGTATAAGCAGCATTAGTTCGTACAAGGTGCTTGTTACTTTATAATATATATACAACGCTAGTTGATTTCTGATGGTCACACTCATCTAAGCAACAGGCGTATACTGAAGTGAAGGAAATCATGCGTCAAGAGATTTGTAGTTTTAACCGAAGCTTTCATTGATTAGGCAATAAGGGAGTGAAAGAGTATCGGTGGGATTCAAATCCACTACTTCCAAATTATGGGTGCATTTCAGAATCCAGCCGGTACGCTACGATAACGGCTGCTTCTACGAATAGCATCGATTATGAGCGCTTGCAACCAAAGGCGACGACGGCCTGAACGACAAAGACCGTTAGGGACAGGAAACCACCAGGCTGTCCATCATCCGCGTTTCCCAGGCCGTATTTCACCCCTCGCCGTTGTCAGCGATCCCAGTACTACACGCAGCCGCGTGCGAAGCACCGCGGCATCCATTACTACTGCACACCGCACCAACGCGTCATATCTCGCAAATTGAACGCATTGCCCGCTGACCCGCGACAAGTTACGCGGATATGTCGCGGCCCATCGAGTCCGGATTCTGCCGACACGGCGCGAACGGACCCCGGCTCAAACGACCCTCGCGACCGATATCCGCGTCGTCGAGCCTCGCTTCTCATAAGCCCTGCGTCGGCGACCGCTGGTGCTGCAGCCCCATTGTAATCCAATTGGTATCGAACCCCTGGCTAAGTGGCCACCCCCTCTCTGCTGCACTCCGTGGGGCCGCGCGTACAGTCCCACCACTCGCAGGCACAGGCACGCGCTCACGTGACGACATCCATCAATACTGCGTCCCCCCTACTGCACGCCCCCTGTCTCCCAATGCTGAGGTCGTGCTGCTTACTGTGTTTCGTATTGTCTTTGTCGTTCTCTCTCTTTCTCTCTTTGTGTGTGTGGCAACAGAGGAGGGAGGGGCGCGAGAGCTGATGCATGCGTCGTCTTGAGGGCCGGAGTCTGGCTACTTGGCCTCGCCCACTCCCCCTGCTCACATGCGTCTCTTCGGAATTCGGGATTAATTCTGGTTCGGTTCTCGGTAACAGGATTTGGGCAACGGTGGCATAAATCCGCTCTCTCGGTCGAGTGGCTGGACGGCGGCGCCCACTTGTGCGCGCGGTGATGGGAGAGGCGACGTTAGCGGCTCGCCCGGTCGCGGTATTAGCGAAGGTCTAGTAAGCGACGCGATTCCTCCCTCTCTCCCTCGTTCTCCTGCTCGCCAATTTGTCGCGGTTCCCTCAGCTTCGTTCGGAGAGGCACTTAGAGCGACACGGCTTCTCCGAGGAATCTTGCTACACACAGAACGTTTGCGCCATATAGCACCAGCATCCCCCTCACTCTTGCTTATTTATTTGTTTGTTTATTTGCTTATTCTGTCGGTATACAGTCGAGAGAAAGGGAAAAAGCTGCCAGAGTCGCCGGAAACCAAAAGTGCTTCTCGGCGAGACAGCGTCGTATGGTTCGATGCCTCGCAAGTGCTTCGACGCCGAGAAGATGCCTAAATAAGTAGGTCTAATCTGCAGTCATCTACGTTTCGGGTCCTGTCCGGATGCAAATGTAAGGATACTCCGGCTTCCCTGGTCGTATAGGAAAAAGTTGACATTAGGGGCAAGTTCTGACGATACTAAGCGAAAAATGCAAAGCGGACGTGCCCTTTGGCTACTTTCGTGTTTTTCCTCTCAGTGCCTTTCTGACACATACATAAGAACCCATCTCATTAATGGAATCAGCCGTTTATGCAATAACGATCACTCTCTTTTAAAGGGGCCCTGCGACACTTTTTGAACTTGGCCAGTAAGCGGCGCCGATCAATCGTGGAGACTCCTGAGACCACGTGATCCAAACGTGATTGCACCGCGCGCATCATGGAATTCGCAGTTCGGTTTCAAACGCAGCTGGAAAGTGCCCGCTCTTCTTTCAACTAGTGACATCACTGTGTGCACCGATTATATCTCTTTACTTTATTCTTTTTTCTTTTCTTTTTTCGTTGCTCTTAAAGAAATATACGCACATTTACTTCATATGTTGCATTCAAAGCGAACAAATAGAGCATAGCAGGTGATTTTTCCGAGTTCATGAAATCAGCCAGTCTACCATTTCGAAAAGCTAGTCAGTGCCCGGTGACACTAGGAGTCGAACACAGTACCTTGTACGCATTGGAAGCATTCCGCTTCAGTCATTCAGCCCGCAGTTTATTTACTGATTCGCATTCTTTATACCGCGTTCGTCGAACCGCCATGGCGTAGCTTAGTGGCTAGGATGCTGCATAGGATGCTGTGTCCCCCAAGCGGAAAAAAAAAAAAAGAATTAAAGGAAATGCGGGGGTGCCCGCCGCACCCAAAGGTATAATGGGCTTGAAGGCAATTAGTAAAATAAATGAGGAACAAAATAAATGCAAATGGTGCGGGTTAGATTCCTGGTCACGGCGTACACATCTTGAATTGGGCGAAGCGCTAAAAACAAAAACAAGAAAAAAACCGCGTATATAGGTTTAGGTGCTTGTTCACTTAAACAATACAGAATGGTTAAAATTAATGTGGGTGGGTTTCTTCATCACATCATGCTTTTGGCAAGTGAGAACCCCAGCGATTATTTTTAAAGGTTCTGTCTCATTAACTCGCTCACCCGGCCTTCGGTATCACTTGGACAGGACAGGCCTAGAGGCGGGTGGAGAGAGCAAGAAATCGAGTTAAGATCAATCTAGTTTAGCGCTTGCTTCCCCTCAACATCGTCGCCTTTCCTCTGTGCCGTGATCGATAATAAATCGAATCGAGTCGGCGGCTAACACGACGTGCTTCGGAGCACGCCGAGTGAAGAAGGATCGCCTCCTTCGCTTCTTTTCGGGCACGGCAGTAAGGATTGTTTTTCAGCCTCAGCTTTCTTTCTTTCTTTTTTTTTTTTGGAATGAATTGGGCTTGACAACTTTGTCTTGGAGTGGCTAACCAAATTTACGGTGTTCCTGTCCCGTACGATTACGCTTGCATTACCATTCAGTATACGCGGCTTTTACACGCTTGGTTTAAATAAGAAGCCTTTCGCTTGCGCGTTGACAGCTTTAGCGCGGTCGCGACAACTTTCTTTTCGCCATAGTTTGTCTGGCATTGTACGTACACGCGTGTGTACATGAAGCGTAGGCTGAGACTCTTTATGTGATTCGACAAAGGATTTCGTTCCCTGGGAATTCTCGACGATAAAATTTAAAAAAAGAATATCCTCGAATGAGACATCAACGCACATTGGCACATATGTGCCTTTGCACTGTCGTTCAACCTGATCTACTCTGCGAGATCTTTCATTAATCACTCTATGATATCATAAGTGGCCGATTCGCCGTTGTCGCATGGTCCACTACATGTACTGGTGAAAAGAAATAACGGAAAACAGTCACCGAGTGCTGCGGTGTTGTCTACTTGGCGTTGATCCATTCGACAGAGGAAGCAAAGCTTAGCGGAGGCCCTTGAAATCCGAGGAACATACGAAAATGCATGCCGGAAGTCCCGCGCTTTCGAAACGGCTCCAGGGATGCCCTGATTGATCTTTGGGGTTTAACTTCTCAAAACCAGCTCTGATTATGAGAGACGCCGCAGTGGAGGTCTCCGGAAATTTCGACCACCTGGGGTTCTTTAACGTGCGCTGGCATCGCACAGCACACGGGCCTCAACATTTCCCCTCCATCGAAATGCAGCTGCCGCGGCCGGGATTCGATCCCGCGACCTTCGGATCAGCAGCCGAGTGCCATAACCACTAGACCACCGTGGTGGGGCTACAGGGCCAGTTTCGCTGTGGCTGTGGTCTGGCCTTGCGTGACCTAGCGGAAGCCGCGTATAAGTTTTTGTTCCCATTGGCTGACAGCTACCGTAAAGGGAAGAATCTTTGGTTTCTCGTGCCGAAAACTCCTGGTTGTGGGCTGTGAAGTATTTCTGGGGGACTCTGTATAAATTGCGATAACTCGTTCTTTTTTTTCTTTTCTTTTTTTCAATCGAAGTTTATTCATTTTTGGTGTGGTTTTGTACGCTAAAACATCATCGTGAAAGCATTGCGCGTGCACTTCTCTATTGTGCACGCGCCGGCGTCGGACCGTGAAGAAGAAGAAGAAAAGAAAAAAGAAAGAAGCATGCGCACGCCAAGCTTCGGTTGCCCCGAATATCCCGATAGGGGAAGGGCTCGTGAATTTTCTTTTACTTGCACCAAAAAGATATTAGGGAGTTTGAGAATTGGGGCCCCAAGGAGCTTGGGGACCCAAAAAGCTTGCGATCCGCCAGGGCGCATGCGCAGATGGTTCTGCGCATGCGCCCTGGGGGGTCGCAAGCTTCTAGGGTCCCCAAGCTTCTTGGGGCCCCAATTCTCAAACTCCCTATTGTGTTCTTCCGTTATGGCTACCTTCAAACAGCGGCCGTCGCAGCAGTAGCCAGAACTCTGCGTGTTCAAGAGACAGCCGTCTCAGTTGTGATGGCAGAGTCGTCGAGACGCTTGCCGCCTTTGCTTGAGTGTACGTAGACAGACGCTGCTTTGCCTCTGATTGCCGTGGATATAGCGTAACTGAAAACATATCTTTGGAAATTCTTTCTTTTCTTTTCCTTTTGCCCAACCACTTCAACATTGCTGCGGTTCTTTGCAGTTGCCATGGCATACAAGCTAGACAAACTTTCACCATCCGGTCGTGGATAATGAATTTGGTTAGTCCTGGAAAGCTCGGCGGCCCAATTTTATGTATATAGATTTCGTGCGCGGTAACGTGTACGGTCTATATGGTGTGACATGCAAAACCCTACTCGCATGCAGGCTCCCTGCGAACATGGTTGTGAGCACAGTACCGATAATACATAGTGCCCAACATGTAACCGAAAGTAAGGCGCCCCCGAAACATGCTAAATACAATCAGGGCGAACAACCGGGTTTAGTTCCATGAAAAATTTTGTCACGTCCTCTAATTGCACGTTCATTCTGGGCTAAGCTTGATTCCTAGCTTTTTTTTTTTTTTAGACTAAACGTTGTCGACTCATTTAATATTCTAGTTTTGCGGCAAATAGGCATTTCTTACTTAAATGTTATGTGCCACGTTGAAAAGGACTGAGTATCGACAATTACGTATGGCCGACGAGGAAGAAGAAGAAGAAAGCTCGGCCCCTGCAGGCGTTGTTTCGTTCGGACCTCTCAGTGCTGCTACCAGGACCCGACCAATCAACCTCGAGCGGTAACTATCCTACAGCGATGGCTGAGCCTCGCCCCACCGCCAATGCGACAGCAGCGGCAGCTTCTGCCGCTGCTGGTCCAGATCAAGCTCCTGAGAGTGCGGGGCCACCAGGGAATCCCGCGGTAGCGACCTCATTAGGTCCGGACAGCTTCTTCAGCAGCCAGGAGGAAATGGTGTTCGAGGAAGTGCCTGACACCCGCAGCCTGTTCTTCATCGCCTGGGTCTTCTGCTGCGTCGGGAGCATCATCGTTTTTGTCCCGCTCGCCTTCATCCTGATGCCGCTCTTCTCCGGCGCGGTGGCGAGAATCAAAGCCCCTGCGGTCGCTACGACACTTTCACAGGTGACGGCGACCACGGCGAAGACGAAGACGACTGTCACTACCAAGAGCACGAAGCTTACCATGCCGACCTGGATTGTCCCGTCAACAACTGCGGTCGCGGTACCGGCCTTCTGTCGCAAGACCAGACCGGCCATTAACGTCGACATGAAAGACATCGCGGATGACAGTTTCAAGACCAGTACGCTAAAGAAGATCAACTCTAGTCATATAGAAGTGTACTGCCTCTTCAACATTTCCAGGGTCCACCGAAGACGCGGGGTCGACTTCCTGCTCCACCAGTTTCCGTGGCCAATCTGCCCCAACGTCATCTACTGGTCTTTCAGCGTAAACGTCAGCGACGGCCGGTTACACAGCAGGGCGCCGGGGCTAGACGCGTACAACGGCTTCTACAACATCACAAGCGTCGCCCGAAGATATAGCACGGACACCAACGTACTCTTCACCCTTGGCGGCTACCCGGAAGACAGCGGCTTGTTCTCGCTACTAGGCAGCGGCACCTTAGCGGAGAACACATTGGTGCAGACCATGATCATGATGCTGTATCGCCTGATGTTCAACGGTATAAACATCGACTTGGTCGAGGATCAGCCCTGCGAGCAGTTCTTCAAGAACAAGATGGCCGGCCTGCAGTCGTTCATTGCCGAGCTCAAGAAACTGGTCGGCATTAACCGTCCCGTCAAGAACTTCAAGATCACCCTCATGGTGGGCACCAAGAAGCAGCTCGCGAAAGATGCCGTGTCCATTTTGGGAGACGATATCGACCGGGTGTTCCTCGACACGTTCCAGATGTTTTCGACCAATTTCAGCAAACGGTTCGATCATGTGCAGTTCTGTGAGACGCACTTCGGCTTTTTGCATAGAATAAAGCATGAGATGGACATGGCAATGAACGGTGATAACGACATACACCGCAAGTTTTGTTACAGTTATTCGTCTTTGACGAGGACATGGAGCAACAAGAACAAGTATGACGGGGGCCCGCCGCTAGCAGTGACGGACACGTACGGGTTCGCATCGTACCAGGATCTTTGTGCCCAGGGACTTCGGGTGCAGTGTCAGAAAGGGGGTTACTACTGCTCCGCGGCGACGATTACTGGGGCGAGAGGGATAGTAGTCGCGACTGCGTATGTTTTCGTGGACACCGCATTGTTGAACAGTTACTCAAATAAGTGTCTTCTGTTTTACAACCTCGACTACGGTGTGCATCCCACGGCGTGTAGCGGAAGTGTGTCTGACAGGTGCGACGCACTGACCCTGTTTGCCGACACGTTTAAGCAATCTCCGTAGTCTCCACGGATAATGTCACTGCAATGTCTTCGGCATCGTGCGCACAATTTATGCGGCGTGCTTCACCCGCACGCGGACGTAAAAGTAAAAGGAATGCGGCACTGATTCACCTTTTCCTTGAGCGACCCGTTATTATTATTATTATTATTATTATTATTATTATTATTATTATTATTATTATTATTATTATTATTATTATTATTATTATTATTATTATTATCATTAGTAGTAGTAGTAGTAGTAGTAGTAGTAGTAGTAGTAGTAGCCAGGCACGTAGCCAGGATTATTTTTCGGGGTGGGCCCAAAAGCATCATCATCATCATCACCATCATCATTTATTCACCCTTAAATTCCCTCTTCAGGGTACTACATAAAGGGGGGGGGGGGGACAAAAGCATCAGTAACAGCATGGTCATTATTATACAATGCTTAAAGAAACTTGCCCGGGAATATAGAAGGCCCTTAAATATTTAGACGAGAAAGAGAACAGAGTGGAATGAAGCCGAAGAGGCAAGTTTCGTTACACTGCAGTAAAGCTAGTGCGTGCGCACGGGAAAGAATACTTTCTAACCACGTAGTCTTGACTAAGAAGGGCCATACAGAGTCAGTGACGGAAAGAGGAGCGACAAAAAGAATAAAAAGCAATGGAAATTCAGGCGCCCACATACGGATGTCCAGGAAATAAAAAAAATATTTGTCGGACGCTTTCTCTACCCAATTTCTCACACTTTGTCTCAACTACAGGCGTGCGAGAAGAACGTGAGCCACTTTGTGGCAGCAATTCTTGAAAGAAAAAAAAAGAAAACAGACATATTCGCGCAAAACAATTTTATTGAACCACAAAGAACCAAAATACGGATGCTTTCATGATACAAAAGATGCAGAACACTAACATTCGTTTTGGGAAGCAATATTAAAGAATGATATTGCGAGTGGTTTTACAATATAGTAAAAGTCGATGCAAAAGAGAAAAAAAAAACGATCATGCAGTTTGGCCGAAAAGAGCAGTTGACGCTGCAATTTTCATACGTCGCGGTTTCTCCGTAAACACGGTGATAATTTCGTCGACACCGACTTGCATCCGGTGAATGGACATAAGAGCCAAGCCATTAAGCCGCTATTCAGCTGTTCGGTTCCTCAAATACGTTTTCACTCCTATCAGTTTCGAGAAGCTGCATTCTGCAGCAGCTGTACTCACTGGGAGAGTTGCCAATATCTCGAGGAGTTTGTGAACGTTCGCGAAGAGGGTTTTGTCACATTCAGATAAAGCGTCCGTCGCAGAGCGGGGAAGTTCTTCCTCTTGCATGGCTTGCCATTTAATTTTCCAGATTTCCCATTCACCTTTTAGCGTAAGGATATGCGCTGTTGTCATATCTCTGAGGCAAAAATCGAAGGCCCTCTGCACAGATTCCAATTTGCCCTTGCAGGCGTGCTTTTTCAACACAAATTGCAAACTTTGCAGTGTTTTCCGATGGTTTGCAAAGCGCCGTTTGAGGGAAACTTTCAGGTAATCTATCTGTGGAATGAACGTGGCTCACATTACCTTTTCGCAGAACTACAAGCGACACTGGTTACCCTGTTTGTTTACCCTTTTTACTCCTTCCGCCACGCGGGCGCCTGCCCCCACGACGCAGGCGGCGGAAAAACGGTGGTGGGGTTCGCAGAGGTGCCAGGGAGATTGAATGGGTTAATGGGTCGTCGAAGCCGTCGCTTTTCATACAAAAGTCCCCTTTTCCAAGCTTTCGGTTAGCTTCCGCCGTCCGGCCGTGGAAAAACTCTGCGTGTGCGGCAAAGCAAAGCCGTACGCGTGCGTGTTCCCACGCCGCGAAGCTATCAGTTAAACAAAGCACCTGAATGCTCCCTAAGTTGCCGCCGCTGCGCGACTGTATAAATGACGCCCGCTAGCTCTGCAGCAACAAATATACCGCTCCTCTCGTTAATAAGGTCATTTCCGCACGGAATCCACCGGTGGAGTCAACGCTATCCTTTTCTGTATGTCCTGTCATTATTTGCACTGTTCCTTGAAGCAATCCAACTACCGAGCGTCCTGACCGTAGGTGAGAATCCTCGTTTCGCGCAATATAGCCATGGTCGCTTTTGCCCAGAAAACCAGACACAACCAACGAACCACCTTCCCAAATAAAACTGATGCGACGGAGAAAAGTCGCACGAAGTAGGTGCAGATGACGTCGTTTTCTTTGGTTTCGAAACCGTATGGCAACATTTTGTTCGTTCTGGTAATTTCGTTTCCAACAAGCTTGTCTTACGCATATGAAAATGTCCTGCGTTGCGAAGTTTACTGTCTTTTTCCGCAATCACAAAGCAGTAACTGTTTCCGATAATTGGTTTCAGTTGGTATGACCGTTGTGGTCAGGAAGATTGATACTGTGGTCGCTATCTTGGGAATGTTCGGCTATCGGGTTGCGATCTGTTGCAAAATTGCAGAGGCCATTCCTGTTCTGTCGAAATGCTTCTTTGAGGTTTTTCGTTTCGCCGATGTAGCTCGCATCACATATTTGTATACAGTGCCTTGGGCTCTTTCCTTCGGTGAACTGCCTTTGGCAATATGTGGAGAACACGTGTTCGTAGGCTTGTGAGTCACTCGGATGCCTTCTTTTCTGAGAATACGGGCGATGGTTTCGCTAACGCCTCAGACATATGGGAGAGGGTGGTGTTCCTGTGATTCAGGAGCCGGACGCTGAATTCTCGGCAAGCGTAGCCGTGCTTTTGGAATTGAAGGGTTTTCGGAATAAAGGTTCTTCGGTAGCTGTTCTTAGCGAGTTGCTTGACTGTCGTTCGTTTTTCATTTGTTTAAATACGCACGGCATGTCCTTGTACCCAGAGTACCTTGACACACGTAGTTGTTGTGGGATTTAGGGCGTGTATGGCTTCGCAGATTTCCATTGCCTTGTGCCGCTAGAGTCGCTAGAGAGTCGGTGAATATATGTAGTCGCTCAAGTGTAGGTATAGCTTAGAGATGGCGAATTTCAGGGCGTTATGAATGGCTTGAAGTTCCATTACCAGAGCATTACCCTCACAACATTGCTGCCGACCAGGCGGCACACTGTCCTCCTAATCCACATTCCCCATCCATTCCCTTCCCACCCCAACCCCTCACCTCCATTTGCGCCCGTAAGAACTTTCTGCAGGACACACGTGCTCTTATCGCACCGTGTGTCTGCTCCCTCCCCCATGACCTTACTAGGGCGGAGGAAGTTGCGCTTAGGAGACTACGGGCAGGGGTGGCCTTTACACCGGCTGTAATCTCTACGTGGAACTGGTGCACCATACCGCTTGGTGATACGTACCCGTATTGTTCTGTTCCTGTGACAGACGCAGATGCACACCATCTCATATGGACATGCAAAGGACTCCATCGGGAGCGCTCTCGTCTCCTTAAACAGGACGGTCTCCGATACAGTGCCGCGACCAGTTATGATCGTTGTATACACGACAACAGATACCACAAAACGCTACTTCAGTTCATACACAACACAGGACTTGCAGCACACATTTAACATAACACACCATAAACTATGCCTTAAGGGCAAGCCAATTTCGAAATTAAAAAAAAAAAAAAACGCATGGTGCTACTCGTATTTGTGCCTCTATACCCCTGCAACAATGGCTGACTTGACGAATTTCGGGGGGGGGGGGGGGGGGCCCTGGGCCCCCCCTTGCCTACGTGCCTGGTAGTAGCAGCAGCAGCAGTAGTAGTAGCGGTGGTGGTGCCACCTCCTCGTTTTTGTTCGTACTTTTTCCCTGTAGACCGTCTTCATTATATTGTTACAGGAACGACAAGTGACGAGGCACTGTGATTAGTAGCTATATACAGGCTATATACACAGCAGCGGTTGCAAAGTGGACCGCTCCAGCTCAGAGTCCGAGCCAAGTGCGAGCTTCCTCTTCTTCGTCGATTGTGGCCACGCGCATCGGCCGAGCTCCTAAAATGCAGCATGCATGTAGCAATATTATTAACGCTCTCTCTTCAACAGCTCGTTGAAGACTATTAAAGGCCAGGAATGTCAATATAGCCAACGTTTTTGCAAGTGGACTTGTCTTCGTCAGGTCCTCTTGCCGGCGAGTTCACTTCCCGAAACGTTGGATCTGACGGCATCCCCTTCATAGCATTCAACGATCTCTTCATCCACGGCCGCTACAAAGAGCATGCGTTCTATGTAGCGGCCGTGGTTCGTCACTTAAAGCTTCCGTCTTTCCCTTACGTTCCTGCTCAGATTGCAATATTTGCTCATCTTTGCTTGTGCCACCTCTATTTCTTGGCACAGTAAATAATGTTCTATATATATACAAATTATGACGAGGTTCAGTTCAGTCGCAGCTGCTTTTTGGCATATTCGCAAACTACTACGCGCCAGCCATTTTGAACGCATGCAGTTTTACTGCGATAACAATAACGCGCACGTTTAAAGGCCGACTCCGGCGATTTTTTTCACCATGAAAGGTATCGCTGTTATATGTACCTGAGACGCTGCTACGACACGCCTGATAGTATAAGTGTTCAGCAAATTAGAAAATGACTTTTAATAAGCACAAAAGCGCAAAGTGGGAACCGAAATCCAGCTGAGCAGTGACGTCAAATGAGTCAATACGCCCTTTGTACGAAGCGACAGCGCATGCGACTTTCCCGTGGCGGCAAGCTGGCAAAGCATTTTGGCACGGCCATGGCCTTCGAGAGTGTGCGCTGCTCGCGCGAATCTCGAAGGTCATGGTATGATACCCGTGCGCCTCCTCCACTTCTGTCGCTTTGCCCAGAATGACGTCAAACACAAGACAGAGAGAGAGAGAGAGAGGGAGAGAGAAAGGTTGTGAGGAAGGCTTCTTAAAGCCATAGTGTGAAGAATTGGTACGAGCTTACGATACGTTATGCGTACCACGTGCGCTTGTTTGGAGCACTGATCAGGCGAATCGCGGCCTACGCAGCCGCGATTCCAGACCGCGATCTCGCGCTCAGCTTGCATTTGCGCCTGGAGTGTCGACGTCACTGCTACAGCAATAGAATGCGATTCCAAGGACATGCAGATGGCTTCGATCGGTATTAAAACACTCGTATTCTACACCGTGAAAGAATTATAAGAACTTTGAAGTAAACTGCAATGTTAACAGATAAAAATTTCGACTTCGACTTAAACCTCCGAAGAAGGCTGGTCCTCCAGCCGAAACGTTAGGAATAAAGAAAATTTTTATCTGTTCACATTGCAGTTTACTTCAAAGTTCTTATAATATATATATATATATATATATATATATATATATATATATATATATATATATATATATATATATATATATATATATATATATATATGGCAGGGCAGGAAGCATTGTGCATACGTCTGTATATGCCTGAGTTATCTGGCGATCTCGGAACACGGCATTTTCAGCGGCTATAGGTGTCGAAGCGAACATACAAGGCAACGACAGCTCGCGCGGCGATGCCACAGAAACGTGCGACTGTATAAAATGACACAAAAAGAAAATAAACAAAATCAATTGAAATAATCGCCGGGAGGGAAACTGTAGCGAACGAGCCGCCCCGTGCGCACGTTTCGGCGCTCGCTCCGTGCACCCGCTCCCCTCGTTCCGCAATCGTGGTGGCGCTTTCCAGTTAGACGCGTGCGTTGGACGGCTGAGCCGCCTCTCGGTTTCTCAGTGGGGTTCCCTCTCGTCCGGCGCTCGACCCATTGTGGTTGTGATGCCGCGCCCCCGGAAAGTTGCGCGTATCGATCTGACGCCGGGGAGGCCTCCAGTCTGCCGCACTGTTGCGTGCGACAGTGTCTATCGAAGCGTGGTCGCTCTGTGACCCTGGCCTGGACTGTGCGAGGAGGGGCCACTTTTGGTGTCGTGCATGACGCCTTATCGCAGTTTCTTGCGATGGATGTAGTAACAGAAGAACGGTGCAGGAACCCGCTGCGTCATGTGACCAGGCCGCAAAAACTCCCGAGTAGGGAGTTTGTGCAAGCATTGTCAGGGGAGTGCATAAGCATTATATGTTGTTCCACACTTTGAATATCTAGCCCCGCCACGGTGGTCTAGAGGCCATAGTACTCGGCTGCTATCTGAGGGTCGCGTGATCGAATCCCGTCTGCGGCGGCTGCATTTCGATGGAGGCGAAATGTTGAGGCCCGTGTGCGGTGCGATGTCAGTGCACGTTAAGGAACCCCAGGTGGTCGAAATTTCCGGAGTCCTCCTCCTCGGCGTCTCTCATAATCAGAACTGGTTTTGGGACGTTAAACCCCACAATATCAATCAATTTGACTATGATACGACAACGCCAGGCAACACTAACTGACGTCTTCTATTTGGCCACCCGCAGCTGAGTGTCAGCGCGTTAGGAAGATAGGTCCCACTCTCCGATGTACGCTTTCAAATCGTCGAGTTGCCGTCAGGGCATTGCTGCGATTTCTTCGAGCATCGGGACTTGGTGACCGGTTGTGACAGTGCCCTGACAAGTGACAGTGATGTCGATGTGTACCTGAACACTCTTCTCTCCTTTCCTTCTTTCACTCCCCTTTCCTTTTCTCAAGTACAGAGTAGCCAACCGGAGATCTTCTCTGGTTAACCTCCCTGTCTTTCCATTGCCTCTGTCTCTCTCTCTCGTATCGTCGCGTCTATTACTCACCAATTCGAAGGTTTATGTCACGCAGCTACTTATTATTAAAACGGCCGCTTTTTTTTTCTCTCGATTCTGTGTTTTATAGCCGTGCATATTTACTAGTTAATCTGGCGCACACTCAGGAAAGACCACGTCTCTGAACGGCTACAGCTGTCGCCGCTGATTCGACCTGCCTGTCGCAATATGAATAATTTGAGTAAATGTATGTGTGTGTGTGTGTGTGTGTGTGTGTGTGTGTGTGTGTGTGTGTGTGTGTGTGTGTGTGTGTGTGTGTGTGTGTGTGTGTTGTGTGTGCGTGCGTGCGTGCGTGCGTGCGTGCGAATCCGCAGAACCGCTGAAGCTACCGGTATATTTGAACGTAAAACGTAGATTTGCGTAAGTCATAACCTACCTGCCGAGCGAGTTCGGAAATACATTGCGAAAAGCTTGCCTCGATCACGTCAAACCTAATGCGTTATGCATGTAGTACAGCACGTGTGCGAAGGACGGACGACATAAATAGGTAAGCACGTGGGCACAGGTGTGGACACATCTTCCGCGGTTTTGCCGCCCCCGGCCTGTCACCAAACGCTGCACGTCGCTCACAATTTGTAAGAAGCAAAGACACGTGCTGAGACTGTAGAGAGGGCTGCATGCGTACACCACGCATTCGTGCTATAACGCTGCAGATTTTTATGTAGTGGGCGCTACAGCAACTTGAGTGACGCGCTCATCTTATTTATTTTTTTTTTCGAGCTTCGGTGACATCTCTACACTGGCCTAGTTTCGCTCCTCAGTCGCGAATGGATAGCGTGTTCCATTTCGCACAGCCGCAGTAGCGTTCGACAGAGAAGTGGATCAGATGCGCACCGACAATTCGAAGAATTTTATAGCTGCAGAATAAGCGTTTGGCCGCGCCATCGCTAACACCCTTACTTTAAAGGTGTAAAAGATTGAATAAACACAATTTAATTGTTTTTCAACTCTTCATTTCAAGCCGCTGTGGTGCTGTTGAGACATACGGCGCACCGCCCCTGCCCCGGAAGGCGGCGCGGCTGTTGCATTTCGATGGAGACGAAATGCTATCCAGAGGCATGTGTGCTGTGCCATGACTGTGCGCGTTATGGAATCCTAGGTGGTCAAAAATTTCTGGATCCCTCCACTACAGCCTGCCTTGTAATCATATGGTTGCTCTGGCACGTGAAAATGCAATGATTAACTCCTCATTAGTATTAAAGTTTCTCGATAGCTGCGACAGACGACTCGAAGAGTCACGAGTGCCACAAATGAAGTTTCAAAGCTACCGCTACCGAGACTTTTTCTGGGGAAACGACGGGTATTCGGAAACACCGAAATGTTTTCAACGATGCCCTTTTTTTTTTTCGCCGTAGCTATGGTTTGAATTCGCTGACGCGTGTGATAAAACTTTACTGCTGTAGAGGTATACGGGTGTTAAACACGGGACAACGGAACACCCACAAGGATGTACAAATGTTTGATGTGTGACTGCAGCTGTTCTAAATGGGCTTTTAACATTCTACCATGGCGTTCGCCGTAGCTCCCGCGTTTGGTTTCAGTGCGTAAGCATTGAAAGCAAACAGTCTGCAGAAGGAAATCCTGTGTCGGCGTGGACGTTTACGACAGCGTGATAGCTGTCAGAAATAACAGTGGGCACAGCAGAACGGTCTTCTTGTTTACGCAAAAACATCCCCCCCCCTCTCTCTCTCTCTGTCTCTCTCCTCATGCTGCGGTACACGAAGACTTGTGCGCCGCACCAATGCTCCTCACCGCGGTGAAAGGTTGTTCATGAATTCATCTAATTCATCCGAAATTTCAGAGACAGCGCGCACGACCTCATAACACTTTCGTTCGTGTATATCTTGTCGGAAAGGCGCTCAAAAGGCGTAGGTAAATCAACCATGCATGGAATGGGGGGCGAAGATTTATCCTTGTTCACTGATAGGAACAATTCTTCGCGCCAGTGTATGCGACCACATTTGGTGACGACACATTCGCCAGGAACTGCCGCCTATACGCCATACCGACATACGTCACAGGCAGGTGTTCTTCAATGACGGTGCATGAGACGTGTAACAGCGAGCATTATCTATTTGCCTATTACATGCGCTCCGACGAGAACGAAAACTCTTGCTTACAATACGCGTAGCGGTAAGTGAGAAGACATACATTTGCGCAACGCTACAAATCAGAACTGCATCATCCCTCCATGCTCCGAGGGGTGGGACGCGAATTGAAGGCGAAAAAGAAGACGAATCCAGTTTTCTACACAAGCCGGTCAAACTCGAAAAAAAAAAAAAAAAAGAAAGAAAGAGCGACGGAGTGCAGGTGCACTTGAAAGGACGCCCCTATGTATGAGCGATTAGGAATGCGTTTTTTTTTTTTTTTTTTTCATTGCATGATGAAGCTTCCAGAGTGGAGCCAGACGATACCGCGACCAGACGACGTTCTTGCGCAGACGACCGGCAGAAGATGAGGAACGTAGAGTGTATTCCGTGTACGCTTTTCCCAACATGCACAAAAAAACGCCCCAAAACAATACGTCGCGCCACTCGTGTCAGGGCTGGCCCCGTCTCCGCTCTGGAAAGGAATATGCGTTCCGGTCGCAATATGCGTGCGGTGGAAGACAGAAAAGGAGGGAACATTCTTTGTAACCGCCAGCATCGCAGCAGCGGAGCCGAAAGTAGCTGCAACGCGAATCCAAAGAAAGCGAAATTGCTGTAAAATAATAAATGGCGAGGGAACTACACACAGCGAAATGCCCGTATCCCCGCAAAAGAGAATGGAGGAGAGGAGGGGTTGCCGTTGAACGGCGTGATGGTTCGCAATGCGTTCTTTCTGCTATGGCTCTCGGCTGGCGGGTTGGGGTCGGGCTCTCATTCATCATCCTATCCTGACAGGTTACGGCGAGTCTAATTTTTTTTTTCTTTCGTTTCTCCAAGAAAGAAAAGAATACCTACTCCTTTTCTTTCTTTTTTTTTTTTCCAGCCTCGTTTTTATACGCAATTCCCGCTACGCGTTTCTGTTTCCTAGCTTATGCCGACAAGTAGAACGTTTTTGCGTGAACATATGCGTCAGTTCGCACTGTTTGTCTCAGACATGCAGCCTGGAGCGAGACCACGAAATGACATAGTTGGCTATAGACCTAATGCTGACCTGTGCTCAGCGCCGAACCTTGTGCTTAGACGATCGATTTTTAACGGGCGAAAAAAAAAATATGAAGACTGAGCGCAGCTGTCTGGAACGTTCGGGCTTCGAATTCAATTACTGCGTCTCTGATGTGCGCTCGATAGCGTATTTACGGCCGGCCCCGTTTCGCCCGCCTGCCATGCCGAGTGACGAGCTTTTTTGGCAACAGGAATGAGGCTCGCAATCATCGTATCCGAAACTAATAGCGTTCCCATTTCCCACGTCCTCCGCGCCTGTCAATCCAAGCGGCGTGAGCCGCTTTAATGTCTCTCGAGTCGATGTGTGACCCACTTTTCAACGTGACAGACGCGTTTGGCTCAAAAGTTTTTCTCGCAGGCGGTGCGCAGTTGCCGAACAGAGTTGGAATTAGGATTGATCATTCGGAGAGACAAAGTTCTAACTGTTGAGTCGTTTTGTTCTGTCGGAGAGATGTTTACGAGTTTCTTTTTGTTTGTCGTGGTTGTAATCGGCTGTCAGTTGTGAAGGAAATCAGTTTTCCAATTGCGAGTGAAGTTACGAAAACTTGAGTTGAGTCAACCTAAGCTGGTTATGGGAGTTACGGGTGAAATGTAGAGCAACAGCGAATGGGGAAGGGCAAATATTTGTGTAGGAGAAAGAACTCCGTTCTCTCTTCCCGCTTGTTATTTCTCATGCCATAACTGTTACCAGTGTATAGAGTCAACCTAATAGGGATGATATTGAAAGAAAAAGTTCTGTACATCAACAGAACGATACAAAGTTAGCTGAATGCCTACGCGTGCGCTTTCGCATGCTCATTCCTTTTCTCTCCGCATTCCGCATGCAGAGCGTCGGAGGCGTTTTACGCACTTGATTTATCTTCACAGATAGATAGATAGATAGATAGATAGATAGATAGATAGATAGATAGATAGATAGATAGATAGATAGATAGATAGATAGATAGATAGATAGATAGATATGGGACGTCGCCCCTAATGCGGCTACATTCCCGCTTTATAGATAGACATCGTGCACAAACACTGCTATCCATGCTTCAAACAACGACCCTGCAACGCAGTAGGCACTTTCTTTTCTTAGCCCGAGGCTTTGTTTCCAAGGTGTTTTCTGGTTGAAAAAGAAGAAGGAGAAGAAGAAGAGGCGAAACAACGTTCGCAGAGATTCGCATCCCCGCTCCCTTTTTAAATCGCGCTCTCGTTCGCGCAGTACCCTTCCCCTATTGCATCGTGACTTCCCGGAAGTAAGAGAGAGAGACGACGCGCGCAAGAGATAAGGCCTCTCAGACAAAGTGCCGTTCCCGATAGGGACGCTAAGAAAGCGCGGCAACGCCAACCGAGCGTGCAGTAAGAGAAAGGAAAGCCTGCCTCTGCACCAACAAAGAAGGGGAAGCAACAGCGGAAGCGGCAGCGACCGGGACAACAAGCCATTGGCGCCGGAGTCAAGCGAGCGCGGAAAAATAATAGCGATCATAACGCATCAAACCGCGCGAAGAAGGCAAGGCACGGCCGGTATCCGGAACGCGGATGCGCTCCCTCGGCCTCAGAGAGGAAAAAGCAAACATAAACAAACAAGAGCGTGCGCGCGCGGCTTCCACTTTTAAGGCTCTCGAGGGGCTGATAAAGATGGCCGGCTCGGAGGAGCCGGTGGCCAAAAGAACAAAGCAACGTGCATATATCTATTCGCTTGTTTTTTTTAGGTACTATATACTGCGCCTACGTGAACAGACAGGAAACGGCGTAGGGATAGGAGACCTTTGGGGGAGAGTCATGTGAGTGGCGCGGGAAGTTAAGGACATTGGGAAGAGAGAGAGAAAGACGAAGCTGAGGATGAAGACGAGACGGAGGTTGAGGACGAATCGTTGCGGAAGCGTGTGTGTATGCACTTTGCCTGCGTACGAGAAGGAGACTCGTGGGAACGTATGACATACGTAGCGAAGTCGGGTCGGGGGGAGGGGGGGGGGGGGCGTTAGGTCGAAAGCTTGCTTCTGGTTTCGATGCCTGTTGTGTAGCGGTCGTAGCTCGAGGGCAGAGAGAGAGAGAGAGGATATGAGAGATGGAAGTCGAGAAGCACAAGTTTGAACGCCGAGTACATTCGCGATTTGTTCGGAAACGAGTGTGTAGGAAAAACAACACGTAGGGCCGAGGCGAGTGGGAGAGAGAGATAGGAAAGAAACTATCTCGAAAGCCTCGCGTTTGAAATAGTCCCTGGGGAGAACGAGCTATAGCCTTCGCGCAAACTGGAATAACAAAGGTTGGAGTAGCGAGGTATAAACGTCGCTTCCGTGACTGTTCGCAGCAAGCGTCGAGTCGGATGTCGTATTTGCAACGCAGTTCATTCGGCGGATTTGGCTGCGCCGAAACCTACACGAATTTATTTGCCTCCCCTTGTTCGCGGGGACCCCTGCAACTGCTCTAGGCTGTATCCGTATTCGGTTTTGTTTCTATGGAGCCCCGGAGGCCGTCGTAAAAGAAGAAAAAGATAAAAAGAAGGAAACGGACAAACGGCGCATTTTTACATGCAGCTTGACGTGGGCCCAAAGTAGAGGAGACAAAACGATTGTAAACACGCCGCAGTTGCACGGGTTTGACGGCAATGCACCGCCTCCACAGGGAATTTTCTTCGTCGCAGCCCTTACGAAGTCCGTTTTCTTCCTTCGTCCCTTAACTTCAAGAAAGGACGAAAGAAAACGCGTTTTTTTTTTAAAACAAACTTTCTGCCTCGGCGTAGTACTTGTGACAACGAAGCTTCCTGGCGACTCAGATAAGGTAGCAAGCGTGCTCCCGAGGCGCAAATACAGAGGGAAGAATGTTGAAGGTTGACAGGAAGTTCGAGGAAGTGAAGAGGCTGGCTGGCGTGCTGTCGTGTCCGTTTTGTACTCGGCACGTCCTCGCGAGACGTGGCTCCTTGGAGGGCGCGAAGTTGCCCTCCAGAGTTGAAGGCTGCAGCGCTCCTCCAGGAACAGCTCATATCTCACGCCTTGACGAACTTCGCTCCCCGAAGGACACACGTACGCTCTGACGCTTGTACCAGCCGAGAGAGGGCGTACATCTTCTCTTTTTTTCTTTTACGCTTCGCGGTGGCGCGGGTGCTGTAACGAAAGATACGAGTCGCAAGCCGGAGCCGGAGACAGTTCCCAAGACGGAGAGGACACATGCGCCGAGGCGAGTGAAGCTGCGACACGTACGTTCGCAAGTCACAACAGTATGAGTGATTGCGATCTTGCAGTGGAGAAGGTTGAGCTACTTGGTGGGGGTAGTCGTAGATTAAAGAAGGAAAAAAGTAACCTTTACAAAAATGTCATTTAAGGCGATATCAGGAATTGGGCATATGTGGCTATATATAGGGCACGTGTCCGTATGTGGCCGTAGTTGGCCAAGCTGTGATAGAAGCATACATGGCAATGAAAGACCAACCCGAGGAATACCATGCAAGACTCCGATACGCATTGGGTAAATACGGCCACATATGGACACGTGCCATATATAGCCAGATGTGCCCAATTCCTGATATCGCCATATATAGCATTTTTGTAAGGGAAGGCATCCAGGCACGGACGTAAGAGGTGCGCAAAAAGACACCGCAGTACAGAACAACGACAAAAGAAGGATCAAGGCAAAACAAGCATAACTTCAACCTAACGTTTGTGCTCAGAAACCAGACCATTTTAACAAACATATACTACAGCTAAGGTACGTCGCGCAAGAACAACTTAACCGAGAAAGATGTGAAAGTCAAAGAAAATTTAAAGACTAGTGACTGAGGTACACGTGCAAAGGTTCATGTCCTGTTCATGAGGACACAAAAGATGTGAAAACACCCGCAAAAAAAAAAAAAAAAGTGAGCTATTTCGCAGAGATGCATGGCTGGCTGGCGCACATGGGCACATTATTTTGAGTGCACAAACCCTCTACTGCCTCTCTAGTCATATTATCCGGGTTACGCTGTAGAGCGCTGGAGGTTCTGGAATTCGACTGAACCCCCTTCCAAGTTAACCTCCATTGCAGTTACCTCCATTGCAGTTACAGTCACCTGTACCGTTGCAACCAGTACATGAACTTTCATGAATGCATTGTCCCTCAAAACATTTTTCTGTCGTTGCTTTGTATAATGCTTCTTGTCCTCGTGTATGACCTCCTACAAGCTCGCCGATTTCAGTCCTTCTATAGGACAACGCAAATCTCGTTCCTCTTGCGCTGCGTCAAGTGCGGTGAGCCTGTAGCGTTTTGACCCGAAATCGTTCCGTCTGATCAACTCGCGCACTGCTAAGCAACGCTGATTTTCGTCAAATCACAAAGTCTCTTGCATGCAGGATTTTTCCGAAATACGCTTCCGAGCCACGCCAGGCGAGGGTGTTAAGGCAAACCCAATGAAACCGATGCTTCTTCGGCAATCCCTCGAAAAAGTAGTTCGCGGAAATGATAAATAATTGAAAAGAACAAGGAAATAACATTACACGCTCGAAGCGGCAACAACTACGTCGAGGACATCCCTGAAAAAGCCTTCAGTCAAGCGGACAAGAGTAAGTTAGCGACGCCAGCGAGTTATTCCTGGCCTGCAGCACGCGCCTGACGCTTCAGAAAACCGGAGAGAAATAGACGACAGGACTTGAACGTCCATTTTACTTCTTTTTAAAGAAAAACCTCTCGCGAACAAGCGTGAGGAATTTTTCTTCAGAAAATATACTGCCGCGTAGGCCGAGGCGACAGAGAGCACCGGAAAAAACTTGGAAGAAGCAGCGGTAATAGAAAGGAAGGTGTAACGTTCGTTCTCTTAAACACGAAAAATGGAGACGAAACGAAATAGTATGGCCGTACAGGGCCGCGCATTCTTGCGTATAGGATACTACCAGAATAAAGCTGTAAGAAACGAGGCCAAACCGGCCGGGGAAATGGACCCAGACGGTTCCCTATTCCTAGAGACGGCCTCGAAGTTCTGTAGCGGATGCGCATCCCTTCAGCTCTGTTCTTCGGTCCGCTTTGTTTCGGTTTCTTGTCGTCCATATTTCTTTCTTAAACGCGTCCAGATCGCGCGCTCGACTGAGGCGGCAGCAGGCAACAGAGGGAGAGCGTGCGCTTCGACAATGCTAGGCCCAGAGAAGGCGTGCGCGGGCTTGGAATGCCAGAGATTCGCAGCGTGCAAAGGGTCCAAACACCGTGACCGTTGCGACATAGTCGGGTGCCAGGAATAGCGATACGGGCCATGACGCGCGCTCCTTTTCTTTCAAGTGACTTCGAGTGGCGCTTTCGGAAAACTGACTAAGAAAAAAAGGGAATCGGGAAAGGATGATGATGATGATTTGTGGAGTTTAACGTCCCAAAACCAGTTCTGATTATGAGAGACGCCGTAGTGGAGATCTCCGGAAATTTAGACCACCTGGGGTTCTTTAACGTGCACTGACATCGCACAGCACACGGGCCTCAACATTTCGCCTCCATCGAAATGCAGCCGCCGCGGCCGGGATTCGATCCCGCGACCTTTAAATCGGGAAAGGAAAGGTTTGTGTCAGTCATTTTGGACGCTCAGAGAACAAACAAACAAATGCATGCACCATGAGGCAATAGTGAAGCCGCAACATTGCGGGACTGATTGGTATGCAGTGAGTGTTACCACTAAGTCAATATTGGTCATGGTGCGCAAGACAAAGCCCGATAGTAAAAAAAAAAAAACCCTATAAACAACATCAAGAACACCAACACAGATCAGCAGCCCTCTTTCTTGGAAATAATCCACCACCCCTTTCAATCCGGGAAGATGGTCGAACAGCGAAGCCACTTTAGTTATTTTAGTGAAACAGCGAATCTGTTTTAATCATCAGAAGATATGTTGCATATCTCCTGGTCGTCATCGTTATCATCAGCGATATACTTATTGTACGGGAAAGCTGATTGTGCACGAATAGGGACAGCGAACTGCGCAGTAGTTTTTGACATCTGGTGTTAAACTGCTGTTCGATATAAAACACACTCAGCCGTACCGTGGAACAGGATGAAGCCGTGTTATGCGATGTGCGCAGGCGTTTCGCTTGCTCGCACCGTCTTTTGCAGGGTGGTCAGCATCACTTGTCACGCACGTTACGCCTGTCTGAAAGCTGCTCCTCGCCGGCAGGAACAACGGACTGCGCAGTTTGCGCTTGAACTATGAGCAGCAGGTGATGTGCTTCTACTGCGGCCTACACAGCCGCAACAGGCTTCCGAGTACGTCTCTCCCGCACCACCCAAAATGCGCGAATCCTTGCCTATGGCTCGCTGTAGAGCAGCTTGTCATCCTAGCTCAAAATCTTCGCAAGTGACTTACGGATTGTTTGTGTAAGGCAGATTTTTCTTGTTCTCGGTGTTCATCGTAATTGCCATTATAATAAATTTTTCCGCCGGTGCCATCGTGTAATTGAGGTTGCTACTTTCGATCATACTGTTACGGATGAAGGATGTTTATTTACAAGTGATGGTCAGCGGGGATGAGGGATCGCCAAGGTAGATAGCCACGGAGATGGTACAATGGCGCACTCCACTTCGTCGTCCTCTTCTTCATCTCCCATCTCCTATTCTTTCCGTTACAATCCCCGTTTCGCAGACGAAGCCCACCGGGTGAGTCATTGTGCTGTGGTGGGATAGTATCGTTTGAGACGTGCAACGTGAGCGAGTTGCGTTTTCCTGGAGCGCCTGTCTTTAGACAAAAGCCGCGCAAGTACATACGTGAGATCACTCAGGCGATCAAGCACAACGAACGGGCCGACATAATGGGATAGAAGCTTGCTGCACAAGCCACGCCTGCGCTGTGGGGTCCATAGCAGCACTAGATCACCCTTTTCAAACGAAACCTCTTCATGGGTGCTGTCATATCTTTGCTTTGAGCGGCTTTGAGATGCCAACGTTCGGATGCGTGCTATTCGACGGGCTTCCTCGGCAAGGCAAAGTGTCTTGGCTACTGAATCTTCTGTGTCTAATGAAAACGGCAGAATAGTGTCGAGGAAGCTCCGCGCTGACCTGGCGTAGAGCAAATAAAAAGGGCTGTAGTCTGTTGTCTCATGCTTCGCAGTGTTGTAGGCGTATGTTATAAATGGTAGCACATCATCCCAGTTCTTGTGATCCGATGACACGTACATGGCTATCATGTTCGTCAAGGTTCGGTTCGTACATTCAACAAGGCCGTTGCTCTGCGGATGATACGGCGTGGAGTGTCGAAATTGCGTTCCACATAGTCGAAGCAACTCCTCAACAGTGTCTGCCACGAACTGACGACCACGGTCGCTTATGATCACGCGAGGTGGGCCATGGCGTAAGACGACATAACGCAACAAGAAAGATGCGACGCAAGCAGCGGTAGATGACGGTACTGCCGCGGTCTCTGTGTAGCGTGTAAGGTGGTCCACACAAACGATGATCCATCGGTTGTTATTTAATGACCGTGGGAATGGGCCCAGCAGGTCCACGCCGACTTGTTCGAAAGGTGCATGAGGCGGAATGAGCGGTTGCAGAAGGCCTGGGGAAGCGGTTGAAGGTCTTTTGCGACGTTGGCATTGGTCGCAACTGGCCACATATTGCTTTGTTGTCTGACGCATGCGAGGCCAGTAAAAGCGCTCCTGAACCCGCTGCAGGGTGCGGGCGAACCCAAGATGACCGGATGTTGGGTCGTCATGCATCGCACGTAACACAGCAGTATGGAGGCTCTCCGGGACAAGAAGAAGAAAGCGAGCGCCACTTGCAGAGCGGTTAGCTTTGTACAACAAGCCGTCACGTATGGAAAAACCACCACTGGCTTTCGGATTGCGCGCCGCGACGAAGAGAGGCTCCAAACTGACGTCGTTACGCTGCTCCTGTCGGAATACGGTCACATCGGGAAACTCGGGTGTAATAGCTCCCAGGCAGTCGTCGAAAGCGTCCTCCTCAGAATGGGTCGTTGGAAGTGGTAAGCGGGAAAGACAATCAGCGTCAGCATGGCGGCGGCCGCTCCTATATGTCACCGCGAAGTCATACTCCTGAAGTCGTAAGGCCCACCGTGCGAGACGACCAGAAGGATCTCGGAGACTGACAAGCCAGCATAATGAATGATGATCGGTGACTATCTTGAATGGGCGGCCGTAGATGTAACAGCGAAATTTCTGAACAGCGAAAACAGCTGCGAGACACTCCTGTTCAGTGACAGTGTAATTTCGCTCAGAATTACTCAAGCAGCGACTCGCGTAAGCAACGACATGTTCGGCGCCATCTCGCTTTTGTACGAGCACTGCTCCGATGCCTACTCCGCTTGCGTCTGTATGGATCTCGGTAGGGGAACAAGGATCGAAGTGACGCAGGATGGGGTCTGACGTAAGTAGAAACTTGAGTTGACGGAACGATGACTCACATTCTGGTGTCCACTGGAACTGTGCATCCTTCTGCAACAGACGCGTCAACGGTTCCACAATATCGGCGAATCTTGGCACAAAACGCCTGAAGTAAGAGCAAAGGCCCAGGAAACTACGGAGCTCTCGAGATGACTGTGGAGGCTTGAATGCGCTGACCGCTTCAATCTTGCGGGGGTCAGGTCTGACTCCGTCTTTGTCGACCAGATGACCTAGAACTAATGTCTGTCGTTCCCCGAACTTGCACTTTCTGGAGTTGAGAATCAAACCAGCTTTCTCCATGCATTCCAGAACCAGGCTGAGACGCTCGTTATGCTCTTCAAAAGTGCGGCCGAAAATAACGACGTCGTCAAGATAACAAAGGCATATCTCCCACTTGAGTCCGCGAAGAATTGTGTCCATGAATCTCTCGAACGTAGCAGGGGCATTACAAAGACCGAATGGCATAACGTTAAATTCGAATAAACCATCCGGTGTAACGAAAGCAGTCTTCTCTTTATCAGCGGGGTCCATAGGTATCTGCCAATATCCGGAACGTAGATCGAGGGACGAAAAGTAGGAGGCAGAGTGCAGACAGTCTATCACATCGTCAATTCGCGGGAGCGGGTACACGTCCTTCTTTGTTACCGCATTTAGGCGTCTGTAGTCGACGCAAAATCTCCATGAGCCATCTTTTTTCTTCACCAGAATAACTGGTGCGGCCCACGGACTTGACGACTCTTGTATTACGTTTTTCATAAGCATTTCTTGTACTTGCTCCGCGATAACCTTGCGCTCCGAGGACGACACTCGGTAAGGCTTCTGCCGGATGGGATGAGCCGATCCGGTGTCAATTCGATGACGGGCACGCGAGGATGGAATAGTCGTGCGGCGCTGGTCTTGGGAGAAGTCAAACACAGAAGTATGCTTGGACAGCACTTGTACTAACGTGTTACGTTCACGAGATGACAACGACTTGCTGACCATGCCTATAATTTCCTCTTCAAAGGCGCCGGTGGCTCGCACTTTAATGGAAATCTTCTCGTCCCCTGTGGCCATAGTTGAACTGCTCGTGACGTCATCAAATACAGCAATCTTCATGTGTTTAGGAACATGCACAGGCACAGCAGAGCAGTTTAGTGCCCACAACGATGTGAAGCCATTAATCACCGATACAATGCTGCTAGGCACCAGTAGGTCTTTCTTCTGACAAGAATCACTAAGTGGTTGCACAAAGGCGTCAAATGAAACATCAGTATAGGAAGAAGCGACTACCGATACCGATGCGAATGACCATGGAGGTAGCCTCACGTCATCAGCTACAGCAAATGTCTTCTGTTCTTCATGTGGTTCGTCCACAAATCCTGGCAGTAGCTGTTCTGGGCATGCAACGATTCCTGGACTCCAGCTGTTTACCGAAAGCTCACCGGCACCGCAATTAACAGAGGCCCCGCAGGTTTGTAGAAAGTCTATGCCCAGGATAACGTCATGTGTGCACCGTTCCAAAATAACAAATTCGGTCAAATAACACTTATCCGCCAACAGAACGTTCACAACACAAACACCAAGGGGGCGCAGTATTTCGCCGCCTACTCCACGGAATCTAGTAGGCTTGTCGAGGGAGAACATCACTTTACGTCTAAGACGGTTCTTGAACTTCAGGCTCATAACCGATATCATTGCCCCGGTGTCCACCAAGGCCATAGCACATACACCGTCAATAACCACTTTCACTTTGTTCCGCATCATAGTAACGGGCAGAGGTATCTGTGTCGAATCGTGTCTGGCGACCTCACCCCCATCGGTCGCGCAGCCTAGTTTCCCGAAGCTGGTGGTGAGAATGAACGCCGCCTCGGCGAAGGAGACCGACGTTGGCGTGAAGGCGGCGGAGTCAGACTGCGGTCGGAGACGGGGGAATCACTGCGGGGATGCTGTCGTGAAGTGTTGTTGCCGAAACTCACCGGTGGAGCAAACGAGCAGGGAGGCCAGGAGTGGTCATAGTTGCGACGTTCGGTTCCATAGGACGTTGGTTGTGGTTGGCGTTCGTACCACCGCGGCGACCGGCGACGGTGGGGACAGAATCTAGAGATATGCCCCGTGATACCGCAGGTGTAACACACCGGAGGCTCGCGGCTTACGTTCGCGTAGACCGGGTATGTCCGTGGCTCCAAGTAGGCTGTTCGACGGGGATACCCTGCAGCATGATCATTATCCTCCTCTCGGTGGTAGTTGTGTTGCGTCCATACAGGCCTTCTCGGGTGCCGCTCTACGACAGTTGCCGCAGCAACAGACAGATCTCGAGGAGCTGGTGACGGAAAGTGCGACTGTTGGGCATCACGGAAGTCGTTGTTCAATTCCGTGCAGCGACTTAACTCCTCTCTAACAATCTGTCTTATGGTGTTCGCGAGATCGGCCGGCGACGTGTCGTCCTCGATGCTAGCAACAGTCGTTACATTTGCCAGCCTGCCAAACTTCGGTGTTATGCGGCGCAGTTTGAGGGCCTCGAAGGTGCGGCAATGACGTATTACGTCGGCCACTGAGCTAAGGCTCTCCTTGCCGATGAGGAAATTATATACGTCCTCCGCGATTCCCTTCAACAAATGTCCGACTTTGTCTTCTTCCGGCATTCGAGGATTGGCCATTCTGCATAGCTTCAATATGGTTTCTATATAAGTCGTGCACGTCTCGCCTGGCAACTGAGCTCTTTGAAGAAGCGTCTGCTCGGCATGCTTCTTCCTTGCGACCGAATCACCGAAGCGCTCCTTAATATCGGACATGAAACGGTCCCATGTTGTCAAGGTCTCTTCGTGATTGTCAAACCACATGAGCGCCGTCTCGGTCAAGAAGAATACAACGTTTGCGAGCCGCGCTGCGCTGTCCCAACAATAGTGCTTGCTCACCCGTTCGTAGTGGTTCAGCCACTCGTCCACGTCCTCACCGGGCTTTCCTCCGAACATGCGGGGCTCAACCAAGTGCTGGCGTGGCCAAGAACCAGCCGCCGTTGAGGGCGAAGGTGCTGTTGGCTCGCTCCGTCTGTTGGCTTCGGTGTGGGACATCTCGGACGCCGGGGGCGACGGAGGCAATCCAGCAATGCGGCGGCTTCGACGCAGATCAGGCGGATGGGGAACCGTGTTTCCCGTGTTTCGTTGTGGTCGGGGTACCCAGCACCTCCACCACTAACTGTTACGGATGAAGGATGTTTATTTACAAGTGATGGTCAGCGGGGATGAGGGATCGCCAAGGTAGATAGCCACGGAGATGGTACAATGGCGCACTCCACTTCGTCGTCCTCTTCTTCATCTCCCATCTCCTATTCTTTCCGTTACAATACTATTGTTATGAAGTCTATTAGGCAAGAGCGCGAAGCACGTGTCAGCCACATAACCGCTCGCAAGCGATCGCGCTGCAGATCACGAAGCCACGGGATCAAATGCCGATCGCAGCGGCAGCATTTCGATGAATGCAAAATTGCTGTTGCGTATGCACCACAAAGCCCAGTTGTCAGGCAACCATTCAAATTACAGCGTCCCTTACGTTACAGTCGCTGTCCTGGCTCAGGAATCCACCAAGTTTAATGGTCAGGCTATTTTAGAAGAGCCACTTGAGGGTCAGCGAGGGTCTTCAACCCTCTGAAATTGCTTTTCTCATGGCAAATCTACTGCCTTTTGTGTACTTGTGTACACAAGATAAACGCAGTATTGCGCACATGCGTCGTTATTCCTAGCCTTTCAACATCAATGCAATTCATCCCAACGAAAGCGTCGTCGCTGTTTTGTGATCGACCTCAGTCTGACACGTTAAAGCGATAAACAAGAAAAAAAAAATGTTACCACAGCTGGTCTCAAATGCGTCTTTTACGACGCTGTGACTTAATAATATCTCGAGTTATACGCCCCAAAACCACGATATGATTTTGAGAGACGCCGTAGTGGAGGACTCCGGGAATCTCGACCACCTGGGGTTCTCTAACGCGCACTGACATCACACATTACACGGACCTCAGCATTTCGCCTCCATCTAAATGCACCAGCCGCGGCCGGGATTCGATCCCGCGACCTTAGGGTCAGCAGCCGAATGCCACAGCCACTACAGGCCACCGTGGCTGGGCCTGTGTGGTTGGGCCTGTGTGGCTGGAGAATTTGCTAGTTGCAAATGCAACCAACAAATTCTCCAGCTTGAAGTACGCACAGGCATGCACTTTTGTGCGCCTTTGCGCGGCGCCGACTTTCGGTACACTTACCTCTGTCTGTAAAGCGCCGTCCAGGAACATAAGCGAATGGAATGCGCCCTCCAGGGCACGACTGCGCAGCTACAGGCGCGCCTGGAACGCCACAAATTCGTCCCCGCGCCTCGCGTGAGTGACGCCTCCTAGGAGCCCCGTATACATAGCCCAGAGCAGCTCGAAGGGGCGTCACAGCTCGCCGAACCCATAGTCCGCTACAATCCTCGAGTTTCAAGCTCGGGGTCCTCTGTTTCCCCTTTCGGTACGCAACGCCGCTGGCTATACACAGCGAATGCTCGCAAAGCCGGGGCGGCGTGTGTGGGCTTGAGGCGTTTGCCGTTGGAGACGAGTTGTCGCGAGGAATCTGCTTTGAGCAACAGTATGCTATAGCCCAAGCCGAGGTCTGTGTGGGCTGTCTTACACAATGCGAACTGCGACCCCTAGACGGGGTGCATCACGCTGTTTCATAACGAGGGCAGGTCAAAGTCCTAGGATCCGAGGAGGCTGCGGGCTTGTGTTACCGCACATGAGCTTCAGTCTTAGGAGAATTCATAATGTGGTCCCTGTTATGAGGTGGCGCTATCGACTGCGTCCAGCAACCAAAGAAAGATTCGCTCATGACGACGGCGTTCAATTTAATTCAGTGTCAGTTAGCTTATTCGCTGGGTAGTTTGTTTTCTTACAACCCGAACATGTATATACACGTAACCCTGGGAGTGTTAGGCAGCGCCACTCGTAGCCATGGTGGCGAGTGTGGAACACTCTTATTGCCGGGAGGCGTCACGTAGAACGTGATCTTATGGCGAGATGGCTGCTGTCCAATAAACCCTCGCATGCTTCCTAAAGACACCAAGTATGCCGCAACGAGGCCCTAGCTATGAAAAGGGAAGGGGTCAAGGGCTTGTTTATTTGTTAGAAACAGCTTAATGAACCAACAAACAACGAAACCTAGGAAAGTATAAGGGAAATTATTGAAGTTCTTAATTGTAGCATTGTAATTGTGGAGTAAGTAGAAAGGTTTCATTGTTTGTTGGTTCATTAAGCTATATATATATATATATATATATATATATATATATATATATATATATATATATATATATATATATATATAACGAAAGAGAAGGGGTCAAGGGCTCGTTCTTTATTTGTTAGAAACAACTTAACATGAAGTTGTTTCTAATATATATATATATATATATATATATATATATATATATATATATATATATATATATATATATATATATGTGTGTGTGTGTGTGTGTGTGTGTGTGTGTGTGTGTGTGTGTGTGTGTTTCAGATAGGATGGTCAAATTCACAATGAACCAGGTGGCACCGCTTTCCTCTACTAAATAATTTCAGTAGACCGCATATGCGTAGTGGCGCTGTAAAATTTACGGCCCTTTAACAGATCACAAACCCAGTGAGAAGCGCTTCGTGAAAGGAAAAAGAAACTGGACATTATAGCCGGCCTTTCGCATTTATATTTTTGCCGTTACTCTTTTTCAGACCTATAGCCCTTTTACTTCCAACTTGCAGATATACTGAGGGTCAAAGCACTTTAATGATGGCACACGCATACCAGTCTCCCCTTACCGCGCGTCATACAAAACGATGCGTTGCGTAGGAGCCCGCGCCATTTTGTAGTGGTAACAGGAGCCCTATTAGGGGACGTTTTACGACCCAAATCTCCCGGGCAAAGCAGCTAGAATAGGCGTCGTCGTAGAATACAAATAAAAAAGGGGCCACCAAATTTCGGAGTTCTTTGGCGCGCTCACCAGAGTATTTTAGTGTCCCCTCCTTCTTACGTCATGCCGTCGTTGAAACGAGGTAGCGGCCGGTCGGAGTCGTAACTGTAGCTTTACCGGGAGGATAAATGAGACATTACACGGTCACTGCCTCGTCTATAGACGCGTCGTTCGGCGACGTTCGCGCACGGGTGCTCGGCGAGCGCACTGATTGGTCTATGTAGTCGTAAAACCGGCGAAATGAATGGCACGCCGGGAAAACGTGGTTTGTCTCCGAATAGCGACGAGCGCCTTTTACGAAACGATAGGTGCGAGCATTATAGGGTCCGTGCACCTATATGAATGCTACTTTAAGGAAGCCTAGTAAGCTGTTGGTATAAATTTGTTGACCGACTATATATAGCTAGGTACATGTTTTATAAACCTATGGTTATTGAAATATGGACGACGATGTGACTAGACAACGCTAACAGACCCGTTTATTCAGCAGACACTGCCAGGCTCAAAACCAGAAGCAAGAAAGAATGATGATGATGATGATGATGACTATATGAGGATAAGAACGATGAAGTATGTTAAATGCGCTTACAATAAGAACGAAAAAATAATAATAACGCGACACCGAGAATGAGACAACTGAAAGGACAGGACACATAGTTCCTTCTTTGAACTTTCCATGTTTCCAAAATAAAGCGATGGTGGCAACAATAATGGACAGATGCATAAATTGTTATGTCTTGATTACTTCATTAGAGCGGAACATGGAAAGGATAACTTCTTTATTGAGCTGAAATCAAGCACTTGCAATGCAAAAGCCCGGCGCGTCACAAGCTCCACCAGTCGAGTTTTTCAACGCAGTTCAGTGAAGCTTCACGCGTAAAACGGGCTCGGAAGCGTAATGAACTGTACCTCGTCCTTTTGCAGATTGAGACGCTGAGACTCCACACATTTTTGTCCATACTCCTCGATCACATCATGGCTTATACCGATGAAAGGACTCGAGAACAGCAGATGGTCCGCAGGTGCTGAAGGAATAAACACGGCGCCATTTTGAAAAGGTCGCATGACAACGATTTTGTTTGCTTCTGTGATTGGCTGGCGGAGTAACACCGACGCGCGCCGTCCGTCGGCCCTTCTTGCCAAATGCTGTCTTTTTTTTTTTGTTTTGTTTTCAAGTTGTATCCCACTGTAGTATTATACACGCGTTCTGCTCAGTTTCGTCGTGATCGTCTATAGGGCCCGAGGTGCTGTTGAGCTGCAGTGCGCGCAAATAAACCAGTTGTGTTCCAAGTATTGAAGAAGTGATCGTATGCAGGAGTTTCTGTGTCGATGAGCTGCATATGTAAGACAGGCTGCCGAGATCTTTTCTTCCGTAAATATTCGATTAAAGGAGTACTGACACCAAATTTCGAAGCTGAGTCCACTCTACTATACAACTCTCTTATATGCGTAGACAGCTCTGAGCAAATGTTAAGCTCAGGAAATGCTGATAAGATATTTTAATTGGACGTCAAAGTCAATATTCACATGGCGTGCCTACTGACATCGACACTAGTATGACGTCATGCTACAGTACAAATTTTGGTGACTTCACGCAGCAGTATCGCAAGTTGTGATGACGTCAGGTACAAAAACATGCAAAATGGCCGCTCGTGCGTCACTATCGGTCGTATGCTCTCGCCGTTCAGTCGCCGTAGTTGACAGTGCCCGTGAAGCGAGCGAGCGAAGTCGAATTACCTTCTGTCGTCGTGTGTGCCCGCGTATAATCGGAAGGCAAGCTCTCTATGGTGCCGACATTTTGCCCCTTAAATGCCGCGGAGGTCTCGGAGGCCACCTTAGCTTATCGCAGGCTCCATAGCCACTCCGACACCCACCATGCGTGCCGTACGTTGCATCTTGCACTGTGCCGAAGTATTTGCTGTCGTAGCGGGGTCACTATACAAAATTTTGTACATTGTTCACCCCGCACTTGCTGCAGACGTTGTGCGCGGGAGACCACTAGGCGAAAACGTAACGATTTTTTGCGGGAACACGTCACGAAGGGCTCATTACTCTGCACATACTGTGTCGTGACGTCAGGCTACAGTAGAAACCGAAACCGGCTTTTAAAGGCATGCTGTAAATAAATTTTCACGGCGCTCTCACGCTTACCAGTACGTTTTCTGGGCTCTGGAGGTCTTGGCCTTTCATTTCATGCAAAAAAAAAAAAAAAAACGCCAACTGAAAATTTTCGTGGCAGTACTCCTTTAAGCACACAAGGTGCACTATAATTCGGCCTCGCGTTGTTCGTCAAAGCTGAAAGATTGACACAACAGGAAGCCTATGGTCTCTTTACATTTGTGATTGGCGCTCGGACCGTGTAAGTCGGTCATTCCGATTCACGAATTGGCGACCGCTACCTGTCGTGAAGTATCTGTTGGTAATTTCAGCTGCAATGAGGCAGCCCCACCACGGTGGTCTAGTGGCTATGGTACTCGGCTGCTGATCTGAGGGTCGCGGGATCGAATCCCGGCTGCGGCGGCTGCATATGGATGGAGGGGAAATGTTGAGGCCCGTGTGCTGTGCGATGTCAGTGCACGTTAAAGAACCCCAGGTGGTCGAAATTTCCGGAGACCTCCACTACGGCGTATCTCATAATCAGAACTGATTTTGGGACGCTAAACCCCACAAAGCAAGCTTGCAATGAGTCAGATATGTTCTACGAATGAGGGTTGATGTTGAACAGAGTACTTCGAAGTGATTGGGCGTGGTATTACGCGCAGTGAGGCGAAGTTGTCTTGCAGCGTCTTCTCTTAATAAACTTATAACTAATGCCGACGCACCGCAGGTTCGTTCTCAGCCCGGTGCCTGGTACGAAACGCGAAGCATGTTACAAAACTGAGGCGTTGCTTGGTTTCCTGCATGCTGCGGGACTGTGCGAATGGCTGAGTATACAGGGCCGTTGCATTCTACACAAGGAAAACTCCTCAATTTTCATTTGAAGGAACAGCCTAACACAATATCCGCGGCTCGCACTCGAGGTTCCGCGCAAGTTTACGGGGAAAGCTTTTATGGAGAAAGGTGAACTCTTGCCGTCGTGAATCTGATCATTAAAACCACTTTTCAGGCCGCGCTGGCTATTACACACATAAGCTTTGAATTCAGGGCTGCGTTGCCTGCCCTTGCCAGAATTCCGCTTCCTCGAAAATTTTGTGTCGCGCATAAGCTTTTGTTTTCTCGCAGCGGGGTTTGTTGATGCCACATTCGCTGAGAAATACTGGTAGGTTGCTGTGTTTCAAATAGCGGACCTCCCGCCGCAGAAGCTCAGCGGCTAAGGTGCAACGCTGCTAAGCTCGAGAACGGGGGTTCGTTTCCCAGCCATGATGTCCGCACTTACGTGGGGCGAAAAAAAAAAAAAAAAGAACGCCACTGTAGTTAGATGATGCGTTGGTGTGATTGATGTAGGTGAATGTCCACACAAACACCAGGCGGCCCAAATTATTTCTGTGTCCCCACAGCAGGCATGCCTCCATAATCTTGTCTAGTCATATCGTGATTTTGAAGTAGCGAACTCAGTGGAAGATACCTTTTCGAAAACAACGTGTCATCCTGAGGAAATATGCGGGGAATTCAAAATTCAAATTAGATCCCCTTTAGCGGAGGCTTGCGCAAATGTGCACGAAACTTGGTTCTTGGCAGTTTCAGTCGAAAAGCGGCGGCGAAAGGGCATCAAACACTGCGCTTTCGATGAAGCGAACCTATACGACGTATTTGTTGTGTCGTCAGTCTTCTCCAGTGTGCAGCGTATCCCGCCAAGAAGCAACACCGACTTTGAGACGGGTCCAGTTACGTGCGCCGTTGTTCAAGCAGGCTATATATCTTTAGTATAAATTGTACGTACGTTGCGTGAAGAATGTGGGACACTCTAATATAAGATGTTCAAGCGCCTCGCAGGAGCCTTATAAGACGCACGTTACGGACTGTCCAGACGTCCTAGTCGTAATAAGCCTCGGCGTTAACACAGAGGCAAACCTTCGTGCAACGCTTCGTTGGCGAGACAAAAAGCGGCGCCATTACATTATAGTGTATCCGAAAGCTGAGAGAGCTCGAAGAGTGAAAGCAAAAGGGAAGTCGCATCATACAGCGCTGTTATATGTTAACGTTTCCCGGGCTGGCTCGGTTTATCTGTATACTCACTGCTCGTATATACTTAAAGTGTTTTGTACGCGGCTTCACTGCGTTTGAGATGTAACGCAGCGAGCGCGTGCGCTGCACATTAACCTGGTTACACACCATTCCCGCACACGGCGTTTGTGTCCATCGATGTTTCTTGCTCTTTGTGAAATGTAGGCGGTGGCTCGTAAGCTGACGGGGAGGGGCGGATGTTATAACCGTGTTACTCGTGAGCGCAAGCAAGTAATATTCCGGGGATTGCGGTCAGGACACTCCTTGTGTGCTTTCGCCGTCCTCAAGGTGAATTTAGCCCTAAGTGGTACTCGGGCCTGGCTTCTTGCAATCCGGGTCGTTCCGGGCAAACCCGCTTTGAGTGAAACGTCGTTTGCACTTTCGACAGCCCGTAGCTGAGCGCTTCGATATTGACGACTGCACCTCAAGACACGCATGCATTGGCGCTCCTATAGGAGCAGCCGCAGCAGTCGTGCGCGGCACTCAGTCCCACCCTTCTTTTTTTTTCCTCGTATTCTTTTTTTTCTTCTTGAGAGCTACACCCCTTTGCATGAAGGAGCTCAGTTTTCAGGATATCCCATAAACCATACAGAGGAACAACGGGTATCATTTCTTTTATTTAAATTTTTGTTACGTGTCTTTCTTGTCGCGTATTGCTTTTGCTGTACGACTATACGACGGGGACTCTGCTTTGAGAACGGGCGCTCGCGAAGTATTCGTGAAGCTTTCTTTTCTTTTTTGTTGTTGTTGTCTTTTATCCTATATGAAATACGCCCGCGCGCGTGTGCCCTTCGCGTGTTGCTGATTTTCATTCTTTACTGCGTGCGCCCGTCGGCTCAAGCCATCCTCGAAACGGGTCATAAACCCGTGTTTTACGACTGCGCATTCTTGCAAGCTGTTCACCGCCGCCATCGGCAGCGGCGGCGCTGTCTGCCTGCCTATATACGGCGGACAGGCTGAACGCAAAATGCAAAGCTGAGCGTGCCTGCGGAAGTGCGTGCCATATTTTCTACTGTAGTTTGCGTGTTGTGCGCGTCCCGAACTGTTATTGCTTTTCTCTCTCTCTCTCTTTGTCGGAATGTTGACGCACGTGTCCATGCGAGTTCTGAAGCTGGTCAAGCAGTCACCCTTCTTGAGTCCCTGAAGTGATCATACGTCCTTCAGGGGCGAAATGTGATTCAGTGTCTTTAAGTGCGTCAACATCTTCAGGTATAATTTCTGTGGCACTAAACATCATATAGCAAGGAAGATAACGCGGTTATATATTAAAACGTTCGTTATACGGCAATTAGGGTGAAATTAAATATAATTTTATTTTGAGGTCGGGCATCCTTCATTTTATTGTAAAAGGAGGTCACGATTGAAAAGCGAGGTGAAGTTTGTTATTGGCTGCGTTCACTACGAGCCAAGGAAAAACTATATACGTTAAACGTTGCTCCCTGATTGTATACCGCGTCGACCTACTCGTCATATATGGTGATCACGTCTAACTTTTCTCTCACGAAACTGACTTGACTTCCATTACGAGAGTCCCCTTTTGTTTCTGTTTTTCTTTTTCCGTTTTTCGTGCTACCACTTTATACTTTTGTTTGTTTGTTTCGTCTTCATGTTTTGATCTGACGTTCCTTCCTGCCCATACACTGGGCGGGGGTCATGCCCATATCAGTGTAGTTGTCAGCCTGTTCACTCACTCACTCCTCTCTCTCTCTCTCTCTCTCTCTCTCTCTCTCTCTCTCTCTCTCTCTCTCTCTCTCTCTCTCTCTCTCTCTCTCTCTCTCTCTCTCTCTCTCTCTCTCTCTCTCTCTCTCTCTCTCTCTCTCTCTATTTTGTATCTATTTTGTATCTTTGTTTAAGTTTTGCGGATCATATAAGAACACGCTACTGCGACGGCCTCATACTGACTAACCCAAGCGTCCTCACGAGGCCGTCGTCCCCGGAGTCGTGCATCTGCGTATCGAAAATAAGGTGAAACAAAGGAGTCCATTAGGTAAGTTCCTACAGAGTCGATTAAGAGCACTGCGCGGAAATACATTCTGTCCGTAACTATTCGTCGAAGCCATTGAGAGAGAGAGAGAAAAGAAAGCGAGGTTAACCAGAGGAGATCTCTGGTAGGCTACCCTGCACTGGGGAAGGGGAAAGGAGAACGAAAGAGGGAAAAGAGAGAAGAGAGTTTAGGCACGCATCAAGAGCACTGTCACTCGTCAGGGCAGTGCCACAACCGGTCACAAAGTCTTGTTTCTCGAAGAAATCGCAGCAATGCCCTGACAGCAACTCGCCTTGAAGACTTCGTCGGCTAGTGCCCTAAAAATCTTTTGTTCGGTAAACGGGCGGTTGTCCAGCTGACCAAGCGTAGCTGACGGGGCTGCTCTTCGGGCGTTGGAACGGGCGCATTCGCCGAGAAGGTGTGCGAAGCCATACAGAAGATCGAAGCCATAGTTTCACACAATCGCCTGGAGCGAAATGTGGCGCTACCGTCTATGCGAATTTCTTAAGGGGTGGTGTGCCGATATGGGAATTATGGTATAGGTATCTTTGAAGCTTGCGTTGTCTGGCGTCGAACGGGACTTTGACTTGTACGCAGATACGGCTGTATAAGCAAAGCTTCTCTAAGACAGAACCTTCGTAAACGAATGTCATTCAACCGTGCTGCATCTTACAACCAAATGTAACTCGCCAAACGGCGAGAAGAAGCAGACGACGGACAGACAAGGAGTGAGCTTTGACGTTGCCGTCTGTCACCGAACCTTCACGGCCGGCCGCTGCTGATCACGTTTATTAAAGCGCTATATACAAGTAAAAGTTCTCAAAGATCAAGAAACCTTCCTTTTGGTTAATGCCAATAAAGAAATAGTTCATTACGACTTCTTTCAGTGCAAAAGTACTCTTTGTGACGAACAGAAGGCGTCCGAGCCAGGACGCGTTTTCGATGCGTCCGAGTCCTTCGTAGATGATATGCCAATTCGAATCCGACATATCACAGCATTCTCGTGCATTTAACAGCTTCGGAGCGCCAGCTTTCCGTCTGAGTAAGTGTAAGAAACTCTATATATGGTCCAACCTGAGGCCGTGTGCAACGCTTTGGAACGTCTCGGCAGCGCACGATTGCGATTCTTCGATTTGGTGTTCCCATACCGTCGTGACGAAAGTGTTATTATCACCGCTACGATGATAACTTCTACTACACGGACAGCGAACGGTTTCGTCAACGGCTGCGTTACGCTGATGCAGGTATACCAAACGACGCAGTCGTCAGTTTCGCAATTTATATATTACAGTCCCAACTAGTAGAGCTAAGTTTACGTAACCGGTGGCCAGACTCGGAGGAATCATCTCACGATGATGGGTCTGCAGCTTGCTTATAGGGCTCTGTGGGGCTTCACCTGATGTGCCCCGAGATTGACTCGAAATCGATTTTGAGGCGCGCTGTTCGAACCCACCACGGCTTCGTGTAGGCTCGCGCAACTGCGCGAACCCTAATTATGTGTTGCCCAAGGCGATTCGCTCTGCTATGACTTTCGCTCGCGTCAGTTGTGGACAAATGAGTTTTTCAGGCACGCGAAACGGCACCGTTAGTTGTGGGCGGCCGCTGATCGATGGCAACAGGCGCAGCGCGCAACACCGAGCTTTCGCAAGTCAATTTCGTACTTAGCAACTGCTAAGCAAGCATACCCTACCGGCGCTCTGGAACTGCAGGGCAAGGGCAGCAACCGTTCGAAGTAAGTCTGCCAGAGTATCGACTGAGCGATAGACGGGAAAGTGTAGTAGCCTTGATTGAGGCGTAGGCTTTAACGACATCGTCGGAGACTTAAACGGGTTTCTGTGCGTGGTGGAGTATAAGAAAGTTGCAGGAAAGATGGAGCTCGAAAGAAAGGGAAACTTTCTGAGCTCTGAATAACGGAACCTACAGCACACATATAATTTTCGTAGGCGCACGATAACATTATAGAAGGGGGTTACAGTGGCGTATGTCTCAAAGCGATTTTAAGATTGTGTGCTCATTAACACCCGCACAGCCGCTCGCTCAGACAATGAACCTGCTTTGATGTCGAAATCATTTCTTTTCACCGTTTAAAGGCATTCTCATTCTGTGTCTAGCCTTGTCACCGGTTTGCTATACCAATCAGACAAAAAAAAATAAATAAAAAAGAAGAAAAAGAATTAGCTCGCGTTCATCAACATCTTTGTCTTATTATGTCTAAAATGGCTGGCTTGGGACGACTGACATGCATGGCAAGCAGGCAGATCGAAGTCGGAGTGACTGCTTAATTTCGCCTTGAGGGACGCTCGCTGGTAATTCAGGCGGATCCACCTGACACCCGCGTTGGTGCGTAGCTGTTAAATGGCGCATGCATCGTAAATCCCATCCATGCATTCAAAAGAAAATGCCTAGGACACATAATCCGAAGTACGTCACACCAGAAGCGCTGAAGCTGACGTACTGTTTAATCAGACATTGCCCACTTACGGGTGTCCTTCATCAGCACTCTAGGCACCGATTAAAAGAAAACGCTTGTATATAATGGTTTATAGAAGTACAATCTCGAGTGAATCGGGCGTACTTAGAAGCTCTCACTGGAAAAATAAAGTTTGAAAAGGAAAATTAGCATCCACTCGTTTTGTAGCACAAGGCTACAAGAAATCCATACGGATTTCTCAGCAGTGAAAGTTTCCTAGTTGCCGAAAAATTCGTCCTGGTCCGCGGTTCGAACCCGGGACGAACGCCTGTCCGGGGCGCTCGCTCTGCCAACTGAGCTAACGAGGAGGGTAGCGATTGTCAGCGCGAGGGCGAATTCATCGACAACTCGAAGCGGGTTTCCGCAGAACTCATTTGCCATGTGAAAAATAAAGTACAGGCCCTGAAATTCGCCTAGCGTAGTCCTATCAATTTCACGGCGGAAAACCATACGGGCACGCATTTCTGACACTCTCAAACGCATCGTCGCTGTTTGAAAAGACACATAAGCTTTCCGGAAAGTGCATAAGGCAAGACTGAGCTCAGACATACCTACGCGCCGACGTAGATGACGCCCTGCCGTATGCAGTTTTCGCAGTTGGTATATGTCGCTGGTATTTAGCTACGCTTGAGTGAATATTTACCCTTGAAGATTTCACAAACAACCATTGATCAAAAACAGACTCGCCGCGTGACGGCCTGCACCTAAAGTTTACTAATGCGTTCTTAGTAATTATGAAATTACGGTATGAAGGGAGGCTGACAAGGCGACCAAGGCAGTTTGATTGGGGTACTACTTAGCGTCGCATTAGAATACAAAAAAGCACACGTGAGAGAGCAGCCGTATTATTTTCTAGTTCAAAAACATGAAATGAATTCACGTTCCAGCAATGCGACAATTGGCTGTCGAATAAGAGACGACACAGCCATAAGTTGGTCTCTAGCCGGTTCTCGAATATGCCGGTACCTGCCGACAAACGGCGGTCTCAGGCACGGGGATCCACACTGTTCGCACGTATGCTCAAACACTGCTGCCGCGAAGGCAACCCAGACTCCGACTGCTGTACGTTGTGCACAAAGACCACGAGAGGCACACGCCACCCTCCACCCCCCTTTGTCGCAGCGGGAAGCCGTAGAGGGGCGCGGGAGGCGGCTCCCCATTTTGATTCGAATCGCAGCGATTTTCGTCATGGTTTTTCGCTGCATTTCCGGCCCACCGTGAATACTGAGGGTTACCGCCTGTAGAGGGCCGTATAAAAGTGCTGGCCGGCCTTACGCAGGACGAGGAGTGTTGGGTCCACGGGGCTTTGTGAAAAGGGAAATCTCGGTTCCTTTTTATCCCCATTGTGAATGCGTTGACCCCGACGGCGCTAAAGCGATTGCTGTGACAGCGCGTCCGATTCCCCACTCGCCCCCTCTTATAGAGGGGTCACCTCTGAGTAGTCGGACACCCCCGAAATATTCTCAACCCCCGGCCCCCCGCCGACGGGCCACCTCGGGCTCCAGGACGCCCCCAAAATACACATCAACGGCAGCACCCAGTCCGGGATTCCGAACGCCGCAGCAACGCATTCTGCGGCGTTTTAGACTATTTAGATTATTTGATTTCTTTGGGTGACAGCTAACCGCTGTTTGTGCTATTCGTGGATGTTGTCGCAGCTTTTGACCCATCAGGACGTCACTGTTGGCTAGAAATAAACATTATGCTAACTAACGTGTAACAACAGCAAGAAGAAAAATGTTCTTACGCTTTCTGCAGCGTTCGTAGGCGCAAATTGTTAACTAACAGTTGCCTATAAACAATAGCAAACAATGCATTTCGATGGAATAAAACTGTTAATCGAATCACATTTTTATATCCTAATCAGTGCAATTTTAAGAGGGTCTTGCAAACTACAGATAACTGTGGTCATCGATCATGTCAGTTGTAGAGTATATAACTCCTGCTGCTTCCCTGTTCCATCACTCCGAAAAAAAAAAAAAAAGAAAACTTCTTCGATAAAGCACCTCAACAACACCTGTCCGACTTCAAACACGGTTATTGTCGGCTGGCTTTCCTGACCAGTCGTCCGATACTGTTTTTTTTTTTTTTCCCTTAAAAATCATGATCTTCCTGTCTTCAGCTTCTTTCGTTTCAGAGGGGAGCTATCCTCGCTGCTCTTCTTTTGCAGTTTACATAAACCACGCAGTATCTTCCATATAATGTAGCATCCGCCTAAAGCAGACAGCTGCTTTCTTTATCGATGTCTAAACGACCGCTTAAATGTCTCCGCCTTATAGCCTCCTTTGAATCATATATGGATGTCTGGGGTGAAACTGAGTTATGGTGCCCGAAGGTAAAGAAGAAAAAGAAAAGCGAAACAAGGGAAGGGAAAAGACACGTCTATATCTTTTTCTTTTTTTCACTGCACAGGCAAGACAAGGCAAGACCGTCAATAAGTTTTCAAGTCGCACCTTTGGAAGTTATCAAATGCATCGATATTCAACGCCTTATACGAGTTGTCTTCGTTATCTAATGTAAAACGTGTGGTTAAAGGTGTCAATCGCATTCTATGATACTTAGGCCTAAAGTTTACACCAGGATATCCCTTAATTGTCGTCACGTCGGGTTGCGGACCGCCCATCTGACCCATCACTTGCCAAGGAAATGCTATTGGTAATATCAAAAGAATGTTTCGATAAACGTTTTGCTTCGATACGTGTATTTCCACCAGGCAACACCCAAAAGCGAGCCGCGTATGTCTTCGTGTGTAGAACATTTAAAACAGTCCGAGGTCATGTGCGAAAGACATGTACGCATTGCATTTTGATTTTGTGCATCAGCGATGTGATACGAATCCAGCCGCCTTTTCTGCTTTAAAAGCAAAACCAAGCTTTTTCCTTGTCCTATGTTTCTTCTGCAAGATAACACATAATGCCTGCTACCTATCGTTCAATGTTGGCTGTGTACGTTTCGTGGGAGTAGCAAGGAGAGCTTAGTGTTCAGGGGATGCAGATAGTGGGACCTGCAGAGGCTGCTTCAGGTGCCCGAAAACTCCTTGTTCTTCGACCAGTCCATCGCACAATCCGGAGTTAGATCTTCAGGCCATAAGCTAAGCATGACATCCTTCCATCACTTCTGTCGCCCAGCTTCCTCGGAGGGGCTAATGGGTTTGTCTGGGAAATGACGGTACGTGTACAAGTCGACTCGCGCAATCGCCCAGAGACGGCATTGAAGTGAGGCGTCACCTTGCTGAACTACAGAACTGATAAAGTTAGACCTTAAAGTACTCACCTGGAGTCGACCGCAGAAGACTTTTATTTGGGATTCATGGGGGCGGAGGAGAGCTCATTGATTTCACGTTAGGTAAGTAGACATTCCCGAAAGCAAGGCAGACCTTCGTGAGCACTCGTCAAGCACTGCATGGTTGACAAGGGTTTTCTTGTCGGTGGCTGTGCTCCCGCGGTGTCCACATTGCGCCGGAACCGACATGATGGTAATTACGCGTTGACCGAATGCACCTCTGTACCTGCCAAACAAAAACTCGGCGAGGAATTTTGTTTTCTACACTCGCTGAAAAGGGCTGATAGTTAGGCAAGCACAAATGCTGCATTGGTGTTCTGGTGAAGATTACAGGAACGATAGATAGCAAAGTTGGCATTCTTTGGTCGTACAGCTTGTTGTTGTTCAAAACACCTCATATAACTGTATCTCCCAACGAAACAATGGCGAGGTTGAATACGACCTAAATGCTGAAGCGCAGTACGAACATAGATTTGAGCGAAAATCGCCGCGATATCGCACTGAACTGCCTCACACTGTCCAAGTCAGTCATTTCCACTCTGGACGAACAGTTTCGCATTAACAGGCGTGCAAGGAATGCACAATGCACGGATATTCTCCCGTGCTGCCATTGCTCACCGTCGCCGGTTCCTTCCTTTGTTGTGACATTGTGACAATATCGACCAAACGCCAGAACGCCCTCAGAAGCCTCCCTCCCTTTTTTCCTACGGAGCGTTTCCTTTTCAACGTCGCGTGCGGGCAGGATCGACTCTCCGCCGTGTAGGGAATGCCGACGACCAGGGAACTGCGTGGAAGGCGAGGCGTCGTGTTCCATTGTACAGCGTTGCTGCGCCCCTATGGGAAAAGATTTGCCCAGGCCCGGTCCGCTCGGTGTACAGTGTGATCGATTATCGTTGAAATCCGAGAGGCTGCAACCCCCACCAGCGCCGTTTCCCTTTCTCCCCATTTTAATCTTCCTCTCCCAAAAAGGGATTCTGTCGCCGAAGCATGGCACGACGCTTGATTTATCATAACTTGTCGCTGAGAGTCGCCCTCCCCTGTCCCATCGTATACAGTATCCAAGCTCGAAGTCGAATGACACACGTCGGGTGTAGTATACCCGACACCTGCACGCTTTGGCGGGTCTCGCATTTGCATAAGCGCTATTCTGTTGATGCGATTACGCGGCGAGATAAATGAAAGCTATATCCCGCTTCGCGCTTGGCGAAGGCGCTTCCGCGCTGCTGGATCTGTATCGGAGACTGCACGGATCGCTCGAGTTGTACCAACCCGACACGCACACAGAGAGAAGAAGTATTCTTCCCTCGGAAGGCGACTGTGCGTACAAGAGCGGGAGAATTGATTTTTGATCTCCCCGCATATATTACTGGAGTATTCACCCAACACGCGGCCATCACAATGCCGAGCCGGACCGCAGAGAGCCGGCGATTATTTCCATTCGCGGAGACTTCTATTCACTCCTTTTGGGTGTGACCCCAAATCCTTCTCCCCCTCCCGCCTCATTATACCCTTTCACTTGGACATTTACGGTGAAGTCTAAGCGGGTTGAGAGCATACAAGGCAGCTTTTCACGAGACATGCTAGGTAATTTGCGTTATAACGAGGGTCAAATTGCTCGGTCGTAGTTGTACTTCTTGTACATAGGGGAAGTGATAGCAAAGAAAGGATGACTATGCCCTTTTCAAATAAGGAAACATGGGAATGGGCGCGCTGCTTTCGTATGGCCTCCTGTATGGTGGTACGCAAAAGAATATATATATATATATATATATATATATATATATATATATATATATATATATATATATATATATATATATATATATATATATATATATATATATATATATATATATATTGTATTATATTGTAGATTTGCCGTGGCCCACCAACCGGAAGAAATGGTTGAACATATTGGTAGAACAGCGCAAAAGAGAAAACAGAGGAAAGACACAGGACGGCGCTGTTCTCTCTTTTCTTTACGCTTTTCTACCAATATGCTCAACAAGTACCAACTCGCCCAAATTTCCATCCTTCTGTAGGAAATGGTGTTAAGTCCTGCAACTTAATGAACGCGTAAGTAAGGCCCCGTTTTCTGCAATTGTCTTTCGCTGGGAATAGTACGTTTCTTCGTTAGATTTGTAAATAAATCGACGTAGAGGTGCAGGCAAATTGGGGCACGACGGAAAACATATCTTCCGAATTTATATTGGCCTCGAGGGCCACCACTGGAAAGACCGGCGCTGCTGTCGTTGTGACGTAGTAAACGACATCACGTGACGCCTTCGGCGCCGCCGGCGAAGCGCGCTGGTTTTCTTCACCAAGCCTGTTACTTGTCTGCTTGCTTTTGCGCATGGGAAACTTCTTGGCGCCACAGCACTTGACATATCTGACCGAGCTAGGTGCAATTTTCACGCGTATATGCCCCAAGGCGAAGCATCTTGGCTGAAAAAGCTGAGAATGGGGAAACAGGCAGGTGCTCATACATTTCGAGTGTGTGGGAAGCATTTCGCGAAGTCAATTTTGTGCACGGTGTTGGAGCTAAAATGTTCAGTGAGTACGGTATGAACTTTCTCGGGCTGTAGGCATTCGAATTTACGACGCGTATTTGCTGTTGTAGAGGAAATGTGTCTCGTTTACGGAGCAGCGCCATCGCAAAAAATACTGAGTTTTAGTATATCGGAAAGCAGCAAACGCAAAGATTTAGCGTAAGGTTAACGTTACCGTGGAGCACACCGCGCATGCGCAGAACGTTAAAGGAGTACTGACACGAATTTTTGACATTCTCGTATTGTTGCTGTAAATGAAAGCACTGGCGTGGAGAACCCCAGGAACAGTGTCATGGTGCCCCGCAACGCAATGAATATATTTTTAATACGGCTCCCTTAAAAGCTGACTTTCGGTTTCGCTTTCGAGGGGGCGGTTTCCTAGTGACGTATCAACATAGTCGGACGACGTCTGAGTCACGTAGGGACAGAAATTCTTCATAGCGTCACTGCAACTCTGTCGTCTTTGGTCAATTACCCTGAGGCACGCAAACAACGGCAATTTCACGGTCGTGCAGTGACTCTGACAGCGATTTCGGCGATTTTTAAGAGCCCGTGTTCATACGTCATCGTAGTGTCCATTGCAATGGGGCTGGCTTGCTGTGCTGGGCGACGAAAACTTTAAAACCAAATTAAAATATTTTGTACGTGTTTCCTGGCTTCCGTGTGTGGAGGGCGTTAACAATGCATGGCTAGGAAACGAAAAATGTATATTTTGCGCCGCCGCAAAATCGTGTCAGTACTCCTTTAACGTATACGATACCCTTACGTGCCTACGCTATTTTCGGAAGATATCGTTCAACGCTAACGCTCGCAAAGGGACCCGTACGGCTGGCAAGATGGCGACGTCAGTCGAAGTGAGACCACTCCTTCAGATCTGTCGGGACATAGGCCTGCATTGTTAAGCTCGTTCATTACCCGCTCGTGTTCTTATTTACCTTAGGTTTGGCTAATTAAGCTTCGCCAGCCGTGTATTGGTGACAATGTGTCGCCGTTTTCAAGATACGCTCTCAGTAAGCGGCACACAAGGCTTAAAATGTGAGTGCACTCGCTTTCACGGCCTTCGAGACTGCGCGTGCCGGCGCTTGAAATCTCAGAGGCCATGTCGCTTTGCTCACGTTTACAGTAGTCTCGTCGAGATGGCGGCACTGCCACCGGGGCTTTTTTCTTTTTGTACATCGGCTGTTTCAAGCTACAACCAATTAAATAAAGCCGAGACGAGTAGTGTGGTGCATTACTGCATGTATAATGCTTGAAATGACAGTATTGTTTGGCGAAGTATTCCTTCAGTCACAAAGGCGACTTGGATAAGCCAGCCTTCGCAGGCACATGCACAGATGTGCACCCCCTGGGCACTGGAGAAATGTTGCAGAAGCTCCGTGGCACTGATGACAAGTGGAAAATCCGCCTTCTCAAAGCGGAAATGTCGGCGAAATTTCTCGTATACGGCATATTCTCGACGACATGGGCGCCTGCGTAGCTTCTCTGGATTCCAAAGTATAAATTAAGCGCTCCTATGTCATCGCAACTTCGAAATGACAGGCAGTACGGGCAGTAGCGCACCCAGGATTCCTGCCGGGGGGGGGGGTGTTCAGCTTTTCACGAAGGGCCGGGCAAGAGATTACACAGTTGTTGTGTGTGTAAAAAAAAAAGTAAATAAAATGCCAAATAATAGTGACATCAATGATGATGATTATTTTTATTATTTTTTCGGCGTTTTGCAGACATTAGCTCCACATTCTTCTAGGACACAGGAGCAGTTACGGGTTGGGAGGGGGGTTAGGTCGGCCTCAGGGGGGGCTACAACACCCGAAACCCCCCCCCCCCGTCGGTGCGCCCTGAGTACGGGTCAGAAAGGAGACTCGATGGCGGCATTTTGAAACGAGGCGATGTTTTTCGGGTCTGCCGACACAGCACTAACAACACACTTACACGATACTGGGTCAATGATTTTGTGGCGCACTTAGGGATTTAATAAGAGTTGTTTTAAGGTGTAGTTGTCGCCGTACATGCCTTTGCGTTAGCTTTAGCGTTTCGCTCTCTTCCGCTGTACTAAAAGTCTAGTTTGTGCCGCTAAGTGCACCCAGCTTTACCTTAACGTTAACCTTAACGCTAAATCTTTACGTTTGCTGCTTTCCGATATACTAAAACTCTAACAGGCTGCTTTGATTCTGTCATCAGTCACGATACTGTGCGCAGAGATACATACGCGCACATGGCGGAACCGTATGCATGAATTTAAGGTATAATTTACTGGTGATAAATAAGCTCGTGGTGAACAAACTTAAAAAAATCATTGTCCCGCGATAATACGGCAAACGTGCTAAACCGGGCCTCCATTCTGCATGTCCATTCCTTTATGAACGGACATGCATGCAGGTTGAATTAGCAATATCAAGACCTCACATATATTGCCCGCTTGGGGCGAAGGGATGGGAAGGTATGCCGAGAACCGCGTACAGCTGTCAAGGCGAATCGAAATGTCACCTATCGCCCGTGGACCGTCCGCGCAAGTGCACGAGATGTAGTGCCTATTCGCGCTTAAATAAGTAACTGTACGCGGGATGTCTGACTATTCCCAGTGATAGCTAACTAAATTTACCGAGCACCTTTTACGCGAGCGGCCCGTCACTTTCGTCGCGCATAGCACCGCGGGCACACGTTTCCAACAAGCGCATACGATGTGGCGATGCCTCTTGTTCGCTCGCAAAACACTTTGCAGACCTGTCGAACAGGTTTTTTTGCAGCTAAGATACGCACAGGCAACTCTTGCAACACGAAAAAAACCATGTCTGAACGAGCTGCGACATTGTAGACGTCGTATGCTGCGCGGCCGGTATCACGTGATGTCGTTTTCTACGTCACGGAGAGGTTCCGGCAGATGGCGCCACGGTATGTCCTCGAGGCCAATAGGCGTGGTAGGGCATGCATTGTGCCCTGTATGCGGCCGTCGCAATGGTGTGCTGTTTTACCTGTTGCAATAAACACAAACTAGTCTTGAGACTGCGTCTTTTGCGTGAGTGCCGTATGTCGCATACTTAACTATGCGAAAATTCTCACATCTTTGTGTACAGTTATAACTGAACCTTAATTCTACTTGTGATAATAATGTATATAATGTAGCGCTTCCCTCTGTTATGCGTACTGCTGAATTCTACAGCTCCCAGATGCCTAAGATTGTTTCCAAGGATTTGGGGTTTATTGGCGATAAGGAGAGAAGGCATGGATAGCTGCAGTAGAAGTTTTTTTTAAAGCAGTTTACTTATCAGAACGAAACTGTGGCTATTTCCTGCATATTTTATCTGAAGAAAAAGTGGTTTGTTGACAACGCGTGATATGCTTTGCTGGGAGTTTTGCATTGCGGTTACCACTCAAACATCCTTCACACCACGCCACCAGGACCGCGCCACCGTCTCTGCACTCCCAATAGCAGCGGCAGTACGCTTTACGTACAGCTTTCATCGTCGTTATCCTTGTGGTTGTCTATCCTTTTCTTTTTTTCGGTTCTGATCGACTCGGGGGGCGGTTACGCCATCTCTGATTGGTTCAGAACGCCGACACGGCGGGATTTTGCCGTATAGGAATAGCAGTTACCTCTTGTAAGCCCCATACGCCCCTCCCCCTCACAGAAACACACACGCACATTCTGTTTACAATAAGGACACTCCTTGAAGACAGGACACATTTGGATATATTTGACGGAGGCCGGCCATGTTATTGCAGTGCACATAACGTAGGTTGCTGACGACGACGCTGATGATGATGATGATTTGTTCCAGGGTGGCCGGTGTATTATACACGGTGACGGTGCGCGCGATCTGGATCTAATAGTCTCCACAGCGATTGGCGACGTGGCCCTTCCGCAGCCTGCAGAGGTACTCAGCCGTGCTTGGGAAATTTAACAACAATCTCGCTTATAAACGCAACCGAAACTGCATCGTGCTACTCGAGCATCACCGACGTTGCCCATTCATTGCGGCGACGTTTTCGTGATGTCATCCTTTTTCTGCATCGCCGTCGTAATTGTCGTCGCAATCGTTGTGGTTGCTGCGACATCCATAACACATGTTCGTGGAGGCGCTTGTCCTTTGCGCGGACCTCCTACAAGCATTCTTTCTTCTTTCCTTTGCTTTTCTCTCTCTCTCTCCCTCTAACGAAACGGAAATATCGTCGTGGACATTTACAAGAACCCGGATGTTACCGGCTTAGTACGAACAGCGAAGCGGGGCACCACGAAGAGAACGGCTGCCTCGTAGAATCCATCAAAATGAATCAATGAGACGCTTTATATTCCGCGTATTCACCATCACTGTCACAAGGCCGGCGAGCGTATGGGATTCCGGCGGCGGTGCCAGGTGCGCGGGCGCGGCGACAGGCGCGGAGGAATCCGTACATCAAAACAAACAAACGACATCACAAAAGATAGAGACAGAGATAAAAGACAAAGAAAAAACAAAAGATGGACGGCAGCGAAAGGCAGTGGAGTAAAGGGTCTGGCAGCGGCTGGAACCCGGAGGGGGCTGCCATTAATCACGCCTGACGAGTAACCCGGCGCGATTGGGGTGGTGGCGAGCTAGGCCTAGCTCGCGAAGACAAGAAGCAAGCAGTGGACCCGTGGCGCTGAAACACTGCCGCGAAAGGGAACATAAAGACGATAAGTGAAAGAAGAAAGAAAAGAGAAGCGAAGCAGAGGACGCGATGAGGGGAAAAGGGAGCAACAGACAGCGCAGACGCTCGATAACAAAGTGTGCGCGTTGGATCCGCGAACGCGTCCACTTTATCTTCGTCAGAGCGATCTCGACCGGGAGCTGGAAGAAAGACACGTATAAAAGAAACTGGAATAATGAGAGCAAGATATAGAAAAAACGGCGAGAATCAAATACTACTTTCCTTTTCGGTTTCATTTGCTGGGCTTCTCTCTCAACTTTGCGTTTGTAACCACCCACCGCCCCCCACAAGTCCAACTTGAGTTCGAAGCCGTACCACTCACGAGAGTTGTTCGTCGCGCGGCCGCAGCACATTTTTTTTTTTTTTTCCTGGCCGAAAACTCCTTGCTCTTCACTTTGGCGCGCCCGCCCGATTCCTTCCTGCATCTCTCTCGCTTGGGAAGAGTGACTTTGTCCCCTACGGTTGAGCAGCGACGTACAGTTTTGCCAGCCGCGAAATAAGCGAAGGAACCGGAGTGCAGTCGCTTACATGTTGTACGACTCACTACTTCCAGGCCGCCGCTTTCTTTGTTTCTTGTTTCCCCAGTAGGAGAGGCCAGCGATGTTATAAGCGCAGAGAGATGTGAAGGGAGGAAGGGGAGGGGGGGGTGGGGTGGCTGTGCATTCGGGAGTCTGTGAACCGATAGAAGAGAAGTAAGTGGCACTTGGTCGGACCTGAAAGTGGAAGGGGGGGGAGGGGGGGGGGGGACATTAGCCATTAGTGCGACCGTATTGCGCTTCTAATGTCGTTGTGCACTCCTTGCGATTTGCTGGCGATTTTTGTACCAGTCAGCGAGATCTTGCCGTCTCTGCTCAGTGTGGTGTCAGTGACTTCGGAGGCGTCGTGCCCCATGGTTCCCTGCGAGGGCCCCGTGCGCGCGCTCCTCACGAAGGTCGAAGGTCTTGATACACTATCGCAGGCCAATGTAAACAAGACACGGAGATTCGTACTGCAGGAAGGGGGGGATACATTTGGAGATTATGGTCTATGTATGGAATGCTCGAGAGTGTTTTATCGGATGTTTGAATTTTCGTGGAGAGTATCTCCTGAAAGGTCAAAGGAATTGCTTATTTATATGGGATCTATTAAGGGAGCGCTACCGCTCGCTGTAATCATGTTGATGTTAAGATTAACCTGTTTTCTGGTAACTTTCTCATGACAGTCGCTCACAACAGCGGAAGACAAATGTCTTTAATGAGTCTTTTTTTTTTTATTTCGAACAGTACCCGCAGCGCCATCTTAGGAATATTTTTCTTCCAAAATCGTTAAGTTCACGCTCGAAGTACTGAACGACGATTAGAAAGTGTTTTGCAATGATTTATGAATTGTCGGACATGTGTTAGAGATTTAACGCGCTGCTAATTACGTGATCTCTTGGATTCATTAGCTGCTTAGCTGCTACAGGTGTTGGCTTTCGAAGCTCGAGGTCGTGGAATCGAATCCCGTTCACGGTGACCGCATTCCGATGGGGGCGGCATCTAAATACAAGGACAAGAAACGCCCTCGTATTTAGATTGGTCAAAGTTACCTCGGAGCCCTCGGATACGGGCGTGCCTCATAACCATACAATTGTTTTGACACCTAAAACCCAAGCAATTATTATTATTATTATTATTATTATTATTATTATTATTATTATTATTAGTAGTAGTAGTAGTAGTAGTAGTAGTAGTAGTAGTAGTAGTAGTAGTAGTAGTAATTCATTAGCTGAACTTTAGCATATGCCAAGATACGTGCTACATACCGTTGCTCGCGTGTAAAGACGTTATGCGAGCCTCACCGAACTTACAGTTACACTATTTCATTCGCAAAGAAGCGTATCAGCGATGTAGATATGTCGTCCACCCAAGAAAACCAGAAAACAGTACAGTAGAAAAAGAAAACGAAGCAAAAAGCTCCTTAAAAGAAACCTAAAAGAACATGTCGCCAAAGCTTGCCACAATGCTATACCTGAAACAGTCGTGCATGAAGTACGGGCAACTTAGCAACCGTGAACGCATTCACCCTGTGAACATATTCTTAAGAAACAAAAGGAGGGGGGGGGGGATTAATTCACGAACTGCGCGAAAATTTCGCTTGACAAACGCCGGTAGAGGGAGATACAGATGGCATTACTAGCCGTTGCCGCTTCGTATAATTACACTATACTCACAGCATTTCTCACTAGCGTCTGATTGGTACAAACTTGGCCAGGCACTTGCGCTACTTTGCACCGGTGCATCGCGAAGCCCTGCTGGCTGCCGTTGACAAACGTGTCTATAAAGCGGCGATATAGCTTTACTAAATCGCATTTGTGTTGGTTTATTGGCTTGTTAAAGAACCATACATATATAAAGGAAAAAGAAAAATCATCTGGCCTCTGCTGCGATATATGCCGCTAACCGTCCGGAAAATTTTGAAAGTACACCTATGTTTACTGCCGTCTAAAGTTGCTTTGTTGTTTTTATTTTTCTCGCTGCTTTAAACTACAAGGCCTTTATGGATCGATGTGGACGTCATTTGTCTTCGTCGTCATCAACGTCAACACTAATAACGCTGAACATTGCCTACTTGGCTTGTTTATATAGGTATTGACGTACACTGCTGAGCTTGTAGTTCGTATGACCGCAATGTTCGCGTGGTTTCGTGTGGTTTAAAAAAATAATGACAGACCGAAATAAAGTTTTGAGTTTGTTAAGAGTGCATGGTGGTCATTATTGCGGCCAAATTTATCAGCGACAGCTCCGATTCGCCCATTAGGCAAACTTTTTCTATTGATCCGCAGCGTTGCATCGCTGTCGTACAAAGCACAAACTTCCAGGTTTCGCCGCGTAGTACAAGCAGGTAATGCATATACACTGAGCGTACGTACAAGCCACCACACTCAAAAATTTCGCAGAACAAGGCCGCATTAAACCCCTACAACTTCCCCACTCCTCTTTAAAAGCCTCCTGTCACCCAATACATTAACTCGTGGGGGACAAATTTTTCCGAAAACGCGATATGCAGCACGGCATCCATCCACAAGCGGTCAAACTCGCGGATGCCGCAGTTCCGCATTTTCTTTTCTTTGTTTTAACACTTCTTTTCGCATTTCACGCCCTATTGTGTTCGGCGGCGATATATCATCCTTACCGCGACTGCGGCCAGAGCTGTCGTTCAAGGGTGCGATACGGCGGCAGCAGCGAAGTGGTGTGCGCGCGGGCTTATGAAGTGCGATGGGAATATTAATAGTTGATGCGACGCTCTCGGAACTTCCAAAAGCATCGATCACTCGTGAGGCGCGCATTCGCGGGCTCACGCGCTCTTCGATCTCGTTAAAGCACCTCCCCTGTCGCACGTCTAATGTTCTTTATTTTATTATTCCATTTTTGCGTTGTCTCCTCTTTTGTTCTGTTCTCGGCCGGTGTTCATCCGGTAAATCTTCAAACGCGCGAGGCGTTATGGAAAACAAGTTGTTCCCCCTGGACCCCCTCCTCCCCCTCTTTCCATACAGCTCTCGTGTGCACTACATTCCAGGCGATCTTACGTCGTTGGTGGGAACAGTGAGATTTATGTAATTTTTTTTTCTTTGCTTTCTGACGACCACGCAGTGAGAATCCATATTTCACCGTTTCAATTGTGCGCAAGACTGTTCGCTTATCCGATTGCTGTTTTATATGACTGTATGAGGAGAAATTTTTGTCCTTCCAGTCCTGTTAATGGCGAAGAAATTTGTGTTTATAGCATAGATGACGCGAACCCTTTGTTCTTCCTTCTTTTTTCTACCGTTTTATCTCTTTTGGAACAGCGCGGTGCTCAACTGAATGCTTCTAGCTGTGAGAACGAGCTATTGTATGCGTCCTGCAGAGATGTATTATTTCTCGATGGAATCTGCTGATTATCTATGGAAGGAATGGAGATTGAGGACGTTGCATAGTATGGTGATCCCTGTTGTACAGCATGGTAATCTCTGTCAGCTTTAGGTGCAATAAACAGTCCTTCCCGGAATGCATATCTACAATAACTTGCACGGACGAGTACTAGACGATTTAACGAACCTTTTCTATAAACAAACTAAACCCACTGCATAATTTAGCATTCGCGCATGATTTTACTTGTGTCTTCATACAGTGCCGATATATTCATCATTCGCGGTTTCCTCAATATTCTGTAGCGATAACATTTCTGCAGCTCGAACCATGTACTCTTGACACTTGTGAATGGTATAACTCGGGTAGTATAGGTATATTATACAGAGCCAGGCACTGAGCACATCTTTATGAGTTAACGATCATATCGCCGTTTACACTATATAGTGCCATTTCTTTTAAATACGATGTCCACAGCGGATTATATCTGCTCTGAATTGTAGCCGGTAGCAGTTGTATTTAGTAGTCACAGCTGATCGGCTCTGTGTACTACAACACGACGGACTGGTCCTGGAATCTTTTGACTTGCCATTTGCAGACCTAACTCCTTAGCCGCCTTCTCTGGGACGTCCTGCTTAATCTTCGCGCTTTCCTTGCATTCTCCGCTCACGTACTTCTGGGGCTTCTTCAGATAAAAGAGGGAGAGGGAAAGAAAAAAGAAAGAGAAGCCGAAACCGCTTTCCGACGGCGAACGAAGAAACCTCGAAGAAAAGTTTCAACTCTTATCATAATCGGCCTACGGTCGAAACGAAGTAAGAGAGCTCCATTAGCCGGACTTTGTGCGCTTCTCCTCGGCGGAAGAAATTATACGCGGCTATACATTGAAAAGTGCAGCGCGGCTTATCGCTCACTGCCACGGACGCGAAAATGTATGGAACTTTCTCTGGCACGCAAGTGAGAGCTAGGAAGAGGTTTTTTTGACGATGGGGATGTGCGGGCTCCATTACAGATTCGAGAGACGGCTCCTCGAACTGACGCAAAAGGAAAGCGAAGGCATGTCTTCCTAATCTCCGGCTACTGCTGTCGCTTATAAAGCACGAAGAAGTAAAGACATAAGAAGACATAACAAGACACAAGAAGAAAAGACATAAGAAGAAAAGGCTAGCCTAGACTAGAAGGTGGAAAAGGGAATGGGGAAGGGGCGCACCGCATCGCCTAACCCGGCGTGAAGAACATTTTCCGACTCAAACGTGCGGAGACCCGAAAAAAAAAAAAAAAAGTGTACCAGTTGTCGGTGCACGCGGCGACTCATGTATAACGATGCGAGATCAGTCCGTGCGCATTCTCGTATTCTTGTTTCGAACACGTCACTTCGCCAACAGGCGGGCGTTGGCCGCGGCATGTGTGTACGTGCAGGAAGGGGTTTAATGCCTCTTAATGGCTTTCGAGAGGAAGCCAAAGCGCGCCTTTATTTTCCTTTTTTTTTTCTTTCTTCCCCCTCCGAAAGTTCGGCGGTAATCCTTTCGCCGGAAACTCGGTGCTGCTCCATTAGTGCGAAAATGGCCCGAGATTAGCGATAAAAAGAACAAGTAATCTGCTACTTGGTGGCGCTGCGGTTTGTGCACCCGTGGCCGCGTCTCAGTGACCGCTTAACGAGAAATCGAAGCCGGAGAGGAGAGAGAGTGTTGTTGTTGCTGTTGTTGTTTTCTGATAGGCCTGGTCGCGAGGCAACCCCTTAGGCTCAGATTGGCTAACTAAAGTTAAAGCTAACCGCGGTCAAGTCTGGCTGTACTGAAATGCACAAGCTCTGATCTATACTACGGCTTGCCAGGATTGCTTGCAGATGGGAACGTAGAGGTGTGAGCTGTGAGAAGAACAATTAAATCAATCTTCTAGTAACTGCAGCCCGTAACGCGCCCAGTTAGAACCTAACACGTCATTATCTACGGAGAACTATTCTCGTTGAACATTCGAACGGTTTTGAGGCTAAGGTTTCGTGTGGTTAGCCTTCACGCATTTTAATGCCATTTTGTGCGATTTATTTCATGTATTCACGCAGATGTCCCTGGCAGCTAAAGTCGCAGCTACCCCTAGATTTCCAACCAACAATGTAAACTTCAGCTTGCGTCTAAGACCATTCGGTCCAAAGAAAAGTAAACAAAAATTGCACATTTGTGCATCACGGACGCAGCTGAGCATCTTTCATGTTTGTGCGCGCGCGCGTTTGTGTGTGTGTGTGTGTGTGTGGTCCATAAATTTCAAATTTCTGAAGGAGTTTAACACACTACGAAAGTCTTGAGAGAAGTTGAAGGCCACGCAGACTGAAAATTTTGATATCACCCCCTCCATCGCCGTAGATCTCCAACCGTTTTCACCGTTGCCAGGATCTTAGGTTCATGGCGCTGTGCATCTCAGCTACGCCAAACAGCAAGAGCGTTGCTGCACTTCCTCAACACTGCCGGGACAGTGGCCGTCTCTGAGAATGGGCCAAGAAGTTTTATAATGTCAGCGACACTGCAGCATTTCTAATTCGTTCTTTTTTCTTCTATCTCTATCTTCCAGAACTTTCCCTCCCCCTTCCCCAGTGCAGGGTAGACTACCGGGCTCAGCCCAGGTTAACCTCCCTGCCTTTCCTATTCCTTTCTTCTCCTCCTTCCTAACTGTTTCCGTTCTCTGTTTTATTTAAGCCCGCCGATTTATTCTTTCTTTCACACAAGCACGCACAGAAACACGCCTACACATGCATAAACACGCTTGCTGATTTAGGTCTAGTTTACTGGGAGTTTTTCGATCTCAAGAGACGGCGCCAAAAGGTCGTCGGTCGGTCGCTATGGCAACAGTCGACGTGAAGGTCGTGTACGCTTGATAAAGAAACATTATACGATTATAACCACACGGTGCCTCCCTGCCTCCCAAAGGTCATCGTAGAATACACATGCAGAAGTTGCGCAGAAAAGTTGCACCATTAAAAATAAAGAGGCCTTAGATTTTGTACATGTAAAAGCATCGAATTATCAACCGAAATTTGATTTTATGGCCTACCAAAGCTTGAGCTATCGGATTTTAAAACATTTCTTACTGGCTTGCGATGTTGGACTTGTGTCGAAAGTGCACCTCCGGTTACGTGATTCAAAGTGCCTATTTATTCGAACCATATTTATTTGTACTGACTTGCCAAGCGATGACACATTCAGTAACATAAAAAAAAAAACGGCAAAGTGGCATCTGTAGCTCGAGTTATGGCAACTTATTTTCAATGTCCGGTTAAAAGAACCAAAATGGCTTGACTAAAATCAATGTCAGTCTTGGCTCTGTTACCTCTCAGTTTACTTAACTTGTGTCGTATAGATAAGCGATCATAATCAGTATTCCGGACGTTGGAAACGGATCGTCTAAGCGAACTTCTTTACTGAAGCGGCTTTTACTGTAATAATGTCGCAGACGAATGAAACAACCAAACGCAACAACCTGAGGCAGGGCCCATGGCGCCCCATGAAGTATACCACACGATGTCGTGAGAAACATAGTGGCTCCCACCAATCAGAAATCATGTGCACTGTAGCAATCCTTCCTCTTTTGTTTTTTCTTCGTTTTTCTTATTTGTTATGAAATGTTGCAACCTCGATTTCCACATCTTGCCTGTTGCTCGCGTTCCGTGAAATCGAACCGAGAGCCGTTTCTGCGGATGCTTCGCAACGTTACGGATAGCTCTTCTAGCACCAGACATGGTTATTTGTGCTTTGTTTACACTCCGGCTAACATTTTAACTTTAATATATGCAGCAGCTGGCTTCCTAATTTACTTACCGCCGAACATCAGTGAAGCAATCGGCGTCAACTTAAAGAGAAAGCGATGTGCAGAAATGTAGCAAAGGCGGCTGCAGACTTCTCGAAAGTCGGCTACAGCTGCACAAAGGGCGTCTCTGCGTCCAGTGGCTCGTGACCTTTGTACTATGTCATATACAAAGTTTGTGGACGTGCATGTGCATTCCTCTCTTGGAAAAGGGCAAATAAGGGTCCGAGTGCGATCGGGGACTGTACCGCTTCAGCCTGATATATATGCACCTTGTCTTTAAATCCAAACTAGAAGAGAAGCTCAGGGGAAGATGGAGGCTTGAATCAATGAACAGGACGGCCGTCCTGACGAAGACAAGTCCACTTGTCGAAACGCAGACAAGGGGAAGATGGACGGCTTGAATCAATGAACAGACGTCCTGACGAAGACAAGTCTACTTGTCGAAACCTCGACTCCTGCGACATTCCCTGTTCTACATCATTTTTACCTATCTGTTGTCTTTAATGTCCACTTAAGGCTGATTGATTCATTGATTGATAAATCGATTGATTGGTTTAGTAAGTTATTTCTTGAATCGAAAAGCAAGGATTATGAGAACATTGAAAAAACTTGTGCTTTTTTTCTTGCAGGTATCGGTATTTTTTCCTATATGAAATAAACGCAGTGCAGGTCCGGCCGCTATTCATTTCAAGATTTCTCGAACGTATCTCCTCAGAGGATCCGCATAAACTGTAGCGCTGACTGACCTTACCAGCATCTTCACGACAAGCATTGGTAGATTGTCTGCTGGCCCTCGATGCTTTAATCTCCAAAGATTAGATTATATGAGATGAGACAAAATGCAGAAAAAAAAAACCGTGTATCTTGATATGGGTGCAAGTTGAAGAACCTAATCTGAGGAAAATTAGTAATCACTTCCGGGGCCCTCCGCCAGGAGGCATGCTTCATGATATCATGGTTGTGGCACGTAAAAGGCCATTTATTATTATTATTATTATTATTATTATATTATTATTATTATTATTATTATTATTATTATTATTTCGCCTGCGTGGATTACAAGTGGGTAATAAGAAAGACCCTTGTTTGTAAGAGGACTTTTTTTTTTCCTTGTTTAGCGAACTGAAAGCGACAAGACATTCTGTGCTTCACCAAATACCATCTTACCATAGCACGCTCCGGTGAAACAAACGATGGCCCTTAGACTGCGCCCGCTTGTGCACCAACGGAGGAAATCAGTGTGAGGCCCACTGCTGAGGTTTTTGTGGCAGCGTACGAACGTATGATTAACGTGACTGCTCGGTAATGACATGAATGCGATGGCGTGCTTATCCCTTTTGGTCATGATTAAGGACAATACAGTCACACCCGGCTCATATTCTCACTCCTAGACCAGACGATATGCTGGTGTGCGCTATGCGTGATTGAATGTTAACCTTCACAGCCTGCGTCAAATTAAATTCACGTCATCTCAAATGAATTTGGAGATAGGTTAAAGCGGCCTGGACGCGGAATGGATTTCCGCATTCATTCCGCATCCAGGGGAGTTAATGCGGAACGGATTTCGCCGCCAGGTCGTCTCAGCTTGTGGTAAGGGACCGGTACTTATTTTGTTTTTCTTTTCTACGATTGCGATGGATTCCAGAATTATGTCCGCACTGCTTGGTGACGGGTGTACAATCGAACCAACAGTAGCTGGGTCAGTGGAGACACCTGCATATTTGCATACATTTTCTATCTAAGTATTTAGTTCATGTTGTTGTGTAGGCAACTGTGCTGGCATATAGAAACTGCATCCGCAGTCATCTTCGTCAGCTATATAATATACTTACTGAAGTAGGAGTGACTTGCAGATGATGAATGCATTCTGTATATGTTTTGAACACTCTCTTCCCCAACGCGCAGTGGCATAGTGATGTCACCAAGCTCATTGTCTGGTCCGGCTTAATGTCTTGCTAACGTAAGCTAAATATCTTTCTTTCTGTGAAAAAGGTAATTCTCACCTCGACTTTCTGCGCTTTACGGCAAGCTAAACTAGCTTTTTCTTTCTTTCTTTCTTTTTTTTTTGCTTTTACGCCGTTTCGTTTTTGTTCTTTCTCCTTTGATACCTATCCGCGCCACCAGTCCTCTATACCATTTAGTGATCCGTATCGCGGAAGAAGCTATGCTGAGACGTATCGCCGAATGTCTCGCCCACGGAGTGGTCTCGCCTAAGCTTAGAAGAAAACCTAATAAGACGAAATAGGTATGGTTTGGAGTATTGGGGGAAAAAAAGGGGGGGGGTAGCCGAGTGGATCATGGGGAAAGATGGCGCGGTCGCGGAAAGGACTGACGGGAACTGGGTCATCCGAAGGAAAAAAGGATAACAAGAAAAAAATGAGTATGAACATTCGCCGACGTTGGGGATTGGGTGAGGGGGAGGGAAGACCCTTAAGAGGTGGACACGTGGGTTTGACTGCGCGGGCTAGTGAAGGCGGAGAGATCGAGTGAGAGGAAAAGGAAATAATCGGGTAAATCACGGCACCGGTTCCGAATCGACGTGAAAGATGTCGGCCAGTTGTCGCAGCCAATCTAATACGATGCTAACAGCGCTGCTGCGACAGTTTGCTCTCTCTCTCTCTCTTTCTCCTTCTCATCCGGCACGGGCACGCGCACTCGAGATGGGACGCGACATGCGGCAAATAGACGAGAGGTGCCGACGGATGGACGGGGGAGGGCGGCACATTGAACGGTAGTTCCTGGAACAAGCATGAACACGAAGAAAGAAAGAAAGAAAGAAACAAAGAAAGAAGGAAGGAAGGAAAGAAAGAAAGAAAGAAAGAAAGAAAGAAAGAAAGAAAAGAAAGAAAGAAAGAAAGAAAGAAAGAAAGAAAGAAAGAAAGAAAGAAAGAAAGAAAGAAAGAAAGAAAGAAAGGCAATTCGTGTCGTTACTTGAAATAAAAGCAAAACGGTGAAAACAGTGAGCAAATAAACTGAAGAAAGGCGTCTATGGAAGGAATGGGATCATGAGGTAGACGAAGCGAAAATGTACACGAAAAAAAGGAGCGGGCCAAAGAAAGGGAAGACGAGAAATGTTTGGGTGAAGTTTATCCGATACAGGGGAAAAAAACAAGAAAACATTATTAACGATCAGCGATGGGATATTACGAAACGCCGTAAAATTGTTTCGGACGTAAAGGAGAAATGAAATGAAGAATTGCCGTGAAACGAGGTTATTGCGATACCACCGTATATATATCAACGGTTCGGTGAAGCGTCTGAGGAAATCAAAACACCGGCGAAAGAAATCCCTTTCTCTACAGTTTTTCGAAAGCTTGACCATGTGCCTGGCGCTTTGATACACTATATCATCTACGTAAAGTTCAACATATAGCCAGGAAACCGGACCTTTTTCATCTAGTTTTCTGGCTATATAGCTAGCACTAAATTTACCTGAGACACAATTAACAGTGTCTCCAAGATAAAAGAAAGGACGATGACCATAGTGAGTATAAGCGAAAATGTTTTTTCTTTTTTCGCAGTTTACCAAATGAGCGCGGGTAATAGAAGCAGCCTAATCTGTGACCACAATCTGTGTAGTGTTGTATGTATTATTTTTATGGCTATGAGATAGTGATAGCGTGGTATAGAGAGAACGTGAAAGACATGCTGCACACCGCCAGCGCGATGAAACCTGTATGCCCTGTCTGCCCTAGCGCTCGTTCTTTCTGGGAAGCTTACTGTTTCTCGGTCACACGTAAGCAACGGGTAAACACAGCGTCGACGGGCAGCGTAAAAGATAAGATTAAACAAGATAGGAATGCCCGTGTGTCGTGACCCTCACGTGTTCGCTAATGGTATTTTGATGGGTCATTGGTGTTGTGCTGGCGAAAAGAAAAAGGGAAAAAAACGAATGCCAACTGCTTTTTTTTTTTACAGATCGATGTGGGCGATGGTATCCTCACAGTTGCGATATTGCTTGTGTGGAGAAGTTACGGAGTGTTTATTTACTTCTGGATTTATTTATTATCTGATCTATTATCTGATCGTGATAGACTGCGCTCCCAGGTGAGAGGGAAGAGTGCCGAGACGCGCAAAAACAAAATGCTCTTCAGACATAGCGGAGATTGTAACATCGCAAGTTAATGACGTCAGTGATAACGAGGATGACGCGATGGCAGCGCGGCAGCGAGAAGAAACGATGGCGGTAATGACGTCACTTCAAAGTCAGTGCGGATGGAGTGGCTCGGTTCACATACAAATGATACACTTGAGAAGATTGGGCTTTCTTTCTGACTACTTTTTCTGCCAATAAAACGTGATGATACGCCTGAATTCATAAGCCTGCAGCATAAGTCATGATAAGTGCCCTTAATTGACAGTTGCAAGTCATAGTTACAAAATCATAGTCATATTTACAAAAAGAGAAAGGTTGAGTTCACCTGCGATATTCTTCCTGTTGTTGTTCGTCTTTTACTATTCGATTCAAGCACTGTCTTCAGCCAAAGCGGATCGAATACTCATGGTCTGTTAGTCTAGAGTTGTAGACACATCCTCTGTTCGCGGACGCAAACCACCGGCCGAACAAGAGAACCAAAACACGAAATCAGAAAATCGCAAGCAGGGAATGGCACCTCGGGCATGCCACGGTCTTTCGGTTACCCAAAGACGCGAAATCTAAACCTCTCTACTCTAGTACGCTGCCCTTTAGGTGTTACCTTTAATCGTGTTGCCTCGCTCACAGTCACACGCGCCAACTCGGCCCCGTAAGCGATGTATACAGGCGAACGCGTGCACAGCACGAAAATTTTTCGGAGGTCTAGTTCGTGGCCCGCTTGGCCCGGCTGGCCCACAATCGTCGTGTGCGAGTGTTTACAGACGGACGACCTTGATATCTGGAACGTGACCGGCAATGAGTGTGGATCGAACAACCCGTCCGAAGCGACGTAAGAGATGTTTTCGCGGTCGGCGCGCTGTTCCGCCTAAGCGACCCTAAAACGGCGCGTAATAATGCGGGGCCAGGTAGCGGCGTGACCGAGTCCACCCGGCCTGACCTCTGTGCACGGTGGCTGCATGCAATCGCGCTAGAGGCCGCGTGCGCCGCCCAGCCACACAAGAGACGCAACCACCCGTCAGTCGGTGCGATCTCGACGTATGAATCTCCGTTGCGTGCTCCTATAACTGCTCATCAAAGCAGGGCATTCTTGTCATGCGAGAATACACGTTTCTGTATGTCATTCGGTCTCTTGCCCTCTCGGAGAGAGAGAGATGATGATGATCAGGACATACAGAAAGATGCAGAGGTTAACCAGAGGTAGGCAACTTTAGTTGCTAAGGGCTCAAAGAGAAGGGAAGCGTGGAGATGGTGAGGGGACCGCAGATAGTACAGTTAACTTGCCTCTGCACCTTTGGGGCGCATTCAAACCAACAAATTCTTAGCAATATGACCGTGCGCAAGAGTGGTGAAGGATCGCTGAGGCTTTCCTCTTGAATTGTACAGAAAGTAAACACATCACGAAGTGGGTATAAGGGTGGTAATGGCAGTTGTAGTTCGCGAGCGTGAAAGAGCTATAAGGGTACAGAACGAGTTAAGAAAGAAGGGCATAAGTGACGTGCTATCAACTGTAATGCGCCCGTTATTCCCCTTCCCGCCTTCTTGTTTTTTTTTTTTTCTGTCTCCTCTCTTCTATCCCACTTCGCTTTTTCCATCTGCTCTAGTGCAGGGTAGCAAATCGCAAGTTTTTATTCCTGGTTAACCTCCTTGCCTTTCATTCTTACCTCTCTCTATCAATCGCCGATAAGTCTAACAGACTCTATTTGTATGTGGCACTTCTGAAATTTTGTATATTTTGGAAATATGAACATACAGTGAGGGCCTGTACGCTGGCTGATGTTATCGCCCCAGTATTCAGTATCATGGACCATGATCATCTCCGTTCACGTGCAAGACTGATAAGCGGTTCCTAGTGATGCACAAGTGAGATCAGTTAGCACCAGAAGCATGATGCAAGGTACTTGTGTCATCTCGGGTACAGCGATAAGACTGATCTGTACGTTTGCCATATATATACCACACGCCATTACCGCCTATACGTAGGCAGATATTTCGGCGATCTCGTCTTATGGCCTTGGATTAACTCGTACGTTGGACTGGATGAACTAACTAACTAACTAACTAACTAACTAACTAACTAACTAACTAACTAACTAACTAACTAACTAACTAACTAACTCACTCACTCACTCACTCACTCACTCACTCACTCACTCACTCACTCACTCACTCACTCACTCACTCACTCACTCACTCACTCACTCACTCACTCACTCACTCACTCACTCACTCACTCACTCACTTCATGCCATCTCATCTCAAGCAGCGAGCTGTTAACAGTATACTGCAATTTAAACCTTGAATCCCATCTCATCTCATCTCATCTCAAGCAGCGAGCTGTTAACGGCATACTGCAATTTAAATCTTGAAACCCTACATCAGCAGAAAGCTGCCGACGCGTATTTATATAGGGCGCAATGACAGCGAACGAAGTCGCGTCAGACAGAGCTCATACATACGTCAAGCTAATTTCGAAAAGTCCTGATCCGCGCCTAATTCGATCGCTGACAACGAGGCGAGTTTCTCCTGCATTCAGTCGGTCCTGCATTCGACATCCAATAAGATTCTCTTTGTTTGATGTCGTCCATGCGATAAATTTAAAAAAGAAATACAGTTCTCGATCCTTCTCTCGAAGCAATAAAGAGAGCGCTGACGCGATGACAGGGCGTCGTTGGAAAGATTTGGATTAATTTCGCACTGGGGAGTAAACAATTGCCACAGACAGCTCATACTCGCTGTGACGGGCCTAATTGTATAGTTTATATATATTGTAATGTGGAGTTCATCGCAGGCCGGCTCCATTGTACACGGCTGCGGATATATCGCCGTGCAAACGCGTATCCGAACGCCTAGCTCGACCATTGTTCACTGTGCGAAGATTGTGCGCTGCGACACGTACTAAATACATAATAAAGTCATTTGCATCGTGTGACTTCATTGAAACTGGGTCTTGGGTTCGCTGCGAGAATTTTTCCATAAGTGTGGTCTCTACACGTGGCTGGCCTGGATTCCGTTTATTATCGTGCGTAATGGACACGCGTCGACGATCCGCTTTCTTTTTACTGTGTATATCAGGGCGTTATTAAACATGTCCTTTGCCGCGTCATGTTTCGTACTACTCAGTTGAGTTTGCAAAAACGCCTATGAGATCTCTGCAAATGTCTTCTGTGACCTCTATGCGCTCACTGGCTGCCCCTTATGAACTTGGAACGTTTCTCCAGACTTTTACCACTTTGCCCAGACCCTTTTCCCAGACCCGCTTGGAAATCCGTGAAATGCAGCGTATACGAATGAAGGAAGATTTCTTGTAGGGAGGATTTTATTGGTGCACTGTGAGTTGTCTCATTATGGCCAGGAGGACAGTCAACCTCTATAGCACATTTTCAAGTATAGGGCACTGCTTATAAACAGAGTGTCGGAACGGAACGAAAAACGAAAACGAAAAACGAAAAAAACGATATTTTTGACCGGAACGAAAACGTAACCGGAACGTTATTTATTATTTCGTTCCGGATCAAAAACGAAATATTTTTTATCGTTTTTCGGTTCACGGGAAGACTTTACGATCCGGAACAACCGAGGTCATGCAACTTGAGCAATGATGCATAACTCAGGGTTCAACGTCAGCACGCATCTCGGGCAGGTATTTCAAAGGAAAGATGCGTTGAAATAATGCAGGAAACCAAGAAAGTGGCAACCATAGCTGTTTGTATTAAATTCAAGCGGAGTTTCGCATGCCTCTCACACAGGCCGTTGTGGAGAGGGCGTTGTCGTCGCTTATGTGTTGAAATTTTGAGACGAGCGCAAAGAGTGGCAACCGGAGCTGTACATGTTAGCGCAAGTGGTCCTTGGTGTGCTGAGTCACACAAGCCAGCGTTGAGAGGGCATTTTAGGCACTCAAGTTCGTTTTGTCAGAGCAACGGTCTCGCTTATCGGCGAGTACACTTGATGACCTGCTGCTTTTGAAATCGTGTGCCCCCCTTGACGAAAATTCGGGATTCAAACTTGAGGAAAAATGATTACCAAGTTTATGTTGTGTCCTTGCTTCGAAACTTTTTGCGACTTCCCTCATAGTCACACCGTGGCTTTGGGACGTAAAATCCCAACAATTATTATTGCATTTTTATGTATTAGTTCAGTATCTTTTGCTGTTTTTAAAAGGTACTTTTAACATTAAGTATTTTGTTCGTTCTTATTATTGAAAAAAAAAAAAAAAAAACGTTATGAACCGTTACGGAACGTTTATTTTTCGTTCCGGAACGAAAACGGAACGGAACTTTTTTCTGCGGAACGAAACGAAAACCGGAACGAAAAACATTTCGTTCCGGAACGAAAAACATTTCGTTCCGACACCCTGCTTATAAATAATCAAATTCTTCAGCTTTACCTGCCAAAACAGTATATGATTATAAGGCATGCCGTAGTGCACTAATTGTGACTACCTATATGTTCTTCAATGTGCATCAAAAAAAAAAAAGTGAATTCTCCAACCCTTTGAATGTTTGCAACTATGCACCCATAGTGGTTGTTCTCATCGAAACAGGCCGCTAAATTTGGACTCCATAACACGGCATGTCAAGGAGCACGAGTGCAGCCAAGAGAAACCCTCACATTTACAATACGTTTTTGCGAGCGTAAACGTAACTTCCGTTAGCAGGCGGTGGAGCAAGGTCTAAGCAAGATTACTGGTACTACAATGCGCCTGTCTTTTATCCTAAAGTGTAAAAAAAGATCTTTCTTACATATTAGCAGCTTATAGGAACAATGCATTTTCTTATGGTGGAGTAAACTAACAGCTCACGCAACCGTCTTGGCGATGCACGCTTGCTACTGTTATGACAATCCATAGGAATGCGGCCGCCTTGACAGGCAATCGAACCCGCATCCTGACACCCTTGAGAAACGAGGCCTGCGGCAGCAGCTCACAGCGTGGAGTGCGCATATAGCATAAGATATGGTTTTCTTACGTTCATTCCAAGGAAAGGCCGCCCCAGGTCCAGGCGCTCTGGCGTCCCTGACCTTCGTGGCTCGCGCTTTTTGTTTCTTCTTTTTTCTTGGGTAGTTAAAGTATGGGACAGCGTGCCGCGGCCGCGGCTGACCCGTGCGGTTTGCTGCGGAACGTCCAGGTATAGACTAGCCTTCTAGGTCAGCGTGTGATGGACATGTCCAATCAAGGTGCCGCTTGTCAGCGTCGCTGTACGCCCGTACCAGACACTGCGATCCGCCGAGCGAGCAGGCAGTGACGGACGCCGGCCTTTATAGAGGCATCCAGAGCAACTTGGCACGGTTTACAGACGACAGGGCTTCGGAGCAGGGCGTCTTTGGACGCGCGCTCTTTCTCCCTATATGATTGCGGTGGTCTGTTTCTGATGCAAGAGTTGGTTGACGCGCGTGGTTCGCTGTTTGAATAATGCCGGTCCGCAGGCCTATATTTAGAGCAAGATGTACGGTTGTCCACGCCCGTGGCTGTTTAAACATCTTTTTGTGCGTTGCTTCAGGGGCGGATACCGTATAACCCTTCACATGCGCCGCTCTCTTGACAGAGCATTCGGGGTTCCGGTAATGACTCACTGTTAGATTGGGCCGTCTGATATGACGGAATGGGATGACAACGGAAGACGGCAAGCATTCCGGGACCTTCGGCGCTCCTGCCAACATGTGGCATATGCTTTTGTCTCTGGGATATGCAACAGATGTGATATGCAGATGTGAGTACGCTTTAGGTTTTTATATGAATGACGACGCCCTGATGGACGCGTTCACAGCAGTACATTCTTGACAAGTCATTTAGAAAACGTTGATGGTGTTTTCTATGTGTCATTGCCGTTTGTTTGTTTGTTTGTTTGTTTGTTTGTTTGTTCGTTTGTTTTCTTCTGGGGGTATCTCATTACTTATGATTCTCCGGGTAACTGTTGCCGGAACTGTGGCCTAGCTTTTCATATTTCATATTTAATGCAGGAAAAGAAGCCTCACCAGCAGGGAGACATTGGTCGTACTATGCGAGAACTGTGCTCCTAGTCGTCATTTTGCTTTCCTACGGTAAGTCATGACGTAACCGGTCGTTAGCACTGACATTTTAACATGTCCAGATCTTCTCTTCTTGGTGATTATGATGGTGCATACAACTACTTCATGGTGCATACAACTTTGTACATACAACTAGCGGTCGCACTTGTGCGTCGCAATCACATCTTGAATGCAAGCGCGCTAATTTGCACCTGTCTTCGTGCAATCCGGCGCATCTGTCTTCACGTGCGAAGGCAGACTGGTTATACACTTATGTAATCGAGCCAAATCGACGAAAGCGATGAGATAGCGCCGTACGTTAATCGCTTGATGCAATGAGGGGATAGTCACTACGATTATCGAAGGCGATGGCCTGCGCCCTTTCTTGATAGGAGTGGATGACTGGTTGGCCGAGTCGACACAGGCCGTGTGGATTAGCGACTTCATATGGAAAAACATCATAAAGGCTTTGCTTTGCTCATTCTACTTTTTACGCAGCCGAATCCAGCTGATATTAGTATAACGGCATTCCCAGGGTTCGGGAACATGGGCACGCGGTTCCCCACTGTGACTCAATGAGCGCTAGGCGAACCCCCCCCCCCCCCCCCAGAAAAAGAAAAGAAGGAAACAAAGAAAATCATGATACGAGCAAGACCAATTAACAAGTTTGGCTCAAGGCTCCATATAGCATAGCATTGTGGCGAAATTCCAGCATCGCAGCACAAAGCGCTTAGTTTTCGAGGACATTCAATACGGCACTTCATGCTTGGGCCGCGCCGCAACATGTTATTCTGGGAAACTGCGTTCATTGTGACGCTAATCGAATTTTACCGGGGCGCTCTGTCGGTCTATATACAAGTGCATGTCAACATTGCTATCTCCTTTTGTTCGTCAGGTATATTTTGTCGCCTGTTTCTCAGCGAGTTACAGAGGGGCTCCCCGCTGTGGCTCCTCTTTCCACAGGGGTACCTCTTATGGCTAGAACCTTATCAAAAAAAAAAAAAATACACGAAATGCGTGAGACACGTTGCTTGCATTAGTCGTAGAGCACACACTAGGTAGTTATTTGTTAAATATAATATTATACGCGTTGCGACTACTTTCGAACATCGGCTGTTGTATTATTACTTTAGATTTTCACCACCTGCCGTAAATGGGCTTTTATCTCTAAGTAGACTTTAACCTTAAAATACAAAGCTGTTTATAAGTGGACTGTTATTCTTACGAGAACCAACTACGAAAATCAAACTTTGCAATTCCTTTTGCCAACGGTTTTAAACACATATATACGAAACAGATGATAGTCGCATACTTACCCTAACACCTAAAGAACATAAAAATACTTTCCACGGTGCAGTGTATAAGATTGTCGTTTTTGTTTGTGTGTGTATTTTATGCCAGCAGTATTTCATTCTTGTTGCAGCATGCATAGTTATAGCTTTTTTAATGTAACCTCGCACTTGTACTTACAGTTTTATCAATTCTGCTTGCTGACTGCGTTTTTATTTCTCTGCCATGCACGTCGTGTGAATGTATCCTGTTGTGCCTACAGTTTTCTCGCTTTTGGTCTGTGATATTTTCCCCTTGTTTGTATGAGAAAAATAAAGACAACTATACAGCAAACGTAGTGTCGTAAAAGCTAGTCACACGACAAAAAATTAATTGAAAGTTGAAAGAAAGATAAATAGGGCTAAGAAGGCGCATATCGTGCGTATTATACCGCTGCCTACACCTCTGGAAGCACACCTCTCAAACGGGCCCTGCAACTGTTTTTTAACCTGTGTGAAAATGGGGCCCTTCACACGGTGGTCGTGGAGGCACCTGGGAACACGTGAGCCAAATATTAGCGCCCTGTATGCACCAGGGCATTCGTACTTTGGTTTCAAGTATGGCTGGAAACTGCCTGCTCTTCTTTCAACATGTGACGTCACAGGGAGCATTGACTCCGTCACTCGACGTAGAACTATCACTGGTGATTTCATGAACGCGGAAGCAACCGCAGGAATAGTTTATTTGTTCATATTGAATTCAACAAATAAAGCAAAACGTACGTATCTTTCTTTCACAAGAACAAAATAAGTTAAGCGTTGTATTTGGTGCTACCTTTGACGTCATTCATTAAAAGGGGAGCACGCGATTTCCAGCTATGTTTAAAACCGGGCTGCGAATTCCGGGGTGCATGAAGCGCATTAATATTCGGGTCACGTGTTCACGCGAGTGACTGATTGGCAGCACTTTCAAATTTTGTTCACGAGCCTATTTAAAGGAGTGGAATACAAGATGTAACGGCAAGCTTGTGCATGGACGTTCCATGCAGTGCAGTTAAAGCCTGCTACGGAGGACGATTGCGCATATCCAATGTTGTTAGTTTTGGGAGATAAAAATCGGGTTCCATTTTCCAGCGTGATAATCGGGGAGACATCTGGTGTCTTTTTTTGTGAAACCAGACCGAAATTAGGCGTTTTCCGGGTTACATTGAGAAATTTAAATTGACGCATGAGAGCCACGGGGCGTCCTCAGTGAAGCACGCGACTTGTGAAATTAACTACACGACACTGCAGCCAGCAGGATGCAACTTAGTTTTTCCGAGTCGGGACAGCTAGAGCATGTGCATCGCAACCTCTATCCGGCTTTGAAGAAGGTTGGTATGTGATACCGAAATTCTGGGAGAAATCGGGTTTAAACGGATTCTTCCTGAAGTATATTCAGTGCGCAAGAAATAGGAATACTAGGGTTTTACCCGGAGACGGAGAACCCTACATATGTCATGCTGACAAACTTCTACAACTTCTGCTTGCTATGGTGTACAGGTGACATCAGATGAAAACTCGATGGCGCAGTGCCATTCTGAATTCTTTGCCTCAGGAAACTTCGTGTAACATAACAGAGGCTCACAACTATACTACGCTGCTTCAATGACGCCTCGTGTGCTGTACGATGTCAGTGCTCACAGGCGTAGCTAGAGGGGGAGATTGGGGGGGAGGGGGGGGGGTTCAAACCCTTTCCGAAATTTTTGAATTTTGTATGCACACGTATATGCATGCACATACAAACACCCACACGCACGTACGCAAAGGGGGCTCGGACTCCTCCCGAAATAAAATGCTGGCTTAGCTACGCTCCTCGTGCTCGTTAAAGAATCCCGGATGGTCGAAATTTCCGGAGCCCTCCACTACGGCGTCTCTCGTAATCACATGGTGCTTTTGGGAAATAAAGCCCCCCGAGCTGCTATTATTATTATGACCAAATGACACGACTTTCTTGGGTTCGTATGCGTTCGTAACGTCGACTGTATGCCATGAAGGTTAACTGCAAAGTTCGTTGAAGCAGGTATACTTCTTCCGCACGATTACGACATCTTGTCGCTACCTCACTACCAGCATTCCTCTCGACCGTTCCGCACTCAAGTGAAACGTGCCAACGTTGCGCCCGCAGAGCTTCGTTGTAAGTCAGACTAAATGAATTCATAACCCGGGATTACGGCGCAGGTTGAGCCGTCAGAAGAAAAAAAAGGCAGGCAAACAATGGCTATATAAAACAAAGAACACAAAGACTTTTCATACTACGCATATAACGTGCAAGTCTTAAGAAATGTACGCGGTGGGCATTCAATATAAACGCCGCGGAGCTGACGACAGCGCAACTTCAAAGACGGCAGGATTACAAAACAAAAGTCTCGACGTGGAAAGAAAGAAAGGAAGTATGAATGAGGAAGAAGAAAAATAAGTAAACCATCTGTGGATGGCGAAGCGACAGGCGCTCAGGAAAGATGCCAAGACAGTTGAAAGAGAACGAGTAGTTGAAAGAACAAGAAAAAAAAAAAAAAGAAAGGTTCACCGAAACGGCAGTGCGTTAAGCGAGGCGCCGGCGGCGTCATCCAAGGAGCAGTCGGTGCACACGAAACACTGCTGGGCTGCACGGAGCGTGCACCGAAAGTGGCGAGATTGGCGCGAGCGCGCGCTCGGCGAATAAAATATCTGGAGGGAGTTGAACCGGCAAAGCTTGCATCCGGAGGCGCAGCCGCTCTCTCTCGGTGACCGTGCATGCGGCAACCACGACCCTTTCCTTTCGAAAGAGAGTCAAGCGCGCGCGCAAATAGTATGAAAATAGGAACAACCCCGCTCGAGACGCCGTATAGTGGGTACCTCCTTGAGACGAGGTGACGGAGTTCATGAAGCGAGCGAGGGATGGTATTGCGGGAAGACAGGCAGTTGAGTTGGAAGCACTGCGAGGAAGAAGAAGAGGCAAATACTAGTCGAACAGAAAGAAGAGGCAAGCCCGCGTGGAAGCTGAGGGCCCGACCGATTACGGCATTATTGCTTGCCGCCGCTGCTGCTGCGACGACGGGCGTGGAGGGCCGCTTTTTGAGTTGCGCCGAGGCACCTTTGGTCTCAACTCGGAGAGTGCTGTAGTGTTTGCCCTTCTTCTTTCTTTCTTCTTCTTCTTCGTATCCGATATTATTCTTTTCTTATTTCGTCTTCTACTTATTTATTTTTTCTTTTGTCAGCGCGAGTGCTGGCGAAATTAAATCGCGACTTCGAATAGCGACGTGTTGCGGCTTGCGGAAATTAAAGCGAAGAACAAGAATAGAAAGATGGAAGCAAGGGAGAAGTGGGAGAAGGTTGGTAGTCGGAGGAGGGAAAGGGAAGGTAATGGGGAGGTGATTGGAGGGCGAGGCGACGGGTTATGGGGCGGAGACGACGACGATTTGGAGTGAACGCACGTGGGCTGCAGCAGATCGAGCGCGGAGAATTGACAACGGCTGTTGCACGCAATGCAAGGTGCTCGCGACCTCGCGCGGTGCTCTCCGCGAGACCTCCGGAGGAATGGAAAACGGCTGGCCCGGCACGAAACGGAGTAAAAAGAGCGTAATACTCGAGCGTGCCTCATCGGTGTGATTTCCAGGCATTTTCTACTTTTCTTTTCCTGTTTTGTTAATTTCCTTGTTCGTCGCACTCGCTGCATCAGCTTACCGATTACTAAGCTAAAGGGCCCGGGTTCGATTCCCCTTAACGGCGGTCCCGTTTCGAAGGGGACGGAACGAAAAATACTTGTAGGCGACTCAAATGCTTTACTTCGGTGTCAGTGACGCTCGCACCACGGTGTTGCTTTAAACCGCGTCTCTGCATTAAATCCCAGAAATCATCAAAAGATTGATTTATTTCTGGGGTTTAACGTCCCAAAACCAGCCCTGTTTACGAGAGACCCCGTAGTGGAGGTCTCCGGAAATTTCGACCACTTGGGGTTCTTTAACGTGCACTGACATCCCACAGTACACGGGCCTCAACATTTCGCCTCCATCGAAATGCAGCCGCCGCGGCCGGGGTTCGATCCCGCGACCCTCGGGTCTGCAGCCGAGTACCATAACCCCTAGACCACCGTGATGGGCATGGATCTTCTCCAAGCGGGTTATACGGGCCAGTCCGCCAGCGAGCCAACTTGCAGGCGTGGATTGATGTAACTGTCCTCATTGTTCGCCACCGTGTTCTCTACGGTCTCGGCACATTAGGGTTTCCACGAATAAGAAAAAAAAAGTGTTTTGGCACGATGAGCCGGCTCGACTCGCATTCGTCGAGTTCGTAGAGGCGTAGCGCGTGATCGTTATCAAGCCATTGATTCTTCGCGAAGAGCCCGAGAAACGCACAGCACTTGAAAGGTAACAAATGATGAGGGCACAACTACGTCTTCCTCTATAAAGCTTCAGTGCAATCAGTTCGTTGCCCATCTAAACGGAGCATTTTTACCTACCCTAGTCATATAATGTACTCAACTGCAATGGGATGGTAACTCGGTGCATCAGATTATAATAACCTCGATCTCTTCACAGCAGTCAACTCACATGAGAGAACACGTTCGTGCCCCCGTTCTCGTATATATAGGGGCTCTGTTTATTTAGGCAAATATTGCATTAGCAAACCAATTTCGCAGGCAAACACGCTTATTTGTTCTGTATTTTTTTCTCTCCAGACGTCATTGTGTGTAATCTCCAGTTTAGTGTGTTTCGCACAGCAAATATATACCTACAACGTGTTAATGACACCACACGCATTGATACAGCGTCCTACGACATGCATTGCGGCGATGAATTTTTCGTTTGTTTTTCTTGCTTGTCTTTCTTTTACAAACAAACGAATAAACTAAAGCGCGTAGATGAAGAGACGGAAGACAAAGAAAAAAAAGAAAAAGGGGGGGGGGGGGGTTGCGTAACTATATTTGTGAAGGATTCAAAATTCATATAGAGGCCGTCAACCTATCACTGTTCTGAATAGCCATTTTCCTCTGACGTTCATTGATTTTACTCAAAGCTGTCTACTATATGCATGCACATAAACCGAATACGGGTTGTTGGCTCCACAGAGGCCTTTCATGCGTCGTGTGTCGCTTAGATTGCGATCAGTCTGCACAGTTTCTGCGGTGGCGTCGTCGAACTTTTTGGAAAGGCTTCACGTCGCGTATACGAAACATGGATGCTGCATATACGGGATCGATAGGAGTGGACGCGACGGCTCGTCCGTGCTTTTAAAAGTTCGTTGTATACGCTTCCGTTGAGAAAATCGGCAAACGACGAACTATAACGCCGTGGTAGCACCATAGGGGACGCTTTATAGGTATGAAATTTTCTCTTGAATATTCATTCATTATACCATAGAGCCGTCCTTGGAGACTACCTTCATACGGATTACGGGAAGATCTGTCTCTTCGAGACTGTCACTGACACCGTTGGCTATAGCGTACTTGGAGTCTTTCCACTCTCAGCGCCGAAATCAATCAAAATAAACAATACACCCAATCCCTGGCTCACTATTGCGCCAAATGCGAGGCGTTCTAAACGGCGAGATCGATGGCATCCCGACAGCCGACGCGGTGCATGGCCTCTCCAGCATGTACTGGTAGCAGCCCAAAAAAGAAGAAAACCAATCGACGTATAAGGCCTGGGTGGGGTGGGTGAACCATTTTCGTGTTCCCGTCTCACGATAGACGACTGGCAACACGTATTCAAGAGTTCGAATCTGTCACCGGGCGTCTTCGCTGCGAGACCCTTAAGCCGAGACAAGACAACGGCAGGGAAAGATGATGACTACAGAGGGACAAGAAACGAAAGAAAAAGAACGAGATTTCACGAGGTCGTCTATCAACGTCGTCTTTTGCTGTGAACGCGCAGCAAGGTATATATACACGTATAGTCGTCGACATGCTTGGGCATACCGCGATGGCGTCGCTATAGAACTGCGGCCATCTTCCATTTCATTACACGCGCCTGGATTTCTCGTACGCACTTGCCACCTCTCCAGTCCTGGCGTCGTCTGTGTGCCCCCCTTCCTTTTCTTGTTTATTTGGTCGAAGAGAGAGAGAGAGAGAGAAAGAAAAGACAGCGGTCAGACGGAGGGGACGGTTTCAAAAGAGGCCCTCCACGCTACCGCTGCTCGATGCTCCCTCAGCCGCATGCGACGATGCATGCGTGAATCATTCCTTCCTCGCGGGCAGATGTCGCGCGTTGCATCGCGTCTATTGAGAGGAAGAAGAGATAGGCGCGGTGTCGTTCATTACAGCATCTTCACGCGGCGAGACGAGGCAGCAGGTTGGTGACCCGCTAAGCTGCCGCTGCTGCAGCTGCGGCGATGCGCGGGGGGCGTCGTCGGTGTGTGGAGAGAAAAAAAAAAAATGGCTGCGTCCAGAAGTATTGGCGAGGTGTCACCCTTTGGATATGATGGAGTTATCGGAGAGGAACGTGTATACGAAGCGACAACGCAACACGAGCGGACGACAGTCGCGTTAAGTACGGCTTTCCTTGCATATTTCGTCTGAGGATTTTGAGCTGGCGCGCTCTCTGGACATGCAGCAGAAAAAAAAAAATACGTCGAGAGAGCGATAGGCAGAGAGAGATAGAGCAGCGAGAGAACATCGGCTCACATGCTACAGATGATTCAAATGCCACTGGGAGCAGGTGGTTGTTGGCCGTCAATCACGATGTGTTCGCACCGTCATCGATGGCCAGGTGTATTTCTGCACTCATCCTTAGACATGCTTGAAGACGTGTGTGCAGCCTGTCGCGAGAGTTTTGCGAGAATGCGCGGTTCCAGCCCTAACGCCAATTTCTGCTCTAAGGGATTAGCACTTCTCACTTAACGAATCTTTCTGCGCAGCTCGCTAAACTTACTACAAGTCGAAACAAGTTTTCGGAGTTGTGCGCAGGCTTCGCGAACATTCAGACGCATTGTTTCATTCGATCAAATCATCATAGCGTAAGATGTAGCGGGGCTTGTGTACCCATCACGATGTTTCGCTTTGTTTTTGTTTTAACAGCGAAGCTGTTTAAGCCAGCCGTAATTTATGCGTGCGTATCACGAAAAACCAGCTGCGGCGTAGGTATGGCAACCAGCGACACCACGCATGCTGTAACACCTGGGAACCATGACGTCATGAACAAGAACACTCGGACCAGCCAAGTGCCCATCAGCCTCGTTGCTTCGCTAGCCTTATGCATTTTTTTTTTTTTGTCGAAAGCACATTTGTTTCCAAAGCATATCTAAGGCTGTCGCCACTACGCGTCCCTAGGCGACTGCATAAGGGACCCTCCAGTACTCTTTAACCTTTTTGCGTTTACTTGCTTATTATAAGAGCAAGTACAGCAATACTTAACTATTGCATTTTATTAGTAATAGTCTGTGTTAATGAACTTAATCATCAATGCAGGCGAAGTCTTTCACCTTACCATATACGGTTTTCCGGTCAAACTTATAACTGCATAAGAACGTCTTTTATAACTGCCTAAGAACGTCCGCACCGCGGCACAAGCGCGTGCTCGCGGTGCGAACGGCCGAGGGAGTGGGAGTCTGCCACCGAAGATCGTAAATCTCGGTCTGCTTTACCGCGCGCATTCTTCGTGCACAGTGTATTGAGCTTCCTTCTGGCGAATCTGCAGGCTACCACGCATTGCTGCGCTATGGCAAGATGTGTCGTGCCTCGGGCCTTTTCACGCCGCTCTCTCTTTTCAATCCGACTCGACGCGGCAGCAACGCCATCTCGAGGCATCACCTTTCAGCTCGCCGACCTTGATTTGCGGCAGCGTGTCCTCGCGCTACCAGGACGGAGATCAAACGGCCTATTTATGCAAAGAGTAACAAATCGTGATAAGTAATGCACTGCGGAGATAAGGAGCGGGTTGTCTCTGGTACCACACGGTATTTTCCTGGCTCACTTGTAAACCACTGATGCACCGGCGAGGTCGCATTTGAAATGCTGGGTTCGTCGGCTGAGCTGGCGAAAACTTACTCTCCTAAGAGGAGAACTCGGGAACTCCGATAACACAGTTAATTGATTATTGACAGTTAACGACAGTTAAGACACAGCTAAATGTCATTGCTTCTTAAAGGAGTACTGACACCAATTTTCGAAGCTGAGTTTACTCCACCATACAACTCTCCAATATGCGTAGACAGCTCTGAGCAAATGTTAAGCTCAGGAAATGCTGATTACATATTTTAATTTGACGTCAAAGTCAATATTCACATGGCGTGCCTACTAACATCGACACTAATGTGACGTCAGGCTACAGTACAAATTTTGGTGACTTCACGCAGCAGTGTGGCAAGTTGTGATGACGTCAGGTACAAAAACATGCAAAATGGCCGCTCCCGCGTCACTCTTGGTCGCTTGCTCTCGCCGTTCAGTCGTTGTAGCTGAGTGTGCCCGTGAACCGAGCGAGCGAAGTCGAATTACCCTCTATCGTCGTGTGTGCCCACGTATAATCGAAAGGCAAGCTCGCTATGGTGCCGGCATTTTGCCCCTGAAATGCCGCGGAGGTCTCGGAGGCCACCTTAGCTTATCACAGGCTCCGGAGCCACGCCGACACCCACCGTGCGTGCCGTACGTTACATCTTGCACTGTGCCGAAGTATTTGCTGTCGTCGCGGAGACGCTATACAAAATTTTGTACATCGTAGACCCCGCACTTGCTGCAGGCGCTGTGCGCGAGAGACCACTGGGCGAAAACGTCACGATTTTTTGCGGGAGCACGTCACGAGGAGCTCATTACTATGCACATACCGTGTCGTGACGTCAGGCTACAATAGGAACCGAAACCAGCTTTTAAAGGCATGCTGTAAATTAATTTTCACGGCGCGCTCACGCTTACCAGTACGTTTTCTGGGCTCTGGAGCGCTTGGCCTTTCATTTCATGCAAAAAAACGCCAACTGAAAATTTTCATGGCAGTACTCCTTTAATAGAAATTCTAGAACTGGATGGCCATCGTGCTGTTATTCTCAACATATATGGTTCTGCGTGTTGCCCAAAGAGAGGTCCAGAGTTGTCGGTATGCTATTTAGATCATCAGGAAGAGCTATAGGTCTACGTTACCATATCCTGCTGTTATGCATCAGCTGGTCCTTCAGTCACCTTCTTGAGAGCAAAGCAGCAAAACTTTACGACTCAAGAGACACCAGTATCGAGACCGTTTCGTTCGCGACGCTGGCTTTCAAACGCATAGTATATGCCATAAAATGTTCTTGGGTTTCACGTGAGAAAACATGGGCAAGAAAGGGAAGCCAATGGGAACGCACGTTTTCAAGAATGTGAAACACATGCTTATACATGGAAATGCTACACTATATATATATTGGCGATTACGAACGAGGTTGAGGAAACTCAGGTTTAGGATCTTCATTGAGCCTAAGGTGTCTATTTCACATCAACTTATGTGTACTCTTTGTCGGCGGATTATGTTTAATTTACAGGTTTAAGTTTGGTTTACTGAACGGGTACTGCTGCATTATAGGTACTCGCTGCCATGCATATCTGGCTTAGACAGGAAGAGAAGCAGTTTGCCTTGACAAACCTAGCATTAGCAAATGTTCTGACACTGTGGATGTAATCATAGCACATATTTTGTTTTCCTATATCTACATGAGGTCACCACACTGTCATCTTTATTCAACTTCAAGAACATTGGGCAATGAACGAATGTAACGTTGTATATTGCATACAACTCGTGCAGGTGTAAGGTGGCCAGTATCTCTAGGAAGCTTCCAGCATAACTTTAAGGTTTAATGTTTCGTAGCACAACAGCTCTAAATGTACATTTTATCCCGAAAAAAACAGAGAAAAAGAATGTGTTCTCGCAGAAAGAGGTAGAGAGAGCAAAGGGAACAGGGGAATGTAGCGAGGAAGGTAGTGCTGGCTTCTCTACATTTGTGCAGGAGAAAAGGAAATGGTAGATTGAATAGACGCGGATGAAGTTAACGTGGGAAGAAATATTTACTCACTGCATTCTTGCACTGTAATGCAAGGATGCGTACGTGAAAGTTCCAAGATCTTTTCCTACGGGAGTGTTCTTTGCTGCAAGTTTTCGTATACAAGACTGACTTTCGAAGTAAATCGTTGAATGCTGAATCATGGGCAGTTGCACTTGAGGCGTCGGGCGGCCTCATATCCACTGCAAAAGTTACAAGCCGGTGCCCTTGGTGATCTCTAAATGCTGTGTTCAAAACATGGCGGCCATGACGTCTCCCAAGATTCAATACGGCGCTTTCAGTAGGTAAAAACGTGGCTTTCGTGGCTTATGACCGGAACACGGGAAAATCTTTGGCCTTTGCTTCGATCTTGGGCTCCACATATCACGAGTGGATCACGTCCGCATTACTATATCATAGACACACGCTGTACAAATCTCGTCCTTCGCGGGAATCAGGAAATAAGACGTACAATCTGAAAATCGCACGAACCGCACGAAAACGCTTTGTGCCAATGGGGGTTCGCCGGAAGAGAAGATACGTGTTATGCGAAATAACGTATTAAGTGGAATCGTATCAACGAAGTTTCGTTGTGGAGGCAACACATCGAGGAGCAACCATTGCACGGTTGACCTCAGGTCCATGCGACAACGCTGGCATCCTGGCTTCAGTGCGACACACCCTGCCTCGTCGAAAGCGTGGAGTGCTCCGTCATCGGCAAGCCAACTCCTTCGCAAAGCCAAGCGAACCTGGGATTTTGCCCATACCTAATATAGCCTCGGAGTGAAACCGTCTTTCATATTTATTCTCACGTTGACTACGCAGCAGCGCCGCTCCTCCAAAACTGCCTGCTTCTGTCTAGCACGGCCGCGTGGCAGCAACCCGTTCATCGCCACCCCTGTTTCTTACCAGCCATAGTCGTTCACGTCTTCCTCCTTCGGCGGGCCGCTCTATACTCTCGCGGGTGACGGCTCTCGGGGGCCATCTTTCTTCCGGAGCGCGCCAATGTGTGCGCAAAGAGATTCATTGCCTCCGACGTTGCGGCTTCCGCCCGTACACAGCCATAGCTGGTGCGCGTGGCTTTTTCTGATCCAGCGCCAAAGCGAGGCATGCAAAGCAAAAAAAAGAAACGGTCTAGACTCGGGCGTCGAACGAGAAGCACCGCCTCGGGGGAGAGCCGAGAAGGCGGGCCAGATGTATTTACAAGTCTAAGCAGTCGGCCGTTTGCGATTGGTTAAACGCCGAAGAAGTGGAAGAGAGGGCCGGCGAGGGAAGAAGAACAAGACACAAATACGAGTCGTCAAGTCGTAAAGAATGCATGGCTGGCGTTACGTAGAGAGCCAGCTCCACCTCCATCGTTCTGACTCGGATTCATTTCGGTTGCCCAAGAAGCCAGCGCGACAACCGACGACAGATGGTTACAGGAGCGCTGCGAGGGACACACGCAGGGGCTGGCAGTCATTAGACGGCTGTATGTTTGGTCCGGCGGTTTCGTGTATACGTTACGCTTCGCTTGTTTTGCAAGAGATGGGTCTGGCCACGTAAAGTGTCCGCGAGAGGAGGGGAAGGGGGTGCTTGCAGTCTCTCACGCCTTTCAGGCGTGCTGTAGGCGCAGCTGGAAATGTCGTGGCGGCAAAACGACTCCTGAAGCGTTGGCCGTTGCAGTTTGTCCTGGTGGAGTGGACGTAACATGCTCCTTCTTCGGGAAATGACACGAACGTTATGTACGTCGCATGCACCTGTCTCACACCGTGGAAGACGCCACAGTGATGATGATTAAACTAAACAGTGATAAATGTAGCGAAAGGCGCAAGGTGCCGGCATATATAGTATTAGTGAGGCATTTAGCGTTAATGGACGCATAATGTGTTGGCGGTTGGTAGTGCTTTGACTGTGTGCAAGTGACGCTCGTATAGTGCGCGAAAGCCACTGGTGACTTTGTGTGACTCGTTCAAGTTTAGCTCAAGTTCAAGTTCAAGTTGGCTGACGAAACGCTGGAATGTAAGGCCAGTGCAGTCTTACAGAACTACAAGCTGACGTGCGCCGAGCACATGCAATCGTATGTCAGGAAATAAATCGCTACAGGCCATACTGTTTTGTTTCTTATTTCTTATATGTATCCAATATTGGCAGCCTGTTTTATATGTTGATTGGCTGGCTCAGCCTCGTAGAAGAACGTCAGCGCAAGAACATTTCTTTGACGGTCCATTTCACTCTGCAGAGACGTAGCCGCTGTTTCACTTCAGGTGGGGAGGGGGCCCGACACTCTATGTGCGCGCTTGCATATAACTACCTACAAGCTGCTTGTTTCTTCTTGAGGGGGGTGGGGTTCAAACCTCCCCTCACCATTTCCCACAGGACACCAGCGGAAATGAACAAGGCGAATGCACCTCTTGCCCACTTCTACTGGTGTCCTGTCCTCCTCGCAGTTGTAATTCAATTTCATTATCGTACCAACTATAGCCCTCCGACGCACCTCGCGTCTCAACTGTTTCAAGTCAACACTAGCTGGAAAGCAGGTACGCATTGAACGTTCCAGAACTGACGACGTGCAATGCTTGCATCACGGAAAACCAGTCCTCAAACGCACGGAAAAAGCCAGTTAGGATCGTTTCTCTTCTTCTTAATTGTTTTCTGGTTCCGCGTGCCCGTGCTCCTTATTTCACAATGTGCTCTCACAAACTCATGTGGCCCAATGTGTTTCTATATACAAATTACACATTGCAATCCGCTAACACAGAGCACTACTGCCTACATTATACGTACAGCTCGCTACTGGAATGTAGCCAGTGAACCCTGTGTATACTATATAACGCCAAGAAGGAACTGCAGTTCTCAGGGTTCCACGTGGGAACCATGAAATAAAAGGACAAAAACACTCGCGCCGCATCTGCCACACTCGCCGGCACACAGTCAGAGCTAGTGAATCTCATACAACGTATATAGGGCCTTAATTTGTGCTTCCCACCGTATAGGCCCACTCGCAAGCTGCAGCCACGTGACGCACGGGCCGCTGTTTGTTGTCGTCGCCGCCGTCGTCGGTATACAACAGGACCCACCGCAATACTTTCAGTCGCCTCGTGGTACCGTGGCCCGCTTCCGTCTCGAAACCGAGCAGGCAACTGGCGAAAGGGGCGGGACAGCGTGGGACGTGGCCGAAGCGCACCAGATGGCGCACGCGCTTATATATATAACGGGAGTCCAGCGGCGCTGCTGCGAAAATGAATGCGCACAATGGGGACAGCGTTGGCGCTTGCAGTATGCCCTCGCAGGCTGCTGCAGGTCTCGCGTACAATACCGTGGTCGCCCCCGGTAGCGCAGGGGAGGCGCCAGTTTCCTAATAGGGTTTGTCTTTTTATGTCCCCGGGGTGCGAGAGCCGAACATGAAGGAAAGTCTGGTTCGGTACCAACTGTTCGCCGTGGGGCAGCGGTTGTAGTTGAGCTTTTGTGCCAAGGCTTTACCAAAAACTGCCCAACTCTTTGACTAGAGCATCGGCAGTATCGTCTTATCATCTGAAATTCATCATCAGTATAATGCCCGAAGCCTGTACATGTGAAGAGTTCTGCGTCTTGATCTCAGGCATGCTCGCCTTTACTAGCTTTGAACATTATCATGATTAAACGAAACAACGTTTGTGCAAAGCTCATAGTTATTGCTCATCCCTTTTCCCTTATCTGGCGATTTAAAGCTGGTGAATATAATACGGGCAAATATATGAAGTTTTCGCCAGAAGCGCACGCACCGTGATATTTGACGGTGTATACGCTAATCTGCGCACCGCTTAGGAATTACGCAAGGAGGAGAACGTATACCACGGACACCAAAGCTTGTATCTGTGGTTTGTTGTAGTCCGTCGTTCCTAGGCGGTGCGCAGATTAGCCTCACTATATATGAATTGCTACCAACTAGCACGATCCAGTACCCCTCTAAGTGATGATTGATGTTTTGAACGATTCTAGTAAAATATTCTCTGCATCATACTCCAGAAAAGCTGCTGTAGCCGCTGTATGTACTTGTGAAACTTGTGCCGTCTATTGTCTAATTGACCATGCTAGTGAACTTGTTCTCGAACCTGCTCCGTCTCAATGTTAGTCGTATTCTGGACTGTTGAATATGTGTATGCCTTTGCTGTGAAGGCTATTAAGCAACACTTTCCCCTTAATCTGTCTAAAGAGTGTTGCATTAATGTACAAAGAAGCAGCCCACATTTAAGGTGGATGGAAACGTCCCGCTTTCTTGGTGTTTTTACTGCACGTGAAATTATCTGCGAATAAATTTGGGAAATCCCAGTAAGAATGAATAAAATCGGAACACGCAGTAACTGCGTAAGTCTTCCAAGAACACAGAGAGTAAACCAAGGTCACTGTGCCCGCGGTGAGAGCTGCTGAATGCAAGAAGACGTCCGGTTGGTCCTGGGGCCAATCTCGGACGTTTTTGTAATTGTCCTGGATGATAGGACTTCAGCAGTGCTTACCTAATAGGCAGGCTTGAGAGAAATGTCGCAAGGTGAAACGAGACTTGCATCGAAATTTGTCTGCAGTTGTACGAATGGTCGTCATATGTGCACGTCACAGGCACGATAACCTCGGCAATTACTGCACCGGCGAGAAACCATACCCCACCTTAACGAGACACCGGAGCAGAAAAAAAAAGGGGTTCTCTCGAGTGTTGCGCAGGCAGCGGTTTCAGGCCGCTTTGGAGTCTTAGCCCGAAGGACCTATGCGCATACGGAGCTCAGTGTAATTAACCTCAGTTGTTTGCGACGCCCAAATTACTCGTTGCAACACCAGATGCCCTTTTGTGGAACTCTGGCTGCCTGTCTGTGCACCAGAATGCCAGGGGCTGCCCCTTCTCCGAACTGTGCACGGTGTTTGCTCAATCCCGCTAAAATGCTGCGTCCACTGTCCCACGGAGTTCAAGGCCGGACGAACTCCGCGGTGAGCGCATCAATCCGGATTTAAAAATCCGCGCATTGTGTAAGGAACGATTTAAAGGACCGTCGTTCGTTTGCGAACCTGTGAGATTTGTTTGGATTTGGGATTTGGCCTGTTTATAATTCTGCGCTTCGTTGGTCAAGGTCCGAAAAGCGTCGGTCCTCAATAACGAACCGCGTTTCTATTCTTTTGAAGAGGAGAAACAAACAAAAAAAAAGTCTGCTTCCGGCATATCTTTTATTCACGTCCCCCTTTTGTCATAACTGTACAGCTGTAACTTTCAGCGCCAAAACGAACAAATCGGGAAAAATAAAACGAAAAAGGGTGCCTTACTGGCCGGCTGCGACGTAGTACGTTCCTTCAAAGAATGCCGCCTAGAAACTAGAGACAATGTACACGGCAAAGAAAATGAAATGAAATTGAGAATGTCTATGCATTCTGTCTTGTTTCTTCCTTAGGGTTGTCCGCTTTAAAAGTAACCCGACTGTCGGAGTCTTCGTCGTAGGAAACACAAACATTTCAGATTCCGAATAGCAAACTATCAGACAATAAAAAAAAAAAAAATGAAGGATGCAATATCAGGCCCAATGCGCTGTGAAGGAATGACCTAAAAAGAATTGATGAAGTTTTCCCAGCAGATTGGCACGGCTATTCATCAGAAGAACGAGTCAGAGCAGTGCTTTACTCACTTTAGGCTTTGTTTCTCTTAAATTGTTCTTTTATCTTCGTGAGGATTCTACTTCGCAAAAACCGCATGACCGTGTTCGCAAACCATTCCAATTTTTCTTTTGAGTACATGTTGTCATCGGTCCTTTGCTTGTGGAACAGGCTGATCTTTTTAGTTTTTACCGCCATCGTCCTACTACTTCTATCCAATGTTTTAAGCGCGGAGACGAAAAATATCCGCCTCAACTATTCGCTGAAATCAGCTGTTAATAGCATACATTTCAGTCTATACACCCTTCTGCATACCGTCTACTTGTGATTATTTCCTGCCTGCATCATGCCTCTACATACACGCTCTGTACTGTTGAGATGTGGCTGATAGAGCTTATGAGCTTCTAATGACTCCACTTGCATAAATCTCTTCATTTCAATTTTTTTTCCCCAGCACTCTAAGCATATCTTGTTTATCTCACCCAGAAAATGGTTCCGATCCGCTTCGAGTCAAAGCGCCTTCGTTTGGGGCGAGAGGGGAGGGGGACCCCTTCTACCGAGATTACGGCTCCGCAGTGGCGTACAAACTCCGCATTGAAACCTTCAAGTAGAGCCTTTCGCAGTTATGCTTGCAACTGCGCTCGTCTAGAAGCGCACGAAACAGCTCCGAAACCTTCACGTGCATTATACGCTCACAACTTGTCCGGCTTCGCTTAATTGGCCGCTCCTGCACAATAGCGCGCGCCCGCGTAATAATTCTCCGGAGGAGGAAATCTCGCTTCGCTGTGCTCATCCTCCCCTTTCTCCTGCTTCATCCCCGAGTTTACCATAAAGCGGCGTGAAGGGGCTTCGAAGGCCCTTGTTTGCCTCCAAAGGATAAACTGCGGGCTCGTTATTTCGTTTCGCGTCGCCATTTTAGCTCGGCGACCGAGCGGATACAGGCCCCCGCATATTGACATTTCATATGTGCGTCGCAACGGGCTGTGTCTGGCCGCTCGAGTGTTTGCTCGGCGCACAAGGAGGCTTTAGCGTCCCTCCCGCTAATCCCGGCCTCCTCTGGGTTCAACGGGGGCTTTCTCTCTGCGCTCTCTTGGGAAAACAAGATGGCGACATTCATGCGGAGAGTATACTTGATCGGCGCGCACACACTCACGCGCACACTCACCGAGATCAGCAAATGCTGCGGCTACAGCGATGCCAGGAACCATGGTCTAAACACGGGCGAGGTGACTCACTCTCTGTTCTTTCGTCTCCTTACTGGGGTCCGAAAGGGTTGCTCACTATAAGAAGGCTTGGATTATAGCGGCTGTGCGTATATAGCCTCCACTGGGGCGCCATCTGCCTCTGTTTTGCTGTTATCCGGACATATTCGTTGCTCCTTTGGCGAGAAACTGACATATGCATGTGTGACAGGCAGATCTACAGCAGCAACAATTTGCTCGCCCGCTTGTACAATATAGTCCTGCTTCCTTCGAAGAAAGAACATAACACTCCATGAAGCTGTGTCTATATAATGCCGCATAGAGCTTTATGTGTATGTATATATACCTCTATAGAGCTGTATGTCCATTCTACAGATGTCCACGCATCACAAAATGTATACAGTTTGTGACGTAGCTCCGTGAGCTCGCAGTGTATGCGCAAGAACGTGCGCTGTGTTGCTGTGTGAAAGAGATGTAAGCTTTAATGATGGACCGGAGTTCTTGAGCTTAAAGGCGGGTCGTCTCCTCTGTACAGGTAGCCTTGGCTCACTGCTGTCGTTCGAACCCTGTACACGAATCATATGTAGTTGGTCCCCAACATCTCGCGTCAGCAGCACAGCAGTTCCAACTAGTCTTGTGTTCTTCTGGTTCAGCTGCTTCGTTCAGCCTGTTAGAGCCTGGCTGTGGTGATGTCGGTGGTAGATGAGGGTTGTTCTTCCACCCAAGCACCAGACGATCCAGGGCGTTGGACGTTTCCGGCGGGTAGAGCTTCTAGTCCCGCCCGTAAGTCCGAGGATACAAGGCATTGGTTGATTTCTGGGGTTTTACTTCCCGAAACCAGCTATGATTATGAGAGACGCCGTAGTGGTGGGCTCCGGAAGTTTTCACCACCTGGAGTTCTTTAATGTGCACTGACATCGCACAGCACGCGGGCCTCAACATTTCGCCTCCATCGAAATGCAGCATCCGCGTCTGGGATTCGATCCCGCGGCCCTCGAATCAGCAGCCGAGTACCATAGCCATCGGACAGCCGTGGCGAGACCAAGATACAAGGCATGCAACAGTGTTTGATGCAGGTAGCTTCAAGCCTGAAGTATTTTTTCAGGTCACTGCTTGTTCCCTTCCAAGCCTCGTAATTGAAGCGTTACAAAATTACAGTAAAATGTAATCGATTACAAGAAATCTATCACTTGTAGCGCGTTGCGCACAAGGCTGCATATACCGCACGTTTTACTTGCGCCTCGATGGGCTTCTTCAGGCGTGTCTTCTCCCTCGAAGGAGCAAGACGAACTCGAATTTCCGAAATGTTGTTTTTTATTCTATCTTCCCCCTTTTATAATGAAGAGCAAAATTTTCAACCTTTGTTCTTTGTTAATGCATTAACTACGCGAGTATTATGGGCACAAGCGTGAACAGATGTACTCGGACAAACGCCCAAGCCAAGCAGTGTTCCGGATGCAGAACGTACTTCCCGGAGCAAACGTAACAGTTCAATTACCCGCACATACACGAGCAATGTTTCAAGCACAGCACTGTCGGACATTATTATACATATCGATCCCTTCAAAGGAAGTTTCCGCTGCTGGTTTTGACAAGACCGCAATAAGCACATCAAAATTTTCTTTGAGCTGCAACAGTCTTATCGATATATGCGGGAACTTGGTCCCAGACCGGCACGCATAACTTGGAGCACGCGAGCGAGGCTTTCGATCGCCGCCAGGTCGTCGTTATGCAAATCACACGCGCACTCCTTCGACGAGAAGGGCAGGCCTGAACTAAATGCACGGCGAAGCGCGCTCAGTATCGGTTCCCACGCAGCGCACGTCGTGATTCCCGCGTGCTACCAATGGCGTGTGCGCGCGCTTATGCGGCCATTGTTTCGACGCTTGAACGGCGGCGCTCCTCGCTGTCTCAACGCCCACGTCGAGCCTTTCAAACTATTTTTTTTCGTTCAGACTTTAAAACGTCGTAAAGCCCTATTCGCTCGGTGATATGGGTCGCTGCATTGGAAAATCGATGCAGCCGAGTTCAGGCTAACTCCTCAATGTTTGGGACCTGGAAAGTTTGTTCTCAAAGCTTATTCAAATGTCTTTACTTGAAGGGATAAAAATTGTACTTAAGACAGCTGTTGAATCAGTAGTGGCTATGGCACTCGGCTGCAGATCCGAAAGTCGCGGGATCGAATCCCGGCCACGGCTGCTGCATTTCGATGGAGGCGAAGTGTTGACGGCCCGTGTACTGCGTGACGTCAGCGCACGTTAAAGGACTCCAGGGAGTCGAAATTTCCGGAGCCCTCGACTACGGCGTCTCTCTGAGTATCGTGTGTTTGGGACGTAACACCCAAGAAAATATTAATAAATAATCATCAGCGCGCTAACAAACGTTGTCCGTAGCATATATCTTCTCATCAGAGGCTGTTGCTGCGGTATAGTAATTTCATATGAACGCACTTGCCTCCCGGCCTTTGTGTACAAAGGCCTTGGGTAGGCGTTTGCGTTACTTTTATGTTGCCATTTTAGCATCTTACACCATCCCACGTATATCACCGTTATAATTTCATCTTATATACCTTGTTACGCCTCTTTACAGTGATTTCATTTTAGGCCACTTTACAGCCACGCCGCATTCTACCACTGAATGCTTTTAGTTCCTTGTACAGCCAAGTCTCTCGCACAGCTTCGAAATTTTAACCCAGTTGTCACACATCATAAATGATCTTGCACTCTTTGGCCAAACCTGGCCCTTGCGCCACAGAACCCACTTATCTTCACCTAGCAAAAGTTTAAACGAAGCGACAGGCACGATGATGGCCAGGCCATCTTTCTTGCTGCGTGGTATTGCGTGGCTGTATAGTCGACGTTGGGCCATCTTTAAGGCAAAAGCCGCAATTTGATCGTGTGCTGCAGAATGTGATCGTCTGGCGTTGTCTTCACCGATGGTATTACAAGACGTCTGATTCGAGCCTCATTCACTTTTTTCAATACCAAAAACAGCACTGGAAGATTACTAATGTAAGACTAACGTGGCTGATGGGTGTTGACAGCTATAATCTCATAAGAACGCCATTTGTGTCACGATTAGTGATAAAAACGCCGCCTGTGGCTTATACCCGCATTCCTCAGCCAGGCAGGGATATGAGTGTGCGCGCCAAGCGTGAGTGAATGTGATGGGGAAGTGGACATTGGACATTAGGGTATATTACATAAGTACTTGCGACTCGAACGCACGACTTTCAGCGTTTGAGCCCCACGGTCCTGGGTTCGAACCCCAAGGTCAAGCCGCAAGTCCTTTTTTGATGATTTAAGAATACAGGAATTTTTGACGGCTGCTGAAATGGTTAATGTTTTGGTTACACAGAGACGCGAATAGCAAGTGGTTTAGTGCATATATGTCCACTTCTCTTTCTCTCTTTCATTCTTATATCTCTGTCCCCTCCCCGCACTCCCAGTGCGCGTTAGCAAACCTAACTTTCGTTCCAGTTTACCTTCCGGCCTTTCTTTTCTTTCATCTCTCTGACACAGTATTCTGAGCAAGGTGACATCTTCGGAAGACTGCAATATGGCACTCCACTCACAATACGTAAACTATGCTATGCACGTAGCGCTGCTGAAAAAAAAATAAAATACAGAGAGCAAAGAAAGACAAAGAACACATAAGGGTCGCTTTTCTCATCAGCATGCCGTTTCGCGACTTTTATAGCGTTCGCCCATAGCAAAGGGCTCGTACTCACGCCTTTCGAATTCGGCCGCCCGAGTTGCAAGGGCGGCCGCAAGAGCGGAAGCGTCCACGCCGTCAAAAACACAAAGCGCACGTGTTCCAGACTTAGCGTTCGACGCTCGCGCGCGTGCTTGCCAGACCAATCGACGGCACCCTATACACTATTTCGCACTCTACCGTCCGCTTTGATCGCCTAGGCGGGAAACTATCGCACCTTTACTCGAGAGGAAAGCCTTTAGCGGCGGCGGCGGCGGCGGCGGCTACTTTCATCGGTTTGCGCGATCTTAATTGGTTCGGCGCACCGCGGCAGCTGCCGCGGCCTGCGAACCGGGGCCGACTTTCCCTGGACGCTGCTACATATACGCGCGAAAAGAAAGTGTATTCCACGCGCGCACTCTGGGCGCCGCGGACGGCCGAGCCCGTGCTGTCAGCAGCGCTTGCCGCTGTGAGTGTTATATGTGCCCAGAACTGGTCGTAAACCAGGCGGCCGCTACTTCTCCGATGGAGGAGCTTGCGCTCTCGTGTGCAAGCCTATAAGAAGGCCGGACCTGCAGGGAAAACGGATAAGTCGTGATTGCGTTTCCTTGCTGTTATATGTGGTTCCTGCGAGTGCTGTATAAGAGGCCGTTCAGTTTGGGCCGTTTACGTCGGGGAAACTAGAGAGCGCTACAGCCCCCCCCCCCTCCCCCTTCCTTTCCCTCTGGAGCGTAGCTAGAGATATACGGAGGTGCGAAAGTGAAGTGGAGTGGATCGACGACTCTATCGATAAGTTCTCGGGCAGTGCTATAAAGAGTTAACGCATTCACCGCCTGTGCTTCATTAGGAGGTTAATTTGGTTCCAGCCGCCACCTATAGCTCTGCCTCTTCATCCAGTGGGCAATATTTATTGCGTTAACGTTGCGTGTCTTTGTTGCAGTGCGTGCCTCTTGCGCTGATCTACAGCGATAAGCTACGCGAGCGACAGCTCATTTGCGCGTTCCGTCGTGTTGGCGTGCTCGAAATTTGTCTCAGAGCTGCTTAATGATGTCCGTTCGCCTTAACTCGGGTGAATATAATGCCAGCCCCCCCCCCCCCCCCTTTTTTTTTTTTGTGTGTGAATGGGGCTGCGTAGTGGTCAGTGGTTCAGGACATTGCGGGCAGTTTAACCGGTCACGTTCCGTTAACATCCCCACGACGTTGGCGCTAAATCGTGAGTGCCGCTCGTGTATAATGTAGCCACCTTAATGCCCTCGGTGTTTCACCACCGAGACGTCAAGGTGGAATAAATCGGTAGACTTCTTTTTCCTTTCCTTTTTTTTTTCTACATTGGCGTCGCATTCATTTGCAGGCCAATCTTATCTGGAACAGTTTATTTGCGAAGGACACGTCGTCGTTTTCTGCCTCTGCAGCGTCGCCCGCTGCGGACTCCGCAAAGCCACGCACAGACGTACGTCGCCAACGTCAGAGCTCCAAGATGTACTGCGAGACGCAACTGCTACAACCCTACAAGCCTGAGTCGGCTCTCGCCGAGTGGCAGAAATAAATCTTGAAGGCTGTGCTTTCCCTGACCGCGCGCGCCGCAAACAATTGCAGAACCGTGAATGCATGTCATCGAAGGCGGGGTGGGGTCCTTTGCACTTCTTATTGCGAAGCAGTTGAGTGGTAATTCCTCCTTGCTCCCAAGCTCGCACTGCCGCACCAATGCATGGAGTAGGCGAAGCATGTTGCTTCAGTGCGTCATCATGGAGAACATTAAGGGCTGCTGATTGATCGCAATGTGACGTCGTAACAGAAAGCACTGTTGGAAGTAACACAGCTAGTTTGTCTCTCACCCCCTGTTGCAATACATGAATCTTAAGAAACGTCATGTTTTCCGACGAGATGCCTACCCTAGTTACGTAAGGAAAAGTTGGGGAATGGTCAACGAGGTCATTGCAGGTAAAGTTTGTAAAGACATACCAATCAACCAGTCAAACAAACAAACAATCAATCAATCAATCAATCAATCAATCAATCAATCAATCAATCAATCAATCAATCAATCAATCAATCATTCAATCAATCAATCAATCAATGAATCAATGAATTAAGCAATAAACCAAATCTTCATTTACAACAACAGTTGATGTTCCCTCTGGCGATCAAAGCGGTTACAAAATTGAAGGTGCCTGAGGGACCACCCATTCTGGGAGTATCTTAGATGCTGTCGTATACTTCCCAATTTCTGTATTGATCGTGTGAGTGCGAGTGTGAGCGTGATTTCTGTACTGATCGTGTTTCTGTACTGACCGTACGTGAGTTACTTGAGCAATTAGCGTACCTAACTTGCTCACGCCACTTGTGCGCAATATGCCCGACTCCGCGTGATCATGCTGCCTGACAGAGCTAGCGAAAGCGATGATATAAGGCGCAGGCAGTGAAGTCAACCAGACTGAGTCATTTCGACTGCCCTTCGCAATGGCAGAATGGCTAAATGATGATAGAAGGAGAGGGAAAAAAATTCACAGCATATCCACGGGGTGAATGATGATGAGTGGGCGAAGCTCCGGAGTGAACCACCGATAAACCGTTAATCTTCCGTGTAATTCTCCCAGTCGATCATCATGTAAAGACGTCAGAAACACTCTATTCGAACGCTGGGATCTGGCGTTTAAGGGGACGCTAGCACAAACGCGTTACAAACATGCAGTACACTCTAGTAAGGGGGGAGAGGCCACAGCGTCTTACGCAGCCCCTTACACAGGCCGGAACGCGCACCGCGTTTGCCGACGCCATCACACGACTGCTGAAAGAGTATAAGGCGGAGAGGCCACAGCGTCTTACACCAGCTTCTTACACGCGCCGTAACGCGCTAGCACAAACCCATCATCATCGTTAGAAACGGACAGTCTTTCGCTCTCTCTCTCTCTCTCTGTCTCACACAAGACAGCAGATGGAAGAGTGAGAGAGCTCGCGCGCCACCTGACGTTCCTGAAGGCAACTCGGAGGTAAACAATGGCTGTTAATGGGAATGAGAGACAGAAGTCGGCTTTTAGCTAACACTTACACTTCTACTTCTACTAACGTTTCCTACTGGAACATGCCAATGGCTGCTAATGGGGAATGAGAGACAGAAGAATTCGGCTTTTAGTTAACGCGCACGCTGCGAATTTTTTATTGTTCAACAACGCACAGGAGAAATCTCCCACCGGCACCACCTTGGAGGTCAAAGCGTAAGACTGGTTACGCACTACGACTACGACGAGGGACGAACGGGTGCCGCTTTAAGGAGCTTCGCCCCTAAAAAAATTGGCCACACACCTGCTTGCTTCGCTGCAAACGACGTCGAAACACGATAGTAAATCTTCTGCCGTCCTCGATACGTAACGCCCTCTCTTCTCCCCCTTCCCACCTCTCGCGCTCTTTCCTTCCCCTCTCACTCCTCCCCTGACAGATGCAATGGAAGTTTTACTAAATTCAACTCAAATTTCGCCCTGCTTTCGCACTATCTGGACCTATTGTTACTGTTTCTTCGACGCCATTTCTAACGCGGCGATTTTTCATTTACTGTTGTAAAAACCAGTTCAGTGTGCATTCTTAATTAAATGAACGCTGCGAATCACGATTACGTACGTATATCTTGCTTCAAATAAGTCTGAGGCTTCTTAGCGCTGTTTAATGTTGACGTCTGTGACCCCGTGCCTCCAGTCTAGTAGCTCGGTTTGTTTTCACCGCCTGGCTGAATCGGTTTTGGCCCGGCAGAAGTCCATCAAATACTACTTGACCATTTTGCGTGTTTGAGGCGCAATACACCACGCAATTATTATCGCCAGGTTTGAAGGCTCATCTATAGTTTTGCCCATCACTGAAAGCATATAATTGGCTGTACCACACCATGCGCCTCAATCGGCATTCACTCGTCATTCCAGCTTCGTCGTGTCCTCTTCTAACTTTGCGTCGTTTGATTTACGACCGGGGTAATTGGATATCTGTGGGTGAGGATTTTGCCCTGTGGAGGGCATAGAATGGATGATGATGATGATGATGATGATGATGATGATTTTATCACGGTTATGTCATTATCAGCGCGTCACTACCTTTCGATGTAAACTTCCAGACTGTCTAGCCATGCATGTCAGTTCCCGGAACCTCACAGATATTGATTGATCGCAAAAGAATAACAACGACTGACAGACGCACTGCCGTACGATCGAGAAACGGCCGCATGAGGAAAAGAAGTGCAAGTTAGGACGCACATATTAAACGGAGCCTAACGGTGCTCCGCAAAATCATATCAGATCATCTCGTTGCTTCGAATAGGAAGCTGCGCCCACATGTTATGCTTACTCGCACGGAACTGGGCCGCCTCACCGAGTGAATCTTCAGTGCCAACGTGTTCCTGCTCTTGGCCCAAGAGCGGAATGCCAAATAAGGGCCAAGGTAAACATCGCTTCCCATGCAAGATTATCAGGCTGCCGGAACCATATCGCCGCTAGGAGTACATAAATAAATAAATAGAAAAACGGGTCCGCGTTGCCTTTAGAAAAGAACGAAAGAAATATATCTATGTGTAAGGAGGCCAGATGAGGGTAGTATCTCAGAAAAACGGTATTTGATAAAGAAAACCATACAAAAATGAGTGTGATGTTAGATTCCGGGTCGCAAACGCAGGTCCGGGATAGCAGACGATGGGAACAGACGAAAGATCTATAAACAGAAGACAAAAAAATAATGATGTACAAGGCCGGCACAAGCGAACAAACAAACAGAGTCGCGATGGTTGGAAGCGCCTTGTCGACAGACGGAACCTCATAAAAATCTCAAGGAGCAGACCGCGCCGTCGCATCTTCCCCGTGTATGCACAAGAACGGAGGAGCTGGAGCGCGGGTTTGAGGGAGAAAAGCGGGGAGGGAACCTGAAAGGAGGGGCCGATTTACAGCCGTCAGCAAGGGGGCGCTTATCTTGATGTTACGTGAGTGACATCTCAAAGTGGAAGAGTGCTCCTCCCGACGAAAAAAGTTTCTCTCAGTGAGAGAGACGAGGTGGCGGCCGTCTTCAAAATCGCGCGCGGGGTTCGCCTCCCTCCAAGCCCCGGCTTCGCGAAGTGGGTGAAGTCTCCCCCGAACTGACGAAAGCGCCAGCGCAGCTCGCCCTGTTCCGTGTTGATCTTATCGCCACTGTTATCGTTGCGCGAGCACCTTCTTTGCTCTTGCTCTCCTGCCTATGTTATCTCGTTCCTCCGACTTTAGATGCGTTGGGTGCGGCGGCAGCGGCAAGTTTACTCTGGTGGGTCGTGCGGCGGTACGTGGGGACTTGCAAAACACGGAAATACGACGGCAGATCACGCATCACAGGGTCGAACGTGGCGGCCCTTCGTCTACGAGGAGGGTTCGAGTCGTCGGCGAACTCTCGAAGCATTCTTTGTGAGAGGAAGCAGCGCACCCACTCACCGTCTTCAATACGTGATTTAAGTTCTGCCAAGACAGCTTTGATCGGGAGTGCTTCAGTATTACGTCGGGATGAGTGAATCGGTAAGTGGAGAGATACAAGTGCTTGCGGAGGGGAGATACCGAAATTATTTGTCAATCTGGTCGTATGAGGTATACGAGATATCGAGCTTCCAATATCGACATTTGCGACCAATTTTGGAGACAGTTTCCGCGCAAGCTGCGCACGTTAAGAAATGCAGCTCGCCAAAAAACACGATGGGATGGTTGCATGGAATAAGTGGGACATTAGTTACAAGCTAAATAAAGAAAAAAGAAAATAAAGGAAAAAGGATAGTACCCCCAAAAGACACACAAGGACATTAAGAATCATAACACGTTTGATATATCTTAGAATTAGTGTTTTATCCTGGCTCGCTCCCAACTCTTTAAAGAGAGCAATATGGCCACTGTGTAAACTTTCTCATATATGGTCCGGCCGATCTCTCGGCCTTTCTGTAAACAGGCCTCTCTCTCTTCTCATATATGACGTAAAATGTGCGCTTTCACTGAAGCTATACCGAATGTTTTCACATGGGAAAGATAACTGACGCTCATTAAGGACAGCAGGATGGATTCCATGAGATAGGCATACTTGCCAAGGGACGACAGTAAGGTAGATGGGCTGGGGAGATCAAGTCTGCGGGCATAAAGTGTTCGCAATTAGCGTGGGAGCTACATTTATATATCCTTGTTATAAGTGCGCTCTTTTTGCCATCTTCGGATGTCCATCCAACTGGATCGAGATGTGCGCTGCTAAAGAAATACCGGGTCCTCAAGCCTCCAACTTCGTAACAGCTGCACAATTCGTCGCCGCGCACACAAAGAAGCATATCTAAAGGACGTAACGCTTTAACACGATCCACTTAGTCATGTAGGTCGTAGTGAAGGCAAAGAAAGCAAGCACTATCAAACCGCTCAGAGTGTGCTGTTGAACGAACTTGTGCACAGGGTGTGCTTGAGACACAATAATAATGACGCGAGACACCTATATGCGTGGTGTATCCCATCCAGCCCAGTGTATGCAGCTGTTTATAGTGACCCTGCACCTTCAGCGTTATCTCGTTGGCAACAAAGGAAGTTGAAAGCGAGAGAAGCTTTTCCAAGCTAAATGAACGCCGTCCCTATCAGTAAGTTTCGCAACGTTTTGCGTGCCCACTTTGCTTTGGACTCTGACCTCCACCGGCTCTCCTTGAAGGGTACGGGTTTATTCATCACTGGATGACGCTCTAATTGCGACGCTTCTTTTTACGGGATACTCCGAAGCACAGCTCCAGCGTGCCCGGTTTGACCCGTGTTCACGTTGGTTGCATCACTGTAACTGAGCTTTAATCAGAATAAATAAATATGTATAACAATGTGAAGCATTCATTAGACCCCCAAGAAGGCTCAGTGTGTCGACCAGCGGTTATCTCTATATGCCTCGGAGTGTTCTTTCTCTCTCTATTTTTCTTTTTAAAGAACACTGGCTCCTAGCGACAGCGGGCATCCGTTACGTAGTACACCTTGGGTGCAGCAGCGCCTGAACTGAGAGCGGCACCATAATTACGCACTTTCGGGAACATGCGAGATTCTATCCCGGCTGAAAATAAGAACGACGCCGATGTGCACACCAAGCGCCCTCAGAGCTCCCGATGAAGACGTGAACGTAACGCAACATCGCGCCAGGCGAAACATGCCTCCTTGTTTATTATTATTTTTTTTTCCAACGCTGCAAATTGCCGTAATAGCAGCGGGATCGTTTGTGCGCCGTGCCGTGGCTTATATGGCTCAGGGCGCCGCGCGCTTCGAGACGCCGTCCGACGCGCGCATGTGTGTGTGCGCGCGCCGAAAGGCGCGCAGTACGTCGACGTCTTCATTCAGGAACCCTAGAGTAATCTGTTTTGAGAGGGCCTATGTATAGTACGCGTCGCGATTATAAAACGAAAAAGGCGGGATATCAAGAAAAAAGAAAGAGACGCTGAAGGCCTCGTTGAAGGTCGGGGCAACTGAGGCTCATTTGCATATCGTGTCATGCGCCTTGGAGAATACAGCGCACGCGCGTTTTTTATGTATAGAACTTTCAGTTCGTCCGAACCCATTAAAGGCGAAGGGGGGGAAGAGGGCGAGCTTTACCGTGCGATGAGCTGGCGGGCATATATGAAGCCGTAATGGGCGGGCGGCACTAAATTACCGAACGCCGAAAAGCCGCCCGAAATAAGTTATGGGATCGGCGTGTGTTAAGCGGGTCCGAGCATAGAGAAAATGAAGAAGGTGAGGCTGTGCCCTCTATAGCGACATCGCCTGATATATCATGTTTGTTCTTTCTCAGCCCTTGTAATATAGCCGGTTGAAAAATTAAAGTAACCGGAAACACGGCATGCAAGCCCCTCAGCCGGCGTGGCTTGAGTCATTTGTAACCTGCGCTCTATAAGCGAGCGCCCACCTCTACGTATGGTCGCGATAAGCGTTCTACCGTCTCACAGAGCCGAGGTTTAAAGAGGGAAAAAAAAAAAAAAAAAGCAGGCCTTCTTTTTCAAAACACGCATGGCGATGAGAGTGGTGGGCGAAAAGGGGCGATGTATACGTAATGTGTACACACAAAATCTCTGCGTATTATCAACGCCGCTTGAGTTCCCATACGCCCTGCAGGCCTCAGCAAATTTCTAGGCTTATATACGTGCAGCAACTTCCGCAACATGTGTATACAGCTATAGCTGTATAGGGTGCGTGTACTGCATATAGTGTCGATGTGGCCGGCGTCGCCCAACATTTACCGTTAACTCCGCCTTTAAAACTTTATACCCTCCATTGAATTGCTCCAACCGCTTTCCCGTATCGATCACGAAAGGTGCTGGCCCAGCATTACAAAAAGAAGTAATAAAAGGGGGAAGTGGGAAGATTTAGGAGCCTGTCCCAGCGAGCTGTGGACGATCGCTGTTATTACGAATATGACGACAGCGTTGAATTTCCATTTCGAGGCGCCCATAAGGTGAGGGTGCAGCGAATTCTTAAGTAAGCAATCGAAGGCAGGCTTGCTGGACCTATAGCAGTGGCGGAATACCGAACACTCCATAAGACCTGTAAAAAATAAAGGCAGGCGCGTAGTTTGGGAGTATCTAGAGCGATTACGAGTCGCTAGCGAACTTGGTATGATAAAGGTAGGCAGCCAGTAAAGTAAAGAACAGTCTATAGCGGGAGGGTAAATTGAGACGAATATAGAGCTATCAAGCATCGATCTCCAAATATGACCTTTCTTTTTGTTTCCTTTGGGGCGCGCCTCTCGTTCTAAATCCGGGCGAATGAGTTGTAAGTAGCTCGGGTTTTTCAATCGCTTCCGGGTGTTCGATGGTTCGATCACTATTAAGTTGTAGTATGCCTTGGGCATATAAAAAGGAAAAAGGAAATGAAAATAAAGGTAGACTGGTACTGCGTGCGGTTATGGAGAGCTTTTCCTTCCTCTGTAAGGCGGAGTGGGTACGTGTAGGGTGGAGTGTGTAACGCCTTTGAATGCCATTTTTCAGCTATGGTTGGCAAAGCGCTTTTATTGGTGTGGCATATTGTAGCGCATGTAAACAGCAAATACAAGCAAGGCTCGATCGTGAGCGCGCTCATGTGACGCTGTGTGTGTGTGTGTGTGTGTGTGTGTGTGTGTGTGTGTGTGTGTGTGTGTGTGTGTGTGTGTGTGTGTGTGTGTGTGTGTGTGTGTGTGTGTCGAACCAGATTACACGAAAGATCATATATACGTATATCATACAGCGTAGGTCAGATTTCGTATACAGAAGCAGCGCATCTGAATGGAAGTTAATTGGATACATCGTACTATGTCTCTCGGTGTCGCTTTCCCTCTCCTTTTTTTCTTTTTATTCCTCATCGTTTCAGCGCTGTCCTTCCAAGATTGGAACTATTGAATGACAAGCCGCGGAACCGTTCCTGCACTGGCTTAAGCAGCAGCGACATTAATATAATGTGCTCACGCCCAGGGGCTCCGATGGTACAAAGAACTGTTACTCTGGACCACTCTGGACAGCCTGTAGACAGGCGGCCGTAGTAGCAAAACAGAACCCTGGGCCCAAACCTTTATCATCGCATAGCACTTAAACTCGCATCATTCTATACATCTGCCATGCGGCCTCCCCACCTAAACTCCCTGCCAATATTCAAACAGGTCACTACATTATTGATGACCGTTAAGCATATATAGAAGCCACTATTCAATCAATGCTAACGTCCGTCACTGTAATACGTTGTCAGGGACTTTGTGATCGATGTCACCCTATGACATCTGCGTAAAAGAGTAGACTTGAACGCATTGGAAAAAAAAAAAAAACTTTTCGGTTGAGTTCACCGTACAGCAGAAATTGCTGCAAAGGCAAGTATATAGCCTTCCCTGCAAACGCTTCTAGGCACCCTTTCGTAGATTCAATACCGAAGAAAAGGAAGAAATAAAGAAAATGAAATAGAAAGTGAAGGCACTGCGTGCAGGAAACAGCACCGAGTGGAGGTTCAGGGCAACGTCGTATTATAGCGAGTCTGGCATCGCGACATGTCCGCTGTTTACCGACGTCGCGCTGTCGACCGATCGCGCGCGCCGCTGCTGCCGCCCTGGGATATTGGTCCCGCGCTTTTGCTATAGCGACCCGCAGGCTATGCAAGGGCGTCCCCAGACTCAATTTAGCCGCCCGAGACGCCCGCGGCGGCGGAGTCTTGATTTAGTCCTGCGTCGCAAAGGGCGCGCGCGCGCGCTGACGTTCTTGACGTTGATCTCGGCTGACAGCTCCGGCGCTGCCGTATCGTACGATGACGCGACGGGCTGCTGTGCTTGCATGCCAGGCTCATGCCCGGAAGCGGTTTTCTCTTCCGGAAGCAAGAGGAAGTCGAAAGGGTTGCGCCCCTCGCTTCGGAGACCCGGAGTCGAATTCGATCAGGGCCCGCCGAGCTGTGCGGAGTTCTGCCGGTGCCACAGCAGTGTCATCTGCGCGCGAGAACCGGAAACAGTGTACGCGGTCGCCGGCGACGAGCGAGTGTTTGTTTTATGTGGGAGAATCTCCAGCTAGCTGGAGCGACAGTTACTTGGAGGAATTGCTGTCGTCTTGGGCTGTTAAAGTTCTCGGGTTGTATATTGCGATTAAGTGCACAACAGTCGACACGCGCGCGTGGCGTCGGCTGTACGGATTAAGTTGGCGTTTCACTGCATCGGTAATTTGGCGTCAGGCCATGCAGAACTGAGAGATAATTCGGGTGGAAGCTCCAGATGTCGGGGCCCTTGAGTCGGAAACAAAACCATGTATAGAACTGCGTATAGAGCAGCGCCCAAGCGGTGTCTCTAGGGGCCCGAATAATTTGACCAGAATTAAAACACGTTTGAGTCAAGCCGTTGTTTCCTCTTCATATTTATGACAGGGAGCGCGGATATGTAGTTAAGCTAGCCCTGCAGGCCTACTTGTTTTATGTAAAAGTTGGCGTTTCGCTTACTCTCTTTCTTTGGTTAGGTTTATAGAAAGAAAGGAAGAAAGGGCGGATTTATTAACGTCAAGGATAGAGTAGCAAACCGGACACTCACTCTTCTGACATTCATCAAGGTGAACCCCACTTCGAATGTCGACCTTCATGAGTCATCACAGCTGAGGACGACGAAAGTACCATACTGCAGTTGTTAAGCACAACAGACCCGCGTAAGCTGCTGTGGCATGCAATTGCCACAGTATTCTGTCGTGAACAAGTGACGCTGCACTTGACATTCAATAGTGATCAAGAAACGTGGCGTTTGTGTGCTGCCTCTTCATGTCTTACCTTTGAACCTATCCTTCGAAACACGCCCGCGGCGGCTGCATTTCGATGGAAGGCGAAACATTGAGGCCCCTTTTGTGGGCGATGTCAGTAGACCCCACGTGGTCGAAATTTCCGGAGACCCTCCACTAAGGCCTCTCTCATAAATCATATCGTGGTTTTGGGACGTAAAACTCTAGAAATCATCATCTGTCGTCCCTCAGTGAAGGAATAGCATACGAGATTACCAGAAAGAGTAAGCCAGAAGAACTCGACACCTCCCCAGTAATGACGGAGGAAGTAATGAGAGTCTTGAAATAAATGCAGAGGGGGAAGCCAGCTGGTGAGTATCGGGTAACGGCAGATACATTGATGGATGGTGGGCATATTGTATTAAATGCCGTAACACTGTATACGCAATGGCTCTTAAAAGTGTTTATGTGGTTACACGTCCTCGAACAATTCGTCTAAGCTTCGGTCATTTCTTTCTTTTTCTTTTTTAAAACCTCATGCTTATTTTAACGCTCAGCTTGGCCTTCCGATTGCAATGCCGGATGGGCGGCACCATGCTCGAACCCTCTGTGAAAGCGTGAAGTTTTCTTTCTCTTCACTCTTCTCCTGTTTGAGTATCTTTTGCCGATGTCGCATAGAAGACATTGTGGAATCGTAATGTTCCTAAACGCGAGTCGACCTTGCCTTGCTATCGTTTGTTGTCTGTTGTAGTGACATCTTTGTTAACTTGAGGGCACTAAATAATAATATTTGCTGTGGTTTCATGCGTCACGTTATGATCGTGAGACACGTCGTACTGAAGGACCTCGAAAATTTACACCATCCAGGGTTGTCCAACGCGAGTACTAGGAATGCGACCGCGACCGGAATCGAGTGCACGTTTTTCGGGTACGTAGCTGAGCACCGAATCACTGTACCACCGCGGGAGTCGACACGAAATCAAATACCTACGAATGGGAGGGAGCTATTCGGTGTACGTATGTATGTATGTATGTATGTATGTATGTATGTATGTATGTATGTATGTATGTATGTATGTATGTATGTATGTATGTATGTATGTATGTACTCGTTGAATGAAAAGTTGTCGCATCAGTGGCGTTTATCGTCACAGTCGTACCCTTCGTTTTATTTGACTGCAGTGTCGCCGAAGGCATCAACCGATAAATACATCGCAGAACAGTGTAGTAAAAGCCACCCATTCCATGAATAAGATGCAAGCACAAGAAAGGAGAATAGCACGAAACGTCGAGACGGATGGCTTTGAACTCTGTATACTAACCTCAACGCCGACGGTCAACGCAGGACCACCGTAGGAAAGGAGAGAGGGAAAAGCCAGACCCTCAAAAATATCACGGCCGAAGGCCGCAGCGGTGGCTCGATCTGCCATATTGCGGAAAAAAGGCCACCACGCGAGCTAGCCCGCATTGGCGCGAACAGGAAGGGATCGACGAAACAAAAGGGTAGCCTGCGACGCCTCACCGTTCCGGCATGGGACGAGAAAGAGAGAGAAAGAGGGATGAAGAAGGAAGAAAAAGAAGAAGAGGCGTACGAGACAAATGAACGATGCTTATCGTCGTCGAGGTGCGGCCGCACCAGTTGAGGGGATGAAGAGGCCGATGTGGCCGTGCCGCATGGAAATGGTGCGGCGCGCGCGCGCGCACTAGCCGTAGAAGACGGGTTCGCAGTGGAGGGGGCGATAAATCACGTGAGCCGTTCTTTTTTTGCCACTCGTTCTTTACTTTCGTACTTCCATTCTCTCTCTTCACAACGTGGTCGTAAAAGAGAATAACGCGTGCTGGCTTAGCCCCCTACTCCCCTCCCTCCGTTTTCTTTCTTTTCTCTTCTCCCTTTTCTACATCTTTCTTACGCCACCGCCGCGATACGAAATGAGGCGAGCGAAACTAGCGTCCCGTGCAGGGCAGGTATCATTTAATAAGACTGCCACCCTCTCTCTCTCTCTCCTTCCTTTCCTTCACTCCATTTCGTTTCTTCGATTGACCCCACAACGAATACATTCCTTCTTTTGGCGTTCTTTGCTCCCCTCTTCGCCTGCCGTTGAGAAAATTGACAGATCTTAAGTCAAGGGTTGCCTGGCGTGCCAGGGAAGGATCTGGAGCCTTCGTTTCTTTAGTTTGTTTTCTAAGAGATAAGGAAGGAATGGGTAAGAAAGAGGTTGAATGAAATAAGTCGTGACGTCGCTATGACTCAGGAGCATCTCGTGCCAGCGCACACGCGGGTTCGTGCTGCTACTGGCAGTAAGACGTCAGTTGAAAGAAGCCTTGCGCAAATAGCCCCGGAGGAAGGAAGATGGTTCACGAAAGCATTGCAGAATTCACGCCGCCAACTGCAGCAGGAAGGATTGCGGATTGTCTGACTAGCTATTCTCAATAGAGAAAAAGAACAAAAATAAAGGAAAACAGCCTTACCTGTCGAAGACAAGAAGAAGAAGATGATGATTATGACCGTGGTTCAGTTAAGGAAATGATGCTAATTTCTGGAGCCCATGTCGGGAGCATGGCTAAGCGTCCTTATAGGGAAAGAGACTAAAAGAGATAGAAGAGGAACGCCGTAGTGGAGGGCTACGGAAATTTTGACCACCTGTGGTTATTTAATGTGCACTGACAACGCACAGTACACGGGCCTCTGGCATTCTCGCGTCCATCGAAAATGCGACCGCCGCGGCCAGGATAGAACACGCGTTTTTTGGATCGCAGAGACAAGGAAGAGGCAATGCTAAAGTAAGAAATTTTGGAATCAGAGCAGCCTTGTAGTTCAGTAGAACGGCGCTTGATGTTCATGCCCCCTTCCTGCGTCCCCGCCTTCGCTGCTACAGAGTGTATGGCAGTTCTTTCTTAGTTGTGTTCATTCCTCGGTGAAAAAAAAAAAAAAGGAAGAGAAAAGAGCGGATAAGGCTTTTTGCGCAAGCAAGTGTGAGGAGGAGTAACAACTGGATCTGAGAGATCCTCGTTAAAGAGGGCCGGTCTCCAGGGGAGCCATTCTGTAACTGTCCACCTAGTTGACATCTAGCTCAGTGACGTCAAAGTGATGTGATTGGAGAAACTGGAAGCCATCATCATCCTGACCGCGTGTTTTCTAGCTCCGGCCAATAAGCGGCGGCCAAAGCGGACTGTTTACTCGGTGGACAGTGGTCTGTTACAGAATAGCTCCGCAGGCCTAGCCTGGGACCGCCTCAGTTCTCTCCATGGCGAGGGCCTGGGTGTCCGGGGGTGCTAGTCCTACGGCACTTTAATGGCGGCACTGTTATGTCGGCACTGTAATGGCGGCACTTTAAGCCAATCCGGGAGGCCGTATCAGCTCCCAGGTCTTATCAATAATAGCTGACCAGATGGCGATTGACAGTATGACGGAATTCGACAGCGTCAAGGATACCCTTGTCTGTTGACTCTAGCCTAGCATGGGACCGCTTGCGGTGAGGAACTGACCATGAGAGAGGGATGAGGGAGGGGAAGGGGGTCCTCTACAACCCTAGATGATGTTACTGAGTGCGGTAACCTCGCTGCATGATTTACAAAGCGTGTCGCTATGCAAAGTGGGTCGCTAGGTCCCCTCCTGAAAATTCACACTTCGGAGCCTCCGACTCTTCCCCTGTCGTGCAAAAATGTATTGTAATGCATTGTATTGTAAATATATATGAAATAACTTCACTTTCAACCCATGGCAAAAAGATATGTGGTAGGAGGAAAAAGGTCTTGAGATGTATGCCTTGAAACAGGAAGTGTGAAATGCCTCGCATGGTGAGCCAAGATATACTATACTGATCAATTGTGTAACTTGCCGGTGAACCCGCTTATTGTCCAGTTATTGAGCCGTAAAATGAGTGACCCAGATCGATGAAACAAGGTACTTTGGTGTCTACGGGTACGGGCCATACAAGGTGGAGGGTGCCCGCAGGGCGGCAGGAAACAGCGGGCGATAGCTGCCGTACTCCCCGTACGTCGGGTCGACTTGTGAGCCGATGAGAACAAATGGTCAAGGGCCAACGCCCTTCCTCTATAAACATCGCGAATCTTGCTGTGTACAGTGTACGATGACCAAAGAAAAAGAGAAAATAAAATGTGTGCAACGGAACAAATGGCTTGAAAAATGATCTGGGCACGGAGTCGCGTTTACTGCCTTCTCATTGCTTATCCTTTAATTCAGGTACACGCACCTGTAATATTCATGCGTTTTTGCTGGCTGTTTGCTTAGCCACGCGAATTTGTCTTTTTTTTTTTTTTTATCCAACCTCTACTGAAGTCGTTGTACCGGCATCTGCCTAGCGGGCCGGGAGCGGGAGGGCATCCACATGTCTTCTGGTGGTGAAGAAGTGAATCGATCTTGGCAGTGTGATTTACGACGATCGACGGCGTATTAATCGCTTCCTAATCAACTATGAAATTGTTGTGCGGTACTTAGGTCTTTGCGTGTCTTCATTGCCTGTCTTCTTTTGCATGGGCGGATGCTACAGCTCGCAATCTGTGTATCTTAGAAAAAGAACAGTAAAACCAGCAACGGGACTCCGTCACCGCAGTGTCGGTTGGAGGGTATATGGTTCGCAACGGAGGCGTGTTAAGAGAAGGTCATCGCGAAGGCCATCGCAACAATTTGACGAAGTTCGCATTTACAGAATCGAGGTTCATCTTGGACAAGTTTAACACGTTACAACAGCGGCAGACGAAATGACACATGACATGCGGCTGTCATGTAGTCTCACAGAATATGTGGTCCTGCTCTTGTCCTCACATGGACACATGTCGTGATTAACATGCCTTGCGTTGACAGGACACGGGAACTCAGGACACAGATACATTTTGTTCCTTCGCTTCTTCCTGTTAAATGAGGCGCTAATGAATATGAACCGCCTCTTATGCGCCCAATTTACCGTCGTTATAAAAAGTCGCTGCGCCCGTAGATCCTAACGTCACCACGGTTTGCGTTTAATGTGCTGAAGAACGTGGTCTATATGCCATAATGTTTAAAGGTGCAATGCGTGATCCAGGCTGGTGTGGGTGTGAAAAAAAAAAGTGTGGGAGGGTAGCTGCGGGGCGGGGAGTTCCCTCTTGTAGCGGCTGCATTCCGACACAGGCTTGGCGCCTCAAACGATGAAAATGCGTTACGGTTTCTGGGGCCTGCAGTTTATTCTTTTTCTTAATTCTGTTGTATCTCTGAAATATGTCAGCTTGTTTATGCCCATCCGTTGGGGGGGGTAACGTCCTTTGCGAGTGAACTTAGGGACTCCTCGCATAGGCATTCGGCAAAGACTATAGCTCTCGAATGTTCGCCCCGTAAGGCATGCATAACTTTCGTACGTTTCGCGGAAAGTACACAAAGCTCGGCTGTGTGTGTGTGTGTGGGGGGGGGGGGGGAGGGGGGGTTACGCAAAAGCGCCGGCGCCACCCGTGTATCTTGTAGCAAGTACTTCCCGCCGTGCCTCACGCAGATATAACTAGGCATTAGAGGAAATCGTCCTGACCCATGTTGCGTGTCCCGGGGGCTGCTGATAGCAACGCATTACAGCAATGCAACACGGATCGTTGGTTCTGCTTCCTTCTTTCCTTCTTTTCTTTTTTTTCTTTTTCTTTCTGAGTGTACAGATAAGTAACAAAGAGGGATCTTCATATTTTGCGTGCACTATTCCAGCAGGCGAGATGACGAAGATCTTGCTGGACGCCTTTTTTTTTTTTTTTTAGTGTAACCATCTTGTATTAGCAATATATGCATAGCACTTTCGTATACTTTCCATTTATGTACTGTGGTTCATTTTTTCTTTACATTTATGCCAAGCCATTCAGTGTACTTACCTATTATCTGTTTGTATTGTTTGTACTCACTCCTGCATGGGCCTGGGAAAGGCCTGCAGTATCTGTAAATAAATAAATAAATAAATAAATAAATAAATAAATAAATAAATCCGAAGTGCTACGTTAGGTTAGCAGGTCAGCCATAGACAGGGGAAAGCAAGCGAGCAAGCAAGCAAGAAAGAAAGAAAGAAAGAAAGAAAGAAAGAGGAACGGACAGCCTGTTTGGGACGAGCATCTCGATGTAACACCTATTTGCTGTTGGATCTTCGCGGAATGGAAGGAACGGGGCTATTTTTACAGGAAAGCAAAAGCGAGAGAGAGAGAGAGAGAGCAGAAAGAACAAACAGTAATGCGACGATGAATCTAGCACTGTCACCACTGTGGTATTATTGGGTGTGAGTATGTAGAACATACATGTCCCGCATCGTCCTTTCCTGACAAGCAAAGGTGCAATATTGTGTGTGTGTGCGTGTGTGTGTGTGTGTGTGTGTGTGTGTGTGTGTGTGTGTGTGTGTGTGTGTGTGTGTGTGTGTGTGTTTTATAGCAGCGTTCATCGTGCTAAGCAACGTACTGTCTAACGGGAGCAAAGGTAGATGCATCACAGTATGCAGCCTTTGGTGTGTGTTCGCGTTGCACATAGCGCACACGTGCACATGGCGTGTCCACGAGCATGCGTTGGATTGGTGGCTGCTTTATATAACTATACTTTGGTTAACATAAGTTCTTGGGAAGGCACTACTTCATCCCGTCTTGTCAGCTGTTCTTGCGTTGTTCGGTGCGGCTCTTCTTTTTTCTTCTTTCATTTTCGTAATGAAGCCAACACGCCCATTTGTAAGTACCGTCAATAATGCACACAACTACGTGAGCCGAGTCCTGTGCACCGGCACAGGTGACGCTCGGCCGTATCGGCGAGCCCCAAAAAGGAGACGGCCCGCGCGCCTCGCTGTCGCCGTGCCATATGGCACCCCGGCTACACGGTGTACGCGACAAGAGACACAGGAAAAGTCGGCCGGGCCGGCGGGACATGCAGAGACGGGCACGCGAAAGATTGGGCGCCGCACCACTCTTCAGGGACGGACGTGCCGGAGCTGTCGCTGAGATAGCGGGAAAGCTCTATAGCACGCGACCTTGGTAGACCACCAACGAATCGTCTCGTCCCGGCCCCGAAAAACCGTCGGGCTGTCGTGCTTCGTGGAAAGGGACGTCGCACGCGAGACGCGGCTGCAATCGCCGACCGGTGCTTATTTCGGGTGTTGGTATATATATATATATATATATATATATATATATATATATATATATATATATATATATATATATATATATATATATATATATATATATATATATATATGTTATACCTTTCGTATATAGTGGCAAAATAGCACCGGAAAAGCCCGTACGGCTTTCAAAGACTGATACTTCAAGGCGACTCGCTTAAGTGCGCGAGTGCAGGTACACTCAGCTGTGCGTTTCGGCCTTCTGTACACTCATGCCTTCTCCTGTCCTCTTTGTTTCCCCTGAACTATACCACATTCTTCTTTGCAAACGTAAAGTAATATGTGCTCATGCTAGCACCAGATGGTGCTAATAATGGTGGATCCAGAGGGTTGGTCCCGGGGCTTCTGCCACCTGCAAGACGGGGGCTGTTTATTGGTCAATAAACGTATTTGCGAAGATTATCAGTATCAAGCTCTTGAACAGAATGCACATCATAAAAAAGGATTTTACTCGATCCTTGTTAGTGTGCGTGAATACTTGGAGACCCCTACTATACGCTGGCAAACGCGGTAGAATTCTTTCAATTTTTAAGTTGAGCGTGTTCCATCGAGGCAGCCTTATCGCTTGGATGGAATTTGTCACACTCGTTGTGTTTTTTTTTCCCTAGGAGACGCTTTATTATCATTAAAGGGGACATCAAAGGGCAGTGAAGGGGACGCGACATGCAGCGATTTAACACTTTCCGTCTGTCGCATGCCTCTTCTTGATGTTTTAAGAGGGGTTCGCTACGTTAGCTTGACGAAGAGCGCAGGCGTCACTGACACGGTAAAGTTATAGAAGATGCGTGAGCTTACGGTCGAGTGCTGTTTATCTCGTTCACGAGTGAACCCGCCAGCTCAACTCCAGTGTCGTGTCCCCGCGAAGTATAGCACGTGTTGACACGCGACATCCGGCAGCTGGCGCCCCCGGTGTATCCTTGCGTGCTTTGCCGCCTCCCAAAACTGCTTCGCGCAGCTTAGCGTACAGCCGAACATGCTATATGGAGCGTGCGGTATTAATCTTCCGAGCTCCCTCATCGCAGGCTAATTTTCTAAGTGCGCTCGATTACGCTCAAAAGAGGCTGACTACCAATGACAAGGCCTTGTTCGCTCACCCGGCAAGTGAACGTCACTTTTTTGTTTACACTAATGTCGACGTGGCGTCGTGGATTTCGATGTTTCTTCCTGAAGCTTGGCACGTTAACTATACGGCACTGTTAGAGGAGAATGCTTTTCATGAACACGAATTAGGAAGACTGTAGGCGCTGCTATTTTGCCATCAGAATTTGTGATATCATTTCTAGTTGGCTTGGGCACTTCAAGGGCTACGAGCATTTGCTTTTAGCGCGTTATCTCGCTCCACAGGCGCCCTCTCATGGCGAGGGTGCAACATGAGCAATTTACTAATGCGCAAGACAGTCTTTCTCTTTAGCGTCCCTTTCAGCAAGTGGCTGTCGAAAACTCGACCAACTCTGTCAACCGTATTTATTATTTATTGGTGTTTATCACTTATTGTCGAAGAAAAACGGCTCTGTCGAGCCGTTTTTCTTCGAACCGTCTTCTTCGTTTTTTCTATATATATATATATATATATATATATATATATATATATATGCACGCGCTCTTCCTCCCTCCCATTCTCTAGCGAACTCTTCCGGAAGGCAATCTTCGCGCGTACGGCTGCGTAATTACGCTATGCAAACACTGAGTGCATGTCGCACGACCCACGCTGCACTCTCCAACACTTGTCTCAAGTGAGGCCCAGTTTGCGGGAGCTTCATATTTTTGCATAATGACGAAGGTCTCCGGGCGCCTATAGCGTAACGTGCGTCATTTTCCCGGCCAAAATGGGCAATGAAATTCAAATGTGATTGCTAGTATCTTGTTCGCACGAGGGTATGCATACGGCGCGCCGATGTGAAGCCCATGGCACCCAGCATCGGGGGCTGAGGTGGCTCTCCGTTCTGTATAAGTCAAGTGGGGGCAAACCACTTTAATTACCTCCTCCGCCGCCAGGATCCAATTATCCGTGCAGATTGCGTCATTAGAGCGTTTAAACTGCGCGTTTATTTAATATTTTTACCCGTAAAACCGGGGAAATGGTGCTTACTCTTCAAAGGGAAGCAGTGTGTTCAGAAACGAGTCTCGCACTCATTTTCCCATCGTTGCCGCAGGGCTCTGTGCTACGGAATCGTGCTTGGCTTTGTCCTCTACTTTGGCTTCGGCTTAAGCGTTTCTTGCGGGGCCTGGCTTGAGGAAGCCTGCTACCGTCCTCCCTGAAGCTTACTGTACACCCTGAAGCGTTTTTCCTCTACTAAATATATGCACTCCACGTGTCGTGGATTCGCTTAGTTCGCGTTGCAATGCGGGTGCACTTATGCACGCATAATAGATCCTGGAAAATCTTCAAATCTTGTTACGTACTTCACGTACACGTAGACGAAGGCTCCAGATTGCCCCGGCACCAGATTACAACAGTTGTGGAGGCGCAGCTTTTCCGCATTAAAATCTGCTGCATATGGAACTTTGCCTACCCGTTACAATAGCTTGAGAATATGCATCTTCCGTGACGATATAGCCACGGAAACCCTCAGGCGGAGGGGTTGTGGTGATGCCTGTGTCGTTGCTGCAGGTGTTGCTTCTGCTGATACAGTGCATATTGAGCATTCTATATGCTAACGCCCCGGTGAAAGTGACGCTCATTTCTACACTTGAGCATATGCAGTGGCTGACAGCCAGTGTTGCCAACTGGAGTGACAGCGCACCGCTTTCTAGGACGCTAAACGTCGCATCATCAAGGCGGGCCGTAGTTCAGGGCACCGTACTGATTTTGACCACATTGAATCTTTGAAGGTGCACGAAATGTGCGGCACGTGTATGTTCCTGATGTCGTTGTAGCAATTCGGCCGCTGGGACCGCGGTCAAACCTTCTATATCGCGTATGCTCAGCAGCGCGACGCCATACTCACTGGGCACTGACTCCAGCTTGTCGTAGTTGTTTCCATCCGTCCTGCTTGCCGCAGTCACCGAGCAAAACACTGCCCTTGTAAAGAAGTATTCCACCAGTATATGTTTTCTTTCCATAGGCATCATAACATTGCTGCTGCGGATGGAAATCGAACCAATGACGTTGCATTTATCTGCACAGCTGAAAAACGTATTATCACTGAGCGAAACGTTGCTCGGCGAAGAACAGAACAAAAGAGAGCGACAGTACGCAACAGATTGATTGATTGATTTGTAAGGTTTAACGTCCCAAAACCAGTTCTGATTATGAGAGACGCCGTAATGGAGGGCTCCGGAAATTTCGACCACCTGTGGTTCTTTAACGTGCACTGACATCGCACAGCATACGGGCCTCAACATTTCACCTCCATCGAAATGCAGCCGCCGCGGCCGGGATTCGATCCCGCGACCTTCGGATCAGCAGCCGAGTGCCATAACCACTAGACCACCGTGGCGGGGCAGTACGCAACAGATGCTGAAATTAGGGCATCTTAGAGGCCGCCTCCCCCCCACCCCTACGTATATGAAATAGAGCGCTTCCCCCACGAGAATTCCTGCAGCCTTAAAAAAAAAAAAAAAAAAAAAAAAACTCGTTGCTGCCGCGTTTTTTCATTCGCCGCAACATTCCGAGCCCGCTCTGGGGAACCGCTGTTCCCTTTAACCCTTCAGAGGCTTCCAAACCACGCGGGTGCCTGTTCTTCTTCACCCGCTGAATGCCAAATAACGGTGCGCTGCCGAGCATCGCGACAGCGTCGCTCCTATATATACGTCGCCTCTCGACTGCCACGGCGGCGTTTCCCGCTGAGCGAGCGATTTATACGCGTTTATACTATATGAACGAAAGCGGAAAGAAACGCGTCGTTCCGTTCGCCTCTGGTGGGTGCGCGTCGCGCTTATTTTTAGTAGTATTCTTCCTCCGTTGCAATGGCGTAAGTAAACTTGTGCTACGAAGGCGTAAATGGCACGCATATATATATATATATATATATATATATATATATATTGTGTGTGTGTGTGTGTGTGTGTGTGTGTGTGTGTGTGTGTGTGTGTGTGTGTGTGTGTTCACGCGCGCTCGAACTCTACACAATACACGCCCACGTGGGAAAGGCGCGAACTTCGCGAGCGACCGCGGTATATACCGTGCACTCGCAGCGCGAGAATTAAAGGAAGAAAACAGCAACAAAGAGAAAGAGAGAAAGCCCAGAGAAAGTTGAGAAAGGACGGCGTTTCCGCGGCAAAGTGGTGACGGAAGCTGTGGAGCACGGAGAATGTTGGCAGCCTGTCGATGAATAATTCATCGTGAAGCGAGCGAGCGCGCGCCGAGCGCGCGGCCTCTGCGTGTGACGCGCCGTTTTACTGCTCATATGTGTATGTACTATACACACTGCGTCAGTGCGCAAGGCTTCGTATTCCTTTCGTTCATCCGTGCTTCGATGCATTTATATTTTCACGTATATTTCGAGGAGCCTTCGTTCCTATAGCGTACACCCGCGGCGCGACGCGTGGGGAACGTCTATTCCCTATATATACCGTGGTTCCTGTCAAATATGTCCCCCTCTCACTGGGTGACGAGCAAGGTGCGTAGTTGGGTGGCTGCTCTGTCGTCGGCAGACGGGCCGTCGGTTTTACTCAGCCCGTTCTATCGGTCTCTCGTTGAGGCAGAAAATACCTGTATTCATATTACTGCAATGACCGAGCAGTCATACGAGTCCAGCGTCGCTGGTGACGTCAAAAGGCAACGAAGACTCGTTTACTGGTGTGTGGTGTCGTATGTAGATCACGTCATACAAGCTGACGTCAGGACAACACCGCAAATGTTGCAGCAAGGAAGTAGTTATACGAGAGCGTGTTTATCTAAACGGCGCCTGGACAACGAAATGGGTCTCCGTCATCTCGAGTCCGTGTCACTCGTTGATTTATCTCATCAGCGCATCGATATACAGAGATAAGCGATGGAACGTGACGTCACAAAACGGAAACCGTATCTCTTTCTACCACGATGTATTTGGTCTCTTATATCACGATGCATCGGTTGATTAGTGTTACACCGCAACAGGGACTTACTACGGCGGTGAACTTACTATCCGCAAACGCAAATATTGCGTGCCTGCCGGCGATCCATTAAGTCGTTTGATAGAAGAAAAAAAAAGGGGGGGGAATGGAAATGTGATTTAGAGACGAATCGTGAAAACTATGTATATAGCCGCACCGCAGCGGCGCAAGGTTTTGTCTGAGTGCTTCGAAGCACCGCAGTGAAGTATTCACTCGGCGAAGCTGGGTATAGTTCTGGTTTTCGTCAAATATTCTTTACTTCCATTTCTCGTAGCGCACACTGTATAACATAGCTTAACCACTGCTCTGCGCTGTGGGGTATTACAGGCGCCGCGACCGCGCGAGTTCGGAGCCGGGACGAAAAACAGGCGCTCGCGTGATTTGGAAATCTCGGAAAAGCCGATGTGCAGCCGGTGGTGTTTTCAACAATTCGTACGGAAGCACCCGTTGCTATTTGTGGGAGCTGTCCATTAGTTTTCTGAACTCTGATCGAATCGGTGCGCGAGCGTGTTCGCATTTAAAAAATGTGAGATTGAAGTAAATTTGGGGGCGCGTAAGAGAAAAGTCTGTTGGCGAAGAAAAACAAAAGAAAGAGAAAAAAAAAAGGAAGTGGGAACGTCGGTCATGTACGAATGAAAGGAGAGCGAACAGGAATTGCTTATCAATGCGGTGGTTTCTGCGCTTTTTTTTTAATTTTGATCTTTTCTGGCAATACTGAAACGCTATAAAAAGGAATCTATATTGGAGAATGGCATTTCAGTTACGCTAAGCTCCAGTAGTTTATTCGACAGTGTAGTATTAGTTGTTGATGAAGTCACCAAACTTTGTGGCAAGTTTGATGATAGCGGGCTACATATGTCTTAGGGAGCCTGAGGCTATGTCTGGTTCTTTGTGTTTCCCTTCTTTTTATTAGTCTTTTCTCTCTTTCTTGTTCTCATTGACGCGGTTACTTGTATTTCTCTTTCTGCTTTTTCTCTTTCTTCAACAAGTCAACAGTAAAGAACAGCAATCAATAACTTTTCATTGAACAACAAAAAATCTCAGAAAATAGTTGATCACCTAATCACCAGCAAATGCATCTGCAACTGACCAATTCAATCAGCCTATGGCTATTCACCGCTAAACCATGCGAAAATGCCAGAGGCCCGTGTACTGTGCGTTGTCAGTGCACGTTAAAGAACCCCAGGTGGTCAAAACTTCCGGAGCCCTCCACTACGGCTTTTCTCTTCTTTCTACCGCTTTCACTCCCTTTCCCCCACCCTCGCGGACGCTTAGCCGTGCTCCCTACATGGGCTGCAGAAAGTTGCGTCCTCTCCTAACCGAACCACGATCATCATCATCAACCAGCGATCCACTCGATAAGCAAAATAATTAAACGCAAAACAGTCAAAGCATTCAATCAGTCACGAACAATGAACCGACTTATCATTTCCCATGGATACTCTCTTTCTTTCTTTTTCTCTCTCTCTTTCTCTATTTTCTTCCTATCTCTTCCTTTCTCTCTTTCTTCCTTTTATTTTGCATGCACACATTTTAGCTACCTCATACGCCGGAATGGAACGTGATCGCCAATGAAAACGTTCTCGCTCCAAATCATCATAACAACCGTGATACAGCTCCTGCATTCCGCTCAGTTGCTCTCAATGAAGGCGTTTATATGCATTTTATATAACTGCATCGCTCCGCGAGAGGGTTTCCGGTTCCATCACAATATGACGCACAGCACGACGTTCCCGCGGTGTCAGCCAAAAGCGGTTTCGACGGGGGTCACGTGACCTTCTTCCATTGCGAATACGGTGCCAACGACATTGAAGAGAGGCCCTCAACAAGCGGCACGCTGCCCGTACGGAGACGCAATTTTGCGTCTCTGCACGCGAGCCTGAAGACGACGACGAAGCCATATATATTGTGAGTCCGGGCGCTGCGGAAGCAGCAGCATCTCAAGCAGCGCAGCAATCTCGAAAAAAACCCGTGACCGCCAACCCCGCAGGCATGACTAAAGAAAACTCGCCTTTTTTCTCCACATTTATGATTTTCCACTTTCGTGTCGAGTTCGGTTTCGTTCCTTATACCATTTTCTTCCTTATTTCCCCTTTTGGTCTTCCCTTCTTGTTTTTTTGGAACACGTTTTTCTTTTTTGTTTTCTTTCTCGCGCTAAGGGTTTTCACGACCCTTATAACACCCGGCTCTTCTACTTTCCGCACACGCGCTCGCTTGCCGCAAGCGTTCACGGTTTTTCTCATAAATGTCTTCAATGTTCCCTCGCCTCCCGATTCTTCCCACTCTGCTCCCTTTCTTTTCTCTTTCATTTCTTCAAAACCGACACCACATCCCGACACACACCAAGCTCGCCTTCCCTTATTTATTTGCTGCTGCCTTTGCCTCGACGGTCATCATTCCTGGTCTCTTGGTTCCGTTATATATATATATATATATATATATATATATATATATATATATATATATATATATATTCACGGTATCGCACTTTATGGAAGTGCGCGTGGTTCAGATTTCCGCCGACTGTCATATTTCGTTCTCCGAGCCGCGGCAATGTTCACATTTTTCCTTTTATTTGGCGTCTTCTTTACACCCCCCCCCCCTTTTTTTTTTTTTTTTTTGTCCCTTTGAAGGATACAAAACCTCTGCCTCTTTCATGCTGTTGCACTTTTGGTGTCTGCTTCTATATGCGTACATATCTGTACGGTGCGTGTAGGAGTGTCGAAACGGCAGAATCGTATACTAAAGTGGTAAAGGAAACTGAAGCTTCTTTGCAGGGACAGTAATAAAGCACCAAAAAAGTGTAATACCGTCAGAAATAAAGTAGAAAACGCGCGCCTGTGGCGTCCATTGGCGGAAGGTCGGGCGTACTCGATGTGGAGAAGGCGATGTGCTGTGATGGTGTGGATGGGAGGTGTCGCGCGGAGGCCTGAGAGAAGAGGGGGAGAGGGGGACGAGGTTATATTTCACGCGATATTGGACGACGCCGCAGCAGTGCACGTAAGGCGACGCGCGGCGGTATCGGAAAGATTGCCGCATCGGGCGCCCGATCGAGTCAGCGGCCAATGTGTGACGCGCGGTTCGATATTTTGCGCCGCATATTCTTACGGGCGACGTGACGCGAGCGTGCCTTGGGAAAGTGGCGGCGCGATGTATGAAACGCGATCTCTATATTGACGTTTACTGCGCATGCGCGCAGTAGAGCGAGCGCGCGACCTCGCTTGTTCTTTTCGCAACGTTGTAGACTCGAAAAAGCGAAATGTATTACATAGCGTTCTGCCGCAACATAAATAGCGATGTTTAATGCGAGGTCACGGTATTCATCGCCGAATGGGGAGGCCATATTTGCGGAGGTTAAATGGAAAGGCAAGAAAGATATTGGTAGGCAGCTATTTTATTCAGGTCTGGTTGACCGAAGGCAGTACGTCCGTTATATAACAGCGAATAGACAAAATTAGCTGTCGTTGGATAACAATTTTACAACAAATATATTTAGTTAGCGAACTGTTACTCATCATTAGACAGTGCTGGTTGACTTCGATCATAAATGGGACTTACCACGTCCCAGAATCTCAGTGCAACTGGCACCGTGAGAAATTAACTTCAAGGATGCCAGTGTGCTTTGATTTCGCCGTCAAGGAGGCTCAAGGCGATCGCAGTTCACGCGGAGTCGTAGTACAAGCGTGGAGCTTCGCTACTTCTCGTGGTAAGGCAATCAGTCATCGAGACTGCTATAGCGTGATGGATGTAAGGCCCCCGCCACGGTGGTCTAGTGGTTATGGCACTCGGCTGCAGATCCGAAGGTCGCGGGATCGAATCCCGGCCGCGGCGGCTGCATTTCGATGGAGGCGAAATGTTGAGGCCCGTGTGCTGTGCGATGTCAGTGCACGTTAAAGAACCTCAGGTAGTCGAAATTTCCGGAGAGCTCCACTACGGCGTCTCTCATAATCAGAGCTGGTTTTGGGACGTCAAACCCCACAGAACAATGGATGTAGGGCTGTTTGCATATAAAGACTGTCGAGCTTTTAGTTGAGTCCGGTCATAGCGTAATATTTGCTGTTGCGACAGTCACACCGAACCCCCACGTACGTGCCTACATACATACATACATACATACATACATACATACATACATACATACATACATACGTACATACATACATACATACATACATACATACATACATACATACATACATACATACATACATACATACTCTAAAGCGGACCGTTCACTTAATTGTGTACGTTCGCGCGCATTCATTAGTGTTAGCCGCAAACACAGCAGCAGACTAACTTGTCCCTTGACCGGAAGTCCTTTGCAGCTCGCATAAGTGAACACTGCTTATTACCAGACTACTGCCGACTTGCTTAAACGAGGGACCAAAGGTACGAGAAAATTCGGCCCTCGTTTCTACTTCGGGCGCACCAAGAACCGTTCCCTTTTGCGGCTTTCCTTATTATACAGTGACTATAAACCACATGCCGCTTCTCTCTTATACACAGGGGTATTCCGCGCGCTTCACGAAAGTCATTACCGTAATCCGCGGGCTGCTCGCACTGCACCGGCACTGTGGCGCTTCGCAAATCGTTCGCACCGCTCGATAGACCACAAAAAAATGTTAGCGGCCCAACTAGCACGATTTGCCCGTACCCTCACCTCTCCAGATTGGCCCGGGACTCTATTTTTTTTTTTCCTTTTTGCCCCTTCACACCTTCCCTCGTAACGCTTAACGCTTAACGCAGTAAGCGCGCAAGCTCCGGCGCCGCCGCCGAGGACAAAAGGGCCAAACACTCTTCGCAAAGCGGCAGAAACCGCGGCGCGCACACACAAACACAGCGGAGCCCGGTAGTCAGAAGCCCGACTTTTAATTTCATTTTCCGACAACGTCGCCTCTCGGCAAACTTAATCAGCGCCGCGCCGCCGTTGCCGCAGTCGCCGGAAGTCGGCGCGCGCGGGCGCTGAAGCACAGCACATATGGAGCTTAGAGGAAGGGAGAGAGAGAGAGAAAGAGAGAGAGATTCGCGGCGGCAGCCACTTAGGGACGCCGTCGGCCCAATTTGCAAGACAAAACACCTCTGCGACCGACCGCCAACAACTCGTCGCTCTCTCTCTCTCTCTCTTTTTTTTCCTCTCATGTCGGCGAGTGTTCGTTTGTGCTCAAGCGGCGATCGTTATATATAGTTTGTTCGCTCGACGTAATTTTCCTCGCCTAATTTATACATACGGAACTCGAGCTGAGGTTTCTTCCTCGGTGTTCCCGTTTCCACCACTTGTGCATTAAGCTGCTCATTCGTTCCTTCTTCATTCTCTTTTTTTTTTCTTTTTTCGTCAGGTCCCCCGCTTGTCCTTTTGCATACCTTAGCCAGAAGCACGCTGTCTCCGCGTTTCCGTTGTCCTTATACCGGGAGTTTTAGGGTTGCCACCTCGACGAAAGGCTACGGTCTGGCGCGTGGGGATTTGGAAACTCGAGGACCGAAATCTCGCTCCCAATGTCCACGCGGAACACGAAGATTTCGGCTGTTTAACATGCTGTTATTCCAGTTCGAATTATCCAGTCTCACTTTTTTTTATACGCTATTTCTGTTGGCTCTATTTTCCCGTGCGTGCATGAATTTGCGCTTCCGCGCCGTTTTGCGCGCTCTGTCCCAAGTGCCGGCGGGCACTGTTAACAACGGGACCGCGAGAACTTTCCGTAAAGCATGTGAGGCGTGTGTGCAACGAGCAAGTGTTAATCGTCCATTTCCCAATCTCTGTTTTGTTAAGCGTGTTGCCCGTCTTTTGGTCGGTCCTTATAGCTTAGTGATGCAGCAGCAGGCCGCGTAACGAGGCGCCGCTGTTCATGCTAACTTATGCTGGGAGGCCATGGGGCCTAATTCGCTAAAACGGTCGCAGATAATTCTTAAAGGAGAGATCCGGCAATTTCTTTTTTCACCATATTTTGGTCTTTTCCGCTGTTTTCCAATCGTGTATTGACAGTCCTGTGGCAGCTAGGCGGCGATGGTCCAATCTCTTGAGAAACTAAGCAATGATTTTAAGTAACGAAATAAGTGGTATGTTGAAACCGAAACGGACAGCCGCTTCGTGCAGCCTCTGCGATCACGTCACAGCATCCCCGCATCAGAAGTGTGTCGCCGGGGCCAGAAAAATGAAAGTGGAAATGTCATTCGAAGATACATCGAGCTGTCCTAGCTTTTCTGAAATTGATACTGAAAGTTTGAGCGCTGATGGATCACCGTTTTGCTTTTGGCCCCCTGCCGGCTGGAATGCTAGCTGGAGCAGGCTGCGATGTAGGCATAATGGTGTCAAAAACACAGAGTGCCCTGCATTAGAAAGCATCGGAGCCCGCTAAGAAGTCTCAACATTAATTTTCAGGAAAACTAAATTGATAACTATCACCTGGCTTGGTATACATTAGTACAGTACGATCGAGAACATATGTTCAAAATTTCATCGAGGCCAGTGGACATCGAAAAATTTCTGGAGTTTTCCATTCGGTCTCCTTTGGCTGACCGAATGTGCTATGAATATCTTCACGGTGGCGAGTTTTCTTGCGAAAATTTTGACCGCACACGAAAGGCTTTGTGAATTCAGGTTTCGTTTAGCATTAAAATGAGAAATATTCTGTCTGTCCTCGGTTCGCCTTGTCTAGAAAGCTCGCTAGATCATCTGTTCTGTCGTAGACAAGGCACAGTTTGCCAGCCTAATGAAAAGCGATCGCTCATGTTACTATCATACATCTTTGTTCAGGTTAGTATTGCCTCTTCTACACTTGCCAGAAGTAGGAGGAGGAATAAACGTTTTATAGAAATGGCCATCCGAGCGATTCCCGGTGCCACCTGAAAGTGGGAAGACTCCTTAGTCCAGGAACCCTCTGGCTTCAACTGCCCTCTTGGCCCTGGCGACGAGTAGTCGCTGGTCCTCCAGGTCCATGAGAGCGAGCTTGGCCTCCCACGTTTCGAATAAGTGCCCTTCGTTCGCTTGTGGTGCTTGGTTCACGTGTGCGTTCGGTTGAATTTCGCAGTCAACATGGCAAAGGCATTCCGGGAGCCGATGCGCCAAGGTGTCGGATTCGTCGCAGAGTGGGCAGAGGCAGCTGTAAAGCGTTGGGCATAAGTGGTGCATTAGCGTGCCATGACTGAAAGTGTTCGTTTGCAGGCGTAATAATGTCGCGCTTTCTTCTCTTGACAGTTTTGGGTGAGGTGGAGCATACACACGTCACTCGAGTCGGTAGTGCTGTAAGATGGCTGAATAGATTATGGGTATCGCCTCCGTTTCTACTTCCGCAGGTTCGGTATCACGTGGAACAAGAGCAGCCCAGCTGAAGTGCTCGCCGGCCTTGGCGTGTGCCTGAAAAAAAAAAAAAAATGTTGCGTTATGGAAACTAGGTGACACTGGAACTACAGTGGAGCGCAAGGCCAAACTGTCGTAAGCCGCTTCCGTTGTTCGGTACTGATCTCCTAGCATGCTCTGGTTGTATCACACTTGCGGCCTCTCAGTTTAGGCAAGTTATAGCTACGGTTGTTCGTTTTCATGTGAAACCTGATTTTGCTCGATATTTACACCCAGGACATAAAAAGAAAGGATTTGGGTTTGACGGGGTTTGTCTCCTAAGTTTGCAGCCACATGCCCACTTATTCTTTTTTCTTTCTGTTACTTTGTGTTTACGCTCGACAGAACTTGTGGTACACACTCTCTAGTAGGCAAATGAGTTCTGCCGAAACCCGCAAGTTTGAGTAACGTTTATGAAAGGGAAGATTAGCATCCACCTGTTTTGTAGCGCAAGGCTACAAGGAAATCCATGCGTATTTCTCAGAAATGAAAGCTTCCTAGTTGCCGAAAAATTCGTCATGGTCCGAGGTCGAATTTTTCGCCGAATGGATGATGGGACGAAAAATGCGTCCTAGTCCGGTGTCCCGGACCAGGTCGAATTTTTCGGCAACTAGGAAGCTTTCATTTCTGAGAAATCGGTATGGATTTCCTTGTAGTCTTGCGCTACAAAACGGGTGGATGCTAATTTTCCCTTTCATGCTGTCTAGTTGTATAGACTAATTTTGACTTGAACCGAAATTCGATATGCCTCCCTCCCACCCCCCCCCCCCCCCCCCGGCCCCTCCTTCTCCCCGTTTTCTCTTATTAAAAAAATGGTCTATAAAACTTTGAAAGGAACGACACTATAGCCAGGTTCAGCTCCGTATCTGCGTTTCCACTATTCGTGTGTGTCCTATCCACTGACACGTGTATCGAAGATAGACATTTTCCGGCACAGCGGGCTTGCTCACGCCATCCGCGGGCAGTTGTGAATAGGAGCGAAAACGGCACGGCGTGGCTCAAGCAGAGAAACGTTGAATGGAACAAAGGGCAATTCTGCGCGTCGGAGGTGCTTGTATAGAGTTGCCCGAATGCATTATATACAGAATTGCCCGAAGCGAAATAAATTTGCTTCGCCCATCGTCGATGTTGGAGCGCCAAGTTCGGCGTGCGCGCTGCCTTGAAAGAGGGCGGTACAAACCGGCCAAACATCGCAGTCCTCCACGGTTGTACTAAAACGACAATGCGGAATGGTTCCACATTCACTGAACCGGCCTGCCTTGTTGGTATACACACACGCTCAGGTGACAACACAAGCGAAAGGGACAATATACCGGTGCGACCGCATTGTGTTCCTCTTCGGTCGTTATTCCGTGCAGTATACTAGTACTACCACACTATACCGGTTGTGGAGGTATAGTATTAGAGGTCATGCATGGAGCTTCGCCCAGATTTCTGCGTGCTAATTGAAGTGTATGTTATTGACTTGATCTACGACTCCGAAACTACTTCGGAGTGGACAAGCCGATGGCTCGCACCCGTTATAAGCAGGCCAGATAATCAGAAATGAGTACGGAGTTGAGGGCGCTCTAGGGTTCGCTTATACAGTGATGCACGCAACAGTCTGTATAGTGCCGCAGGGACATAGGTCCAGGAAAAGAAGCTCGGCCGTTGCGGGGGGATGTACGGTGATTCCGTCACGCAGGCCTCGCCGCCACCTCACGCACGTACATATGTGTACCGTGTACAAGCGTTCACGCCACCGGGCCGGAGAAATGAGGAAGAACGTGAGGTGCGTGGGGTGGGAGGAATGTCCTCGCCGTAATCTATACCCGACGCCATTTTTCTTCCTGTATAGTAGCCCAGCGACGCGTCCCCTATAGCTGTGCGAATGCCCCTACGCGCGCGTGTTTTTCTGTGCGTATAGTATGCACACGAGGCTGCCACCCCACACCCCCCACGATTTTCCTATCGAGGGGCCTCGACATTCAGCATCTCTCTCGCTCACCTTCCCATCGAACCAAACGCAGAGGCTGTGAAGAGGAGGAGGAAAGAAAAAGACGGGGGGGGGATGTTGGGACGGACGGCTAAAAAATCGCCTTGTATGCACAACACGGCACACCACCAGCACGTCACTGAGAAGGAGGGTCCCTTTTCTGGCACAAAGACGACGACCTCATGGGGGCAAGGCTCGAGCCCGAAAGAAAGAAATTGCCCCACCTCCCCTTTCTAGTCCCCCATCTGCAAATCGCGCAGTTGTAAAGGCACGCATATACAAAATCGACGACCCAAGAATAAGGAAATAAGAACAGTAGGGGAAGGGAGGGGTTCTCGGAGGAGACGAAGTAGTGCAAAGAACGAAAGGAGAAGACAGTGAGGCGAGACGCAAGTCAGAAGCATGAGGAAGAAGAGAAACCGCTGCGTCGTTGTCGGCGTTCATCTTTGGCGGGGCCTCTCTTCTCCTTCGGGCTGACGTAAGAGAAATGTCTTTCCTTCTGCAAGATGGCCGCGGCCGCTTGCTGCTGACGCTGCTGTTGCCGACGCTCAGTACTCCATCCAGACGAGTTGCTCCCGTTGCTCCGACCACTCCACGTCCTTGCTTTCTTTACGCTCTTCAAACTCCCTTTGTGAAAGCGCCCTGAGAGAGCTGGTGTGATGAGCGCCGGCAAAAACGCAGCGGTTTTCACGTCTCGAATGTGCATTAGATGAAACCAAAGGAAACTAGAAAAACAAAAGAAAATAAAAAGAAAAGGAAAACAACCATCTACGCTCATCAGAGCCCGAGGAAGAGTTTAAGTAGGCTTGCCTTGACGTTTAATATCCATTTCACGGGTGGTAGATTATGCATTGCGTTTCTACACAGCTGCTCAATATGAACGACAATGGGTCGCGCAGGCGCGACAGTGCCGTGACAGTACGACAGCGCCAATGGCAACAGCGAAGGTGAACCTCGAGGGCCCGTATAATTGTTATGGATATACACTATACAGTATAGGTATTATTGGAAGGGCTATCACGTCTTCAAGGGAACATCGACTATGCGTCGTTTCACTTTTATTTTTCGGCTTAGCATACAACCAACCGGACACCTTTCTGGTTTACTTCCCTGCCTTTGTTTCCTTTGTTTCTCCTACTTAGCACGCAGAGACAACGTCACCGCAGAAACCATATGACTTAGAAGATATTCCACTAGTATTTCTCCGCTTGCAGTGTGTCCTCGGACGCCTCAGTAAAGAAGGCAATCGCATCGCAGCTCGGCACACTTGAAGCACACTTGGATCGTGTTGCGGCGACATGTGCAGTTCGACAGCTATCGCGTTTCCTTCTTTTGCATCGATTTACCGTAGTCGCATTAGGTACTTTCTGTCGGAATGTCAACGCAAGGAAAACCTGTTGTGATGTTGTGTGTTTCTCTGTTCCACTACAGCAATGGAGGATAACAAATTGAAAGTACATACGCTAAATCTTACCGTCTTTTTCTTGGGTTTTTCCGATCCATTACCCGTCCCTTACTGTCGGTAAATGACTTCATGTAATTGGGTGATCCTTAAATGTACTGTGTGGCCCTGATCGCGAAAAGGATGCTGCTTACACTTTCGAAAACGTGCACGCACAGATGTAGCGTGCGCAAGCATGCAAGCACATCATCCACGTGCGCACAAAATGTTCGCCGCAAACACACAGGCAGGCCATCGTTGCAAAATAAGCAAATCGGTGAAGCTGGCTTCTCCTCACATACATCGTTATTGTGGCAAAACCACCTTCGACAAACGCTGAAGCCTGAAGGATTCGAGCATGTTCGATTGCGCACACGCCGTCTATTCCTCCACATGGACTGGCGCAGGCCTTTACTGTAGTCACAAGAACGAAGTGAAAACTGTAGTCATGTCGAGAGCTGCACAATATGCTTGGAGCAGGGGCTGACGTCACAAGCGCATGCACGATGATACCTCTATCGTTGCTGCATACATTTTCACCTTTGTAAGTTGTGTCGAAGGGCACGACAAAGGAACTTGTTAAAAGAAGACGTAACTAGGCTTGCGGATAACTCGGCTCCAACATGTTTCAAGTGTCTGCTTGATGAGTCATCTGGAGTTTGGAGTGTATTTCAGAAACGCGCCCGAGTATTCGCATCAATGTGTGTAAGTATACCGTCACGGATCACAGAGGCGCTCCACTTGTCGTTTTCCACGTTGCATTTTAAGTTATATCTTTCGCCTCTTCACACGAAGTTTCTTGCGTTCTTGCCCCAAGATTTTTAACCGTGACGTCCTTGTCTACATGTGAATGTCACTCAGCACGGCCCCAGAGCGTTATACTGTGCCAAAGTACAAATAAATTGTGAGTTCACCTGCCCAATAAACAAAAATGTTTATTTGGGCAGTTTCTAGATGAGAAAATAAGTGCAGCAGGAGCCATCCATCGATGAGGTGGTCGTAAGAAATCGCCAGGCCTGGAGAGAGTGCGCCTTGCTGTAATGCTTTGATGTTTTGAACACTTTATTCAAAGTTTTAAGTGTTCTTGAAGGTACGTTGTCTTGAATTTTTCACTCTGTGAACGTCCTTGTCGCTGCCTTAGACCAGAAAATGCCCTTTAGTGATACCAAGAAGCGCGTTAGGGAAATCCATGTTCGCTTCTCGCATAAAACCTCTCTTTAAAAAAGAAATAGTTTGGCAGACACAGTTATGCGACGAAGTAAATTGATAACTCATTGTCCAGCGAAATGGAGGACAGCGCTTTTGAGTCAAATTGTAGGAATTATAAATGCTGTCCTCGTTTCTGTACTATATGATCAATAATTTATCCAGTACTTTCATCATCATCATCAGCCAATTTTATGTCCACTGCAGGACGAAGGCCTCTCCCAATCCTCGCCATCCTTGCCTGTCCTGCGCGAGCTGATTCCATTTGATGCCTGCGAATTTCTTGATTTCGTCCCCCCATCTTACTCTCTGCCGCCCACGGCTGCGCTTACCCTCTCTTGGTATCCATTCCGTCGTTCTAACTGTCCATCGGTTATCTAGCCTTCTCATCACGTGGCCTGCCCATGTCCATTTTTTCTTCTTAATATCGTTCATTATGTCGGCGACCCCCGTTTGTTCTCTGACCCACTCGGCTGTCTTCCTATCCCTTAGTGTAACGCCTATCATTTTCCGCTCCATCGCCCGCTGCGCGGTTCTTAACTTCCTCTCTAGCTTCTTTGTAATTCTCCAGGTTTCTGATCCGTAAGTCAGTACTGGCAGGATGCAGTAGTTATATAGTTTCCGCTTGAGTGATAGTGGTAGGTTTCCGTACATGAGTTGTGAATGTCTCCCATACGCGCGCCATCCCATGTTTATTCTACGGTGGATTTCTTTTATATGGGTGGGTTCTCCAGTAAGTAGCTGTCCTAGGTACAGATATTCTTCTACGACTTCTAATGTATGGGTTTCGACCTTGAATAGACGTTTTTTCGCCGTGCCACTTAGCATTATCTTTGTTTTCTGCATGTTCATCCTTAATCCTACCTTAGCGCTTTCTCGGCTTAAGTCTTCAATCATCTTTTGCAATTCGTCGCCATCATTGCTAAACAGTACTATGTCATCTGCAAATCGCAGGTTACTCAGATATTCGCCGTTAATCCTGAGCCCTGTCTCTTCCCAGTCTAACCTTCTGAAGATTTCTTCCAGACATGCAGTAAATAGCATGGGAGAAATTGTATCTCCCTGTCTGACACCTTTCTGTATTGGGATTTTTCTGCTTTTCTTATGGAGGAGCAGGGTGGCTGTAGAATCTTTATAGATGTTGGCTATTGTGTTTATATAGCTATCACATATTCCTTGACGACGTAGTGCCTCCAGAACTGCTGGTATCTCTACCGAGTCGAAAGCCTTTTCGTAATCTATGAAAGCCATATAGAGGGGTTTGTTGTATTCAGCGGATTTCTCGATTACTTGATTGACCGCATGCAGGTGGTCCATGGTAGAGTATCCTTTTCTGAACCCTGCTTGCTCTCTGGGTTGATTAAATTCAAGTGTGGCCCTTATTCTGTTAGAGATAACCTTTGTGTATATTTTGTAAAGTGCTGAGAGTAGACTGATCGGCCTGTAGTTCCTCAAGTCTTTAACATCTCCCTTCTTATGTAATAATAGAATATTTGCGTTTTTCCACCTTTCGGGTACATTTGAAGTTTTGAGGCATTGAGTGTATAGTGTCGCGAGCTTTCCAGTTAGGAAGTCTCCGCCATCTTTGATCAAGTCGGCGGTTATGCCGTCATCTCCAGCCGCTTTTCCGCGGGACATGCCCTGTATTGCTTTCCTAACTTCGTCCGCAGTGACGCATGGGATTTCGTAGTCCTGCTCGGCATTTAATACACTCATGGTGGGGAGACTCGTATTTGAGCTGTATAGTTCGGAATAGAAATCCTCGGCCACTTTGGTTATGCCACTGAAGTTAGTAACGATGTTGCCCTGCTTATCTTTCACTGCATGCATTATGTTCTTTCCCGCACAAAGCTTCCTTTTGGTTGTTTTGATGCTGACTCCTTTTCTGACGGCTGCTTCTATTTCTTTCACGTTATGGTTACGTACGTCCCTGACTCTACTTTTACTGATGAGCTTAGATAGCTCGGCGTATTCTATCTTGTCTCTTGAGTTAGTTATTCTCATCTGTTGGCGTTGCTTGATTAGATTTTTAGTAGACTCCGAGAGTTTACTCACAACATGTCTTGGTGCTTTGCCCCCTACTTCGATTGCTGTTTCGGTGATCAGATTAGTAATGTCTTCGTTCATCTTCTCTATATCCTCATTATCTTCCTGTCCTAGAGCCTCATACTTGTTCTTAAGTGCAATTCTAAATTCTTCTCTTTTCGCCCTGACGCTATCGGGGTTGGCCTGTTTCCGTGTGATTAACTTATACACAGAGTTATATATTAACTTATACACAAAGACATAGCAGGTAACATCGAAGAATTCTATAGCATCAACGAAAGGGTAGCAGGCCTCGTGATAAAATTAAATAGGAGATACAAACTAAAGCTAGTACAAAGTTACGCACCAACGACCAACCACAGTGACGAGGCTGTAGAACAGTTCCACGAGGATGTAGAAACGGCAATGAACAAGGTACACACCCAATATACGATTGTTATGGGGGACTTCAACGCGAAAATAGGAAAGAAACTAAAAGGAGAACGTGCCGTCGGTAATTACGGAGAAGGCGATAGGAATAGCAGAGGGGACATGCTAGTAGAATTCGCCGAAAGAAACCACCTCCGTGTAATGAATACTTTCTTCAAGAAACGTAAGAACAGGAAATGGACGTGGAAAAGCCCCAACGGAGAAACGAAAAACGAAATAGATTTCATAATGTGCACTGATCTAGGTATAGTACAAGACACAGAAGTGGTTAATAAGGTTAGAATTAGTGACCACAGACTAATAAGGGCGAAGATATCCCTCAATCTAAAGCGAACAAGGACAAAGTTAATCCAGTACTTTAAAAAAATAAAAAAATAAAGTACGACCTTTTGTGTGAATCACACGTACGGCATGGCTTATCGGCACATACAGTCGTCTGCTAGTTCCGCACGGCCGAATGTGTGCTTGAAGAAAATCCTCTTCTTATTCAAACGGCTTTCGAGTTCCGAGTAGGTCTCGTCTACTTGTTTACTTTCAGTTCCTCCACGGATTCCGCAGCGTGGCGACTGCCAAGTAAAACCGGTAACGCTCCTTCCCAAACAACATGCGATATGGTAGGTACGTTATCCTTTCTTTTTTCAGGTTTTCACTTTGCCATTTCTGGGTGTTCTCCCTTAACATTGAGGGCGTCTAGAAAGAGACATCACAGTTCTGACGAGTCAAATGACTAAGCAAGCTGTTATCCGGTTTTGTTAGGCTGTGCCTCCAAGACAACATGATGCTAGAGCCTATAACACTCCTACTCTTTACCATCAGCGACCATTCTGAATTCTATCAGCGCTCCAGCTCACACTGCCGCATTTCATTTTACTGCACATCGTAGCGGCGCGCGGGACACCAGAGCTACTTTCAGACTAAAGCCAGAAAGGCTGTTTTTCCCTTCGTTTCCGGTTACGTTTGCTGCACTTGCATTTTTTTTTCCCGTCTCTGTATTTCACCTTCCCCACTTCTTCGTAAAGCATCGCTACACCGGTAGACTTCCCCGCAGTGCCCGTGCGGCTGCCACTCAAGCGACTGAGCGAGGTCTATCGTTATCGGCGAGCCGCTTCCGAAGGCAGCGACGGGGCAGCGGTGCGCGAACTTAACGCGCGCCTCTCTCAGCCAAGCACTGTACTCACCTAGATTAGGGAGCGGTGAGGAAACGGGGGGGAGTGCCACCAGGAAACAGCCTATCAAAAGGCGCGCGCTGTCTACAAAGGGCAAAAAAAGAGATTAGAAAGATCGAGTGTAGACGTCGCCGGTATCCGTTCTGGCCGCCGTCTACCCCCTCCCCCACTCATTTCTTCTTCCCCATTTTCTTCTATGCTCCTCGTTTCCCCACCTTTTTCCCTATTCTTCCCCCTTTTGTTCGGCCGCTCTAAAGTAGGCTGATAGAAAGAGGAGACGGCCAAGCCCGGTAGAGAGCTCTGTATGCTCGGCGGGGTCTCGTTTTTCAGTATCGCGCCGCGCGCTCGCGCGCGCTGCCATGCAACGGGGAGAAAACGCATGGCATTCTGAAATTTCTTCTTTTTTTTTCCTCCTCTTTATCCGTATTTCTCTTGTTACTCTCCATGTGTGCGAGGTACGCAAAAATAGGGATAATGGGGGAATTTGAGAATGGCCGCCGTCCCCCCTCCCTTCGTGAAATAGGTATAGTGCTCCCAGGATGCGAAGCGCCCACCCTCGAAGGCTACAGCTAAAAAAAGAAAATAAGTTCTATCCTTTAAAGAAGCTCTCTCTCCTTCCACCGGCGCAGCGGGACGGCTCTGTCTGCTCCTTTGTGCACCCACCATTTACCTTTCTTTTTTTTTGTCCGGTGTCAGTGTCGCTCAGGTTGTGAAACATGCCGAGCGTATATGCGTGCGTACTATGCTTCTAAACTTCACTTAATGCGATCTCGCGTTCGCGACAAAGTATGTCCCTCAATATATGGACGCTGGAGAAAAGGAACTGTCGGGAAGCAAAAAGGAAGGCTAAAGCAGTGTATACCCTTTGGCTGTTTTCGGGGTCCCGTCAAACAGCGTTCAATAGGGCCTCAAGTGAAAAATAGAAACCTGGGCGGCGAAACATCGCTGAGGGGCAGAGATGGGTGGGAAGTTGTTTATGTACCTGACCGGGAGCGAAAGCACTGCACACTACCCGATATAGTATTTGCCAACGTGTTTCACCGGCTATGAGATGGAGCTGCTGGTCGGTAAGACGCTGGTAATCAGATCCGTGGATTCCATATATTGTTGCCGGCGTGGAACAACTACGAATGTACGTGTTTGCATGACAAGCTGCTGTTAAAGAGGGGGATGGCGACATTTGAACCCGGGTACTTTGCTACTTTACTGTGTCTGCGATATCGTGGTGCATGTGCGGCTTTGAAACTAAAGCTAAGAGGGAAATACCAGCTACACCGCAGTAGTACAGACTGGAGATAACTAATCTGTTACCAGCACATTGATATCGACAGGATGTAAATCAATGACGACTCAATAGTCACTAAACAACAAAACTCTCGCACTCTGGATGAGACGTGAATGAAGATGTTGCCTTGGGCGTCGCAAGAAGCTTATCCTCGTTTTCCGGAAGCCCAGATAGAGCGATGGGGTGGGGGACACTATAGACAGGCACTCTTCAGAAGTCTACATCTGGTTACCCCGTACATAGTAAAGGAAAGTTAGATATGAAATAAGGCAGTATAATGTAAGGACGTGATAAAACACGCATGAATCGCGCTAGCTTTCTTATCACTTTCGGTAACTCCATGTAGTAGAATGAGACATCTGATCATGTAAGCTGTTAGCCTATTAGAAACGATAACCATCTGAGTTTAGTGTCGCTCTTGCGAGCACTCCTTCCTCCTTTATTGTCCCACTTCGTCTGGCAATACATTCTGCGAAACGCAGTCGGCACGGTGCAACTGTCCATTTATACTAAGTGTCTCGGGCGCAGAAAAGCCTTCGCAATAAGCGGTGTCATAGAAGCAACACCGCGCGATAAAAACCCGAAGGAAGGGCTACAAAAGACCGGCGACCGTAGTACGGGAGCTCTTTCAACGCAAGGCGGCGTTCCCAGCACGCCCGCGTTGGGGAGCCTTGATGCGCACGCTCTGCCCGCAGTTTTACGAGCGCCCCCGAAGACAGCGACCCCTCGCGACAGGAGACGGCTGTGCAGGCACTATCCTCTTCGTCCATTCTACGGGTGCAGTACGCACAGTTTCGCTTACAAAGTGCGTTTAAAAGCTGCTCCGTCTACACAATCGGATAAATTGAGCCGAATTGCTAGAGAGAACGAGAAAAAGAAAAGCAGGAGAGAAGGAGATTGCACTGGCGGATGGTTTCCTTGAGGATGACTGCCTGAAAAGCTGCGTCTAGTATGTAATCCGATATATTTACAGCACCAAGAGCTGAGATAGCGGAAAAGATAGCGGCATCTGGAAACTCTTTGTACATGACCAAGAAAAAATGAAAAAGGAAGTACTTAGGAAGGAGAGAAAAGATATGGTTAGATGTCCTCGTGTAGCTTAGCCCTCCCCCCCCCCCTTTCCCTCGGAAAGAAAAGGAAAAAATAAACAGTAAAAGAGGGTTATGGTAAAGTTTGGTTGTATAGTTAAATTTTGCTCGCGGAAATCCTGTTCGCTGTGGACCCAGACCCGACTCTGAATGGGTCGCAGACCGCGCCTGCTGTGTCCACTGCTGTAAAGCCTTGTTTGGCGCGAGGGACGTAAAAGCGGAAGCTCCGTGATGTGAGAAACATGAAGAGGCAGCCTTCTTTTCTTGCGGGTTGAACGCGTTCCTAGAGTCCTGTACGCTATCAGCTTGGGCGTCATTTGGAAACGCGGCGACGCGTGGCGGTGGTTTTTTGATGAGTGCAGCGCCTGTACGATGTTATGGCTTCGCCGGCTGTGTAGCACGAGATAATCGAAAGCGTGCGCGGCATCTGCGATAATCGTCCTTATCGACCGTGCCCTTCACTGACGAGACAGAGAGAAGCAACAAGGGTGGAGAGAAATACCATCTACCTGATCGGGGTTTCTGCATCCAAGCTACCCTAAGGCACACTTCATTTAACGTTTTAAGACGAAGTCTTGGTGAGCGGATTCCTTAACATTAAAAAGAAAGGCAAGCTTTATAGTATCCACATTGTTTGTGCTTTACACCTATACCGGTGACTACATGGTTGTGAATTTCTAACTGGTCTTCTTCTTCGTAAAGAGTAGTATTCCAGCCAGCATATGCGATAGATCTCCTTGTTCGTAAATAGGATGGTATTCCAGCCTGCATGTGCGATAGAAATTTAGTGTTTCATTGAGAAACTCGAGATGAGGGCAGCAGGTCCTCAAATTAGTAACTTGACGCTTACTAAAGTACGAGTATAACTGTCACATGTGGTAAAATCTTTTTTTTTTTCGAGAAATCGTGTTCTGATCAGGATACTGCAGTTCCTCATCAATGGCGATATAATACCACAGACTCGAATGTGCGTATGTGAACGAAATCTGATGACAAAGGACGAGATGTATAGCCTTGGACTTGGGCTATACATTTCTTTTCTCCTTTATGGTTTTGGAATTGGTGGCCACACTTAATGGTTAAAACGTTGTTCACTTGACATTGTTCTGATTACTATTCCTAACCATAGTGGCTAAGGTGAGAGTTTAAGGTGACAGGAAAAAGGTTTTAACTGGCTTTCAATGAGACCTGAACGCGTCTACTCTCGGATACTGATGCTGATAACCTGTAGTCAAATAAATCATTGTCAGGTGGTTACAGCAGCAGCAGCGACTTACTTGAGCACTATTCACAGAACCTTCCATTCTTTAGCTATTCATTTGCCATTTATTGACGAGCTTCGCTATTGGCATTCGACTGGCTGGAATCCACTTGTGTTCACAATTCTAGTGTCATATAAGAGATTAAATGAGCCTTAAAGGAAATATATATTAATGATCCAGATCCAGGCACATGGAAAAGCACGACACTCTTCTCTGAACTATCTTTGTCCTGAGTCTTGACCGTATCCAGACTGTATAACCATAGCGTTCATTGAAACATTTTTGCATCTTCTCCCGCAACCCCTTCTCCCCTATTCTTATGTATTTACCCCGAAAGAGTTGCCCAAGGTGTAACGAATGATGATGCTGATTATGATTGTGCTGCTGCTGGTGACCATATCCGACATTTCGGATCCCAAGGAAACTCCGGCTGGAAAACTTCAAAAAGCTTGTAACCTAACGCCATCTATGAGACTTCCATGCCAGCATGCAGCGCCCGAGTTAAAGAATATAGTATCAAAAATAATCAGACCTAGCGCTAGCACGCGGAGAAGAAACGGCCATCCATCGTCTTGTTGCGTGGGGGAAAGGGTGAGATCGCTCGGCAGCTTCTCTTTGAGAAAGAGATAGAGAGAGAGAGAAGGTTATGCCTCCGACAGCAGCAGCCACAATGGGACAGCCGCCGGCCAGACCGAGCTGCGGCTTTTTCTTTGCCTCGGCTGGCGGCCACGACCGCACGGCAGCGCGAAGTGCCTCGATCAGGCCTTTCATCCCGATACACACACACACAAGACACTGACAGCAGCTCGCAGCCGACGGCGGAAGTAACGACGAGCGGGCCGTGCCGATGGCCTGGCCGCCCGAGCCGAGAAAGAAAGCCGTCGGGCAACAAACTGCCGCGGCACGCACCGTGCGGCCGGCTACACCACGGGCGCATCATCTGCCGACGCCGCCGTTGCGATTGGCGCGCAATGCTGGCAGGAATTTTTAATCAGAAGCGAGAGCACGGGCTGGCTAGGAAGGAGGGTGGGGGGGGGGGGGGGGGACCCCGTAGCGCGCCGAAACAATATGTCATGTGTCATCCGTGCCTTGGAGGGCTCCTCGCCTGATGGAATCTGCGCCAGGCGTGTTCACCCTGCCGACGAGACGGACACCCTTCTTCTAGCGCTGCTTGAGCCTGTTCGAAGCGACAGGCGTGGTGTCTCTGTGGGATGAAGGAGGAAGTTGGGTTGTGAGGAGGTGTTATTGGTTTTGTTGTTGTTTCGAGAAGGAGGCGCTGGGTGTCGGCGGTGGTTTTCGGCTCGTTCTCTTTGACACCCCCGGCCGTTTGTTGTACACCCGTCTCCGGTGGCATCCGCGCAGCATTCTTCTTCTTTTGCAACGCGGAAGAGTGACGGAACGTCGATGATTCCGTGACGGACGCTGGAGAATCGCCGGGTCGTGGCAAAAGCTCGTGCATGGGATACATACCGTACGTCGTACGGAGCATGCGAGGTGATCGCTCGCCAGCGCTGGCAGACACGTTTTTTATTCCCCTTTTTTTCCTTCGCTCGATTCGTGAGGATAGTCGTACGTCATCGAAGAGTGATGAAAAAAGATGGCGGATGTAGATAGGCGGCATCACAGCAGAGAGCGAGCATCTGTGTGCTTGATCGTGATCTTGCTACGAGAGGTTCGCTTTGTGGAAGGCTTAACATTATATGTTTTGCACTTGCCGCCGCCAAAGTCGTGTAGTATACATTGTTGCTCTTTGCCAGAACCAGGTGCGCTGAAGACTCCCTTCACGGAAGTAGTAACCCTTTACTAAAGGAGTTCTGGTCTGTAAATTTACTTACCTTAGATAGGATAACATTCCAGGAATTGAGGTAAACTATCAGATAGACGTTCGCACGAAACTCACGGATGCAAACAAGAAAAAGACAAAAGAAAGGGGCGGGGGGAGGGCCATCGCCTGTTGGGTCACGTATTTGAAACGTGGATTCACGTATAGATGTAGCGAGCGCGTTGGCGCCTCACAATTATGCGCCACGGTCATAATTATGCGCCCGCCTGGTTTACACATAAATGGGAACAGTAGCCGTGAGGTGGTCCTTATAGCACTCATACGAGTACATTTAAAGTTGCAAGGTGTGTAAAAAGAATGTACCGGCTTTCTTCTTTTTTCTTTTTTGAGAGGGTAGTGTGTGTGTGTGTGTGTGTGTGTGTGTGTGTGTGTGTGTGTGTGTGTGTGTGTGTGTAGGAAAGGGGGTGACTGTCTTCCGAGTTCCGAGTGATGCATTACTGTTTAGAAGTGAAGCTAACTTGCAGAGATCGTTTTTATCTTGGGCTTTGTAAGCTGGCCTTGCCTCTTTGACACGACAAACAACAAGATTATAAAAATGGGTATAGGGCCGCCACATATGGACACAAGACAGCTCATATTCCCTCAGGAAAGATATTTTCTCAGCTAGGCATGATTGCTCAGAAGTGAAGCCGACTTTGAGGGCATCGGTGCTAAACTGGGCTTTGTAAGCTAGCTTTCCAACATTACGTGTTGCGGTGATGCCTGCTTACAAAGAGAAAAGCCGTCCACGCATGTCGCGAAGCGGAGAACGCGGTCTTGTAGGTGAGCTTGGCGAGCAAACGTAGCCTAGTGTGCACCTAGATGGCGGTGTTGTGCACCTAGATGGCGATCCCACGACCTTCGGATCGGCAGCAGAGTGCCATAGCCACTAGACCACCGTGGCGGGGCCTTTCCCCTGAGAGCGTTTCGGTTGACGTGCCCTTTGTCCATAGACAGTTGCCGTGCACTACGCACCGAATGTCCTCTCATTTACAAAGGACCTCTCTCTGTCTTCCTTAAACACGCAAAACTCCTCCGGCCCTGACACCTCTGCTTTTCTCGCATTATAATGGTCCCTCCTTCTCTCTCCTTCTGCAGTGCTTTCTACAGTCCCTGTGGCTAGGCTCCTCTCCATTCTGTTCTTTCGGAGAGAAGAAACCAATGGCTTTCTGAACGCGAAATCAGCGTTAGCGCAATAAGCACAAAAGGAGAGAGTCCCACGACCTGTAGCTTCGTCACCGTGCGACACAGTGTACATTCGCGCTCTATGCCGAGACCGCCGTGGTGACGGAAGAACAATGCGGTTACGCATCGTCGATGGTGAATAACGGCGAAGCCGAGAAACGCGCGAGAGAAAGAGAGGAGGATAGATGAAGGGGCAATAATAACGGTCTCAGAGTGAAGACATGCAGAGCCAGGCACAATGAAGTTGGAGGGAAACTACGAAAGATGAAACAAAGCTTTATTAAAAAAATAAAAGAGTGCGCGAACAGTGGCGGGGCGGGGGAAAAATAAAATAAAGGCCACCGAAGACGTCGTCGACGACGACGTTGACAGAGGTGCGGCCACCGGGTGCTTTTATTCTCTCGCGCTGTAGCTGCGCGCCCGCGTTCTCTCTTCTTTCTAAATGTAAAATCAATGCTAATGAGGACGAGAAAATGTAGCGAAGGCGAACCGGTTTCGGAAGAAGGGGAATAATATAGGCGCCTGAGGTCTTGAGTGAGGTCGCGGCGGAGGAAGCAGAAGAGGAAGGAAGCGTTCGGACGTGCAACACCGGCCAAAGGGCGGCCGCGCGGTTACACGTTCTCGGCGAAGACGTCAAAGATCTAGCCATTCATCCTGAGCACGCGAGAAGAGTCCTCTGTATTTTTTTATTTCCTTTCCTCTCAGTTCACTCTCGGCTTCTCTTGCCTAATGCGGACGGGGTTTTAGTAATTCTTATATATCTCTTTTATTTTTATTTTATTATGTTCTCACACCTTTCGCCGTGCCTTCGATATGCAACGTCGACCGCGCCGTCCCGAGAGTGTGTTTTGTTAACGTATTGGCTTCCGAGGAGAGGCATTCTTTATTCTCTCAACGTCTGAAACGTGCCTTGCGCCGACGGAATGCAAACGAGGCTCATCGAAGGGGCGATGACGCAAAACTAGAACGACTTACGTAACTTCCTTTGTTCTTGGCGCCTGCTCCGAACTGATCTTAGTTCGCTTCATTTTATTCATTTTTTGTCGAGTTTATAGTTCCAATGTATCATCAAACGCGCAGTCGCTGGGCCGTTGGGAATAATTATAATAAGAGTGAACTGTGCTTAAAATGGATTGAGGCAATCGACGCGGTTCTGTCGCAAGTAATAAGTAATACTACGGGGTAAAACCAATGCGAAATGATGTCGATGCTTCGCTGTTCATAAACGGGATACTGCGATTAACCGTCGAATTCGCGCCGGTCAGTAACGCAACTGTTAGATATTCTGTTCGAGTTTCTCGAATTTCATTTGCATCCTTATCGTTACACTTGGAGTATCGCATCACGTACTATGTTTCTTTCTCTATTTGTCACTCGGTCTGCAGTATCGGTTGTTCAACAGGTTGCCACCTGTTTAAGACCCTGTGCGTGCGTACGTGCATGTGTGTGTGTGTGTGTGTGAGAGAGAGAGATACAGAAGTCACGTGAGGGGTCTGGCGAAGGGCTTTTGTATTGTCCTTGTTGCTCCCGTCTGAGGTAATAGGAAACGCGTACACACAGACGCGTGTGTGTGTGTGAAAAACTTTTATTGATAAGAGTTTCCAGGCCACAAGGACCCTTTACATAGGGGGAGTCCTTATTCCGGGACCCCGCTGGACAAGGCCGCCATCCGCGCCCGTTGGACTAGAGCCCTTTGAGACTCAAGTCCTGAGCAATTGAGTAGGGCTGCCTCCCCTGCTTCTCTAGTAGGGGAAGGGTTACGGGGAAGGGAAGGATTCGTCTGACAGGCCCACACCATGTGAAAGTTATCGGAGACTTCCCCACAGTGGGGGCACCGCCCATCGACTTTAGGGTCAAAATGTTTCACAATTGCAGGACACAACAAGGTGTTGGTCTGCGGGCGCCTTAGTGTTCGTTCATCGGCCTTGCTCAGGCCCTTAGCAGGTACTGGGAAGTGCCGATGGAGTTCGCAATAATGCATCACGATTTCTCGGAATCGTAGGAGTGGTTGCCTAGTCTCTGAGCCGGAAAAGCCTGATTGAGGTGCCCAGTGGTTAAGCGCGCGGGCGGCCGCGTCCGCAGCCTCGTTACCTCTAAGGCCCTGGTGGCTCGGAGTCCAAACGATACGTTTGGGTGAGGGGTCAGAATCCCTCACTGCTCGCTTTAAAATTTGGTAGGCTAAAGGGGAGACCTCGCCCGCCAGGTAGTTTTCACAGGCTCTGCGCGAGTCTGTAATTATTACTCTGGAGTTTGTGTGCGAGGCGGCAAGCGCTATTGCTACTTCCTCAGCCCGCGCGGAGTTGGAAGCCCGATAGGAGAGCCCGTTAACGCGTTGGTCCTGGTGAACTACAGCGGCCGTGTAGAATCCGGTGGGCGACGGCCCTGCTACATCAACGTAGTATACACCCTGCTTGGATCCGTATTGGTGCACACAGACGCCGTAATGGAGGGCTCCGAAAATTTTAACCATTCGGGGTTCTTTAACGTGCACTGACATCGCACAGTGCGTGGGCCCCATCATTTCGACCCCCTGGAAATGCGGGAGCCGCGATCTTCGGATCATATGCCGAGTATAGAACACCTTGGAGGGGCCATCATGCACTGATTAAGCATTCTATAAAACATTTCTATCGAATGTACCTAAGAAGTCATGGGCTGTATAAGCAACAGCACCATCATGATTATTGGCAAATGAGTTCTGCGGAAACCCGGAAGGTGGAGTAACGTTTATGAAAGGGAAAATTAGCATCCACCCGTTTTGTAGCACAAGGCTACAAGGAAATCCATGCGTATTTCTCAGAAATGAAAGCTTCCTAGTTGCCGTAAAATTCGTGCTGGTCCGGGGTTTGAACCCGGGACCAACGCCTGTCCGGGGCGCTCGCTCCGCCAATTGAGCTAACCAGGAGGCTAGCGATCGACAGCGCGAGGGCGAATCCATCGACAACTCGAAGCACATGGACGGGAATATGTGGCAAATGAGTTCTGCGGAAACCCGCAAGGTAAAGTAACGTTTATGACAGGGAAAATTAGCATCCACCCGTCATGATTATTTCAATCAACAACACCAGCAAGAGCAGTTGCAACACGAAGTTCAAACTACCAGTGAGGAGCTGCATTTTAAGGTTAATGACTGTTAAGAAGACTAACTAGAAATATGACGGCTTCCTGCTTTCAATGCAAAGGCGTAGCCAACCGAAGAAACGGAAGCTATTAAATCCACATCACAACGTGATGCACGCTGAAGCGCGGTAGCGAATGTGAGAAAAACAAAAGGTGCTGCTTAAGAACGCGCCACATACATTAAAAAAGACAGCAGTCCGGTCTGCAGCTTTACCGCGCATGTGCAGAGCACCGGAAATGCAAAGGACGTGACGCAATGTCGTGAGCTTCCCGAAACGGTTGACTTGGCTCGGCAGTAAAGAGAAGACATGTGGTTTAGCAACACCCCCAACATGACGGCCGCCTTCATTACTTGCATACCGTGTAGTTTATCACAGATTTTTTTTTTCTCCTGTGACTACTGGCGCAGCAAGTTCACACCGATGCGACATGTATGTAGTTCTGGATAGATATACCTCCGACGTCCATTTTGATTTTATAGAGGTCTCGCCCACTGGCAAGTGGCTCGCTTTGAAAGCGCCGGATTTCATGGTTTGGAGAGTGGCGCACCGATCCATGCTTGTCACCGGTAGCGAGCCGACGCTCTTGTTCGCACACGCAAAACTGTTGGCGCGCGGCGTTCGGGCCGGTTTGTCAGTGGACATCGCTCGAATCGCTTCTGTATGCAGGCGATCTCGAGCAGAAAAGATCGTTTTGACCAGCGCACCACCAAGGCCAGCGAACCGTAATCCCCAAGCCGCCGCTAAAGAGAATCATCCCCTCTTCTTGCTTTGGCTACCGGTTCGGCTTTAGTCTTCCAGCTATAGAGCCGACCCACCTGAAAACTTTCTCCTTTTTCTGTCGTCTGGCTATCCAACATCGTCTGCAGTCGTCGTCTGCATCTTAGCAGCCAGCTTTATAATACCTCTATCTACTGTCCAAAGTTCAACGAGCCGGCTTTTATGTACACCCTCGATTCTGCAGTGCGGCGAGTGAACAAGCTCGACGAGAAAGAAAAGAAAAAAGAAAAGGCGCGCTGGGATTTCCATTAATTGCGCTCATGTATTAATCATGAAGCGTCCGTTGGGACAGGCACACGGCCAGCGACTGCGCACGGGGTGACGAAGAAGAATGGCCGCGTGCTTGGGACATCGGCCGAGGTTTATAAGGTGAGAGTTGCGCTCTGCCGTACAGGAAAGCGCACGAACCTAAGCGCAGGGCAAGGCGAGAGGAGGAGAAGTTTGTGTATATGCACACCGCAAAGTAGTAAAGCAAAACGAAAGAAAAAAAGAAGAAGCGTGGCGACCGCGAGGAAAGAAATGACAAGACCATATAACGGCCGGTAATCAGAGAAGGCAACGCACGAAAGAAGAAGGAGAAGGTGAGACATATGACAAAAGCCGACGGCCACCGAGGAGGCCCCATTAAAGTGGCAGCCACACTGCTTCTCTCGTTTCTCGTGTCGAGAGGAAGCGAGGCGAGGGGACCATGGACCGTCTTGCTTTCTAAAAACCAAGCGAGCAGCCAGCGCCGGCTTTTCTTGTTTCACATATTTTTTTTCTATCGTAAGCTTTTTGGTGGGCGCGCAACCCCCATCTTTTTCACCGCGCCGCGTTGCGGCGCCGTCCGCGCGGGGGTCTTTGGTGTCGCCTCATTAAGGCGCCGTACCCGACGACTTTGCATAGCTCGAGACGAAGAGGCCCGTAGGGCATTGTCTGCCCCAACGAGGTTTCGTTCATCTCTCTCTCTCTCTCAGTCCTGCTTCTCCTGGAACCAGGTTCTGAATCGATATCCGCGACTCGTGTTCCACGAGCGCTGACGCTTGCTCGATCGGCGTCTCCCTCCTCAATTGAGACGCCGCGCTTTCTTCTCCTCCGCTCTTCTTTCGCGGGAACTCCTTTTCAAGTCGTTCCTTCTTTTGCTCCTTCATCTCACTCGCACCCCTTTCCCTTAGCGGTCGTTGTGTCCGGTGATCCTTGTTTAACGTGATACCGAGGCCATCAGATTGAAGGAGGGAAGCCTGCTGCACTTATAAGCAGAGCCCACCGGGCTATCCGTATATATAGTGTGTGTGGTATATATAGTTGTTTTGCGCGAGAGATGTTTCTGGATGATCACGTTTGGCCCTTGCTTTCTCGTGGCTCTATATGGATTCCGTGATGGGATCAGAGCGGATGATATACGATGCGAACTGAGAAGGGCCGGTCTCAGTGCTGCCGCCTTGCGGAGGCGTTCCGCGTACGTGATATTATATAGAGGTAGTATACATGCCGCACAAACGAAGTTATCTGGCTTCTTGATTAAGAGCGCGGTCGTCTCATATATTTTTTTTCTTTCTTTGCACTGCGTTGCTCGCTGCAGAAACTGGAGTAGCCGGATACCTTTTACTGTAAACATTAGATAGATTATAGGATGTATTCCCGACCGGCGTCGCGACGAGAAATGATAACAAAATGAAAATGATCTATCTATCTATCTATCTATCTATCTATCTATCTATCTATCTATCTATCTATCTATCTATCTATCTATCTAACTAAAGAATTTCTTGGTTGTATAGATAGATAGATAGATAGATAGATAGATAGATAGATAGATAGATAGATAGATAGATAGATAGATAGATAGATAGATATTTTGTCAACGTTCACAATTCGTTCTCCTCAATTCGCTCTGACGAATGAATACCTGCTTCTCGCCCTGTAGGCAGACCACTAAAACGATATCCCTTAATTGACTCCAATAACGCCTCGAGGGCTCGGGCCAGTCAGCGTACAAAAGAAGAAAAAACATAACAAACAAAAAGCCCAGCAGTGCGCAAAGACACATGACAAGAAGGACGCTGGTTGATGCATACCAAATGGCAAGCGAGAAGAAGAATGTTTTAATTAAGGCATTAAACAGGGGGAGGATGCCTTAAATGTAAGCATAAAGGAGATGACGCTGGAACGTTTCGTAATTACGAATGTCACCCTATCAAGCAAAGCATCGCGACAATAGAAAAAATGAATAAAAAATATGTAAGAGCATAACGTTATGCCTGGAGAGGAATACTTATCCCAACCACGTCTCCTTTTTCTCCCGGGCATAAACGGCAGCAAACAGAAGGCTGTGTCATTAAGGCGGCGGCTATGCAGTAAAGCCGACGTTGTTTGTGTAGGGGATCTATTCAACGAGCTCTTCCTGGGTTCCCGCCAAACCGTCACACCAGCGGAAGCGGTCGGTAGCTTTTAGGCGGTGGCCCCGTATGACCCTGTCAGCGGCCGAGCCCAAGCTTTCTCTGTTTTCCCTTTTCCTTATTCGTACGTAAGGAAAAAGGGAACCCCGCGTGATTTGAATATTTCTTGCAGTTGTTAGGATAGCGCGCGAGCGCTCGCACGGCGGTTGTCATGCCCGTTGCGGAGCCGCGCCGCGCTCTCCTCAACAGCACGGCGCCTCATTACGCCGGCTTAGCCTCGTTACGGGATTCGGGGGCCCCACGTTTTTGGGCGCTAAGATGCGGCCCCGTTATGCCGTCGACAAACAGAAAGGTTCATGGCTTCCGCCATTAGGATTTAGGCTTATGCATATGACCCTCCAATAACAGCTCCCTCCTTCGCCCATGCATGCATCCTTACCAGCCCTCGCTCTTCCTCTCTTTCTGTCACTGGAGAGAAGACGAAGAACTACCGAGAGTCTTTCGAGGCTTTCTTGTTCCTTTCGCAAATGTCGGAAATACTTGAGCCGCGTATGGGTCGTAGGCTGTCACGTCAGTTTGGGTCGTTAGGAGGCGATTTAGAGTTTACTGTCGCTGAACCTGTGCGACGGTAAAGTAAACAACGTGGTTATAGTGTGGTACGGTGCAATGAACGACGGCAGCGCTGCAGCTACACGCGTTTTGAGCGTCGCGTTATATTGTTGTTTTTCATTTTCAGTCGTATTTGATAGCCGAGTTGTGCGTGACACAAAGTCCTGCGTTTCCCTGCATGTTGGCAGAGAGCGTACACAAAGAGAAGATGTTGTCTCATCATCATCAGAAGCAGCAGCCTATCTTAAGTTGGTTCCACATTATGCCCGCGAAGTTCTTAATTTCATCGCTCCATCTAACCTTCTGCCTGCCTCTGTTGCGTTTTCCTTCTCTTGGTGTCCATTCCGCCACATGGCGGTTGTCACAGGGACAGGACAGGGACGCCTAACCATGAAAAGGAAATGCTCCGTAGAATAAGAACGGGGAGCGCATTCGCGATACATTCCCAAATTATGATTGGAAACCTGTCACTGTCACTAAAGCGAAAAAGTATGTAATCACTGCGTTCTCCTAGTACTAACGTAGGGTGCAGAAACATGGATGTTAACTAAACATGTAGAGATGAAATTAAGGAGCACGCAGCGTAAAATGGAAAGAAATATGATAGATGTAACGCTAAGAGATAAAAGACGAGCGGAGAGGATCAGAGAACACACAGGAGTAGCCAGTGTTCTCATATCAATTAAAAGAAAAAAGTGGACCTCGGCGGGGCATATCACGCTAAGGACAGATAACACGTGGACAATAAGAGCGACGGAATGGATACCAAGAGAAGGAAAACGCAACAGAGGCAGGCAGAAGGTTAGATGGAGCGATGAAATTAAGAAGTTCGTGGGCATAAAGTGGAACCAACTTAAAATAGGCTGCTGCTGCTGCTGCTGCTGCTGCTGCTGCTGCTGCTGCTGCTGCTGCTGCTGCTGCTGCTGCTGCTGCTGCTGCTGCTGCTGCTGGCATAAAGTGGAACCTGGGCATAAGTGGAAGTGCTGCTTCGTGGGCATAAAGTGGAACCAACTTAAAATAGGCGGCGGCGGCGGCGGCGGCTGCTGCTGCTGCTGCTGCTGCTGCTGCTGCTGCTGCTGCTGCTGCTGCTGCTGCTGCTGCTGCTGCTGCTGCTGCTGCTTTGTGTACCCTCTCTGCCAATATGCAGGGAAACGCAGGACTTGTGTCTGAAGCAGGTAATATTATTCGACTTGTTTTCTTGCATGGGAACATGAAATTTTTTTATGTGAGTTTCGATCCTTAAAGAGGAAAACATCATCACCAATAGGGCTGAGTGATGTTCTACATTGCGCAAGCGGAATAACTCACTATTACTGCAGAAGGCAACACGCGATTGCGTATTTAAACTTTGTGGCAAGCTACATTATATACTGATATGGCCGACACAAACATGTTAACTACGTGGTACGTGGCTACTCCGTGACGTCCGTGCTCACGCGTTATCGGTCATAGTCCATCTTTTATCTCGGACTGATCCGAACGTTCAAAATAAGTAACGCGCCGTAGCGCTCGCAGTACAGCTGACACATAAGGAGTCCTTCGTTATGCAGGTGAGTGGAGGTGTTCTGCCGAGTTCCAGGAACCTCACCGTAGCGATATCCACTTGGTATTGATGCAGCCGATGCAAAAGTAATCAGAAACTACGGGTTAAAGCACGCTGCAGTTGACGTGTGACATATGCGCGTTGAGATTTAGCGGGCTTGAGCTCGACACAGCCGTTAAAACAAAAAAGAAAATGGAATGGAGTAAGAAGAAGTCTACGAGCAAATATACAGCCTACGCGCCTCTCCCAGCCTCTGTTAAAACTTACACATGGTAGTGGGGAGTGCCTAGAGGGGAGAGTGAGGTCGAAGGTGGTTGAGAAGGGGGTGGAGGGGGGAGTGTAGAACGCGTGGGAGTCAACGCACCGTTTAAATATTGACCGGTAAACACCGGCCAGATTGATTGCCCCCTACCCCGTTCTTCTTCTTCTCCTGCACCCGGCACGGAGCACAAAACTGAGAAGACAGGGCACCGAGGCACGTCAATGGCGGCGTCGATGGCAGAAAAACATGCCGAGCGTACGACTCGACAGTCTCGCGGCCTATGCTGCGTGCTGCGCGTTGCCTACGCGTAACAGCTGACCTTGGCCCGCAGAATGACTGCAGCCGCAGCGCGGCTTGGGCAAACAGCCGCTGCGAAAGAAGTCGAAGCGCTGTCGTAACTTCGGGGCGTCGCAAAGTAAACATTGCGAAACGTCGCGAGCGCTTAATTTCGAGCAAAGCCCCCTAGCGCATGCGCTCTGCTACTGCCACTTTCCCTGTCCTGTATTCATTCCCCCTTAACCTTCACTTTTAGAACCTCACTCGGCTACCTCGCCTTCTCCATTTCATTACACTTTTTTAAAAATCCGAATGCGAAAACATGTATGCCCCATGCCTACGCCCGCGGGAACAATACTGTAATACAGTATTGTATTTTTGTAAGTTGTTTCATTTCAGTAAATTCGATTCAGTTCAATTCACTATTCGACAGCAAGAAAAATCACGTCACCAAATGGGGACGCCAAGTGTATTTTGGCGCCCGATTCGAAAATTGGGGTCATTAAATTCTAGTACATGACCAAGTGGTCAACCCCGTCATCTGACATGGTCAGGTGACGGTGTAAGAACCTCATGTTGCACGGTCCAATGACCGAGCGACGACTTGACGTAGCGGTGTCACATGACCGCGTAAGAACCTTAAGTTACGAGGTGAGATGGTGAAGCGATGTCACGTGCTTTGGGCGTTGGTATGGTGCACGTCCAGAGTCCCAGACAGAGGAGACATCGTGCTTTCCAAGCCACAACCATCGCATTTCACATTATTTCGGGGTGATGACATTGGTGGAACCTCACAGGTAACGCTGTACATCTACTTCTTTCCCTATCTTTTTATTCACAGCGCACCTAGATCGTCATAATGGCATTACGTGGCGTGTGAGGATGTGCGTGTAGTGGGGAAAGGGGGTGGAAGCGGGGAGCAGAATGTAATCACTAAAATATGAAAACATTTTGCACAGATCTACTCACACACGAAAATCCCTGCAATGTTATTACCTACAACAAAACATAAAAACATATAAATAGAAACGAATATATGTACGTCTTCGAGAAGTTTACCACATACAGTTGTTACTTGAAATATAGTACAGCATAGAAGCGAACGAATCGTCATTCAGTCCATTCACCAGCCGGTAGCCACTAGCAAAGTCGTACTCGCAGCTGTAACTTAACTGAACGTGAAGTCCCACTAGTGTCTCCTGCTGGACTGATGTATAACGTCTCTTGTGTTAACTACTTGCCAGCAAAATAAAGTATTCAGCTCGAGCGAGACAAGCAGATTCACACGTTTCGGCTTTCCAGCATAATGTATTCAAGCGTGCTGCGATTACGCCACAGAAGAAAAGTAAGAAAGATCCTGCGTTCCTCTGTCCCTAGCCGCACTCACGCTTTCAAGATATTCAAAGCGCGTCGAGAAATCCTACCTTTAAAAAAATAACTGTATAGACCAATCTCCACAAGTAGCGCTGCAGCGTGTTTCGTTACACTGCTATCGAGCCTCGCAGTGAAGCAGGCTTGCCGCCGCTGCTGGTGCCACGGGTATGTATGCGATGCAAGGAGCGCACAGAACGGCGTTGCGAAACTGCTTCGTCGTCTGACGGCTCGAGGCCTTTTCTTCAGCACCAACCTCTTAGCGAGTAAGCTCGGGTTTTTTTTTTTTTCTTTCTTTTTTCTAAAGACGCTTGGCGAATGTACGACCGATCACAAAAGGAGGACTTGCAAGACGATCAGAAGGGCATACGTGCCATGTCTTGCGACACAATTCGGGTTAAGTCATCGTGCGAGTACTTAAAAGAACATTTCTCCCGCTCCGCTTGCTTATATTTCATTTAGTATCTCTCTCTCTTTCTTCTCTTTTGCTCTTTCTAAGGTTAGATTGGAGACAAAAGTGTGTGTTGTAACATCGAAATCGCAGCCACTTTGGCAGAGACAAACGGTTTTGGGGGACACGAGAGTACAACGACGGGCATAATTCGTTTTGGGGCAATCGACTTTGTTCTTTGTACGTTGCGGCTGCTCCCGAGTCCTTAGAAGATGGTCCGATGACAGGATTCATCTTTGCGATTTTTTGCGTTTTTGGTAATGCCATGGAAATGTACTTAGGCAGACGGAAACCAAGCAAGTCGTTAGGATGCGTTAGCGTTAGACCATAGCCTGTTTTATCTTCAATGTTCCGCATTTTAATTTCAGTGGTGGCATAACTTGTGATGCGAAGCACTGTGGGCATCCTTTACTGAAGCAGAGCCAGCAGGAAATATTGACAGTTCTATGACGGTAGCTCGCCGGACGTGCGCGCCGTTTCAGTGCTGTCCCACTATGGATCAAATATGTTGTATCGCAACTGGCACAAAGACGCAGAAGCAGAAGGAGGACACACACACACACACACACACACACACACACACACACACACACACACACACACACACACACACACACACACCACACACACCACACACACACACACACACACACACACATACATACATACATACATACATACATACATACATACATACATACATACATACACAACGCTACGAACACAAGTGCCACGAACAGAAGAGCTTCCGATGTTGTTTGTTGTCCCAGCGCTGTGTGTGTGTGTGAGCGTGTCCTTCTTCTACGTCTTGGTGCCAATCGCGCAATATATTTAATTATGACGTGCCAACAAACACTAATTTCGACACTGATGGAGCCGCTATGGAGCGCGTGTTTGCCGCTCTTCAAAGACTCGACCGTGCTTCTTTCTTCTTTTCTTTTTTACACAGGAAAGAAATATTAAGCGTTGTAGAGTCAGTGCGTCGCTCAAGTGGCTTGAGGGTGGAGCAGGGCTTGCCTTGTGTTTTCCCCGGCCGTAGGCATGACCATTCTGCGCAGGGTCATTATACAATAGCGTTTGCGTTGAGCTGCTTGTCTGAGCATTAAGACGCGCAGCTGGCATCGGAAGCGCTTATGTTTGCAGCTACTTCTGCGTCCGCGCTTCATTTTTCCCCTCGCGCTGTTCAACCCTCGAATATGGCACGGACAGTAGACGTAGAGTTAACCCAACGTAAAATATCACTTGGTTGATTTGGTTGTGGTTCGGTTAAGGACAGGACGCTAATTTCTGCAGCCCATGTCGGGAACTACACTACCGCGGCAATACCCTACCGCGTAACAGGGCAAGTACTAATCGAATGCCGAGGTCTGTTTGATCTGTGTTCCGAATATTAAATATTCCCACACCGCTCGACACTAATTTGGTACAAAGAAAAAAAAAGTAACATTTAGTAGGCTAACAACCAATTTAGATTTCTCTCTTGTACACGCAGCAAGTTCAAGGCGCTTGTCATCTGCTCACCGCGTCAGGCTGAGTGCAGCGACGCAAACTGGACAACAGATGGACAACGGAAATGGAAACGCAACGGCAGCAGCCTCTGTCCGGCGTTACAGACATGCTCCGAAGATTGCCTTTCGCGTCCCCTACGAAGGCGTGTCGGAGCGGAAGCACTTTCCTCTGCTACAAAGTGTTCGCGCACCGCTACAAACGCCACGCGCACGCTCATTCGTCGACGTCGTCTACGAAACGACGACAAATCGACCGACGACGCGGAATCGATTTCCGGCGCCGCCGTGCTGCCGGTGTCGACGGACTCCGCAGGTCACGGCGCGACACCAGTATACCGATTGTGCACGCTGTCCCGTGTGTGTACACCAAGATCGGGCGTCGTATACCGTACTTGGGGTGTCTGTGCAGTGAGCAGCGCCAAGAGGCAGGAACGTTCGCTTTACGCGCGTGTCCCTTCATTTCCGGCACGTGACTCCATCCTATTACCGGCGACGCCTATTACCGCACCACCGTACAAAATTGTGCGCGTGTCCCTACGTATCGGTATGCTATATATCGTCTTTCTGCGGGCATTCGTGTGACCCAGATTCGACCGTCTCCCGGCAGTGATTCTACGTATAAGGTTGCCGTAGGCGCAAAAATTCCGAACGCGGCAGAGGGAGACTGCTCACTATCGAGAAAAAGGAGGCCGAATTGCACTTCTCGTTCAGGACAGGGGGATGGTGAGGCCAGTGGAGCGCTGGACTAGGGGCCCCAGCCATTGCTTCCCCAACCTGGTTATTTATAATAAACGCGTTTCAGTTAAATTTCGATGAACCCAAACAGCTAAGCTCAAAGCAGCTGGCTTAATTTACCGCCGCAGCATCCGCATTTAGATGGAAGCAGAACGCAAGATCTGCTTCCATCTAAATCCGTACTTCAATACCACGGCGTGCCTCATTGCACCCGTGCTTTTTTCTTTTTTTTGCATCGGAATCGTTAATGATATCATGGTTTTGGGACAGAAAAACCATATATGTGAATAAATTTATTTAAGTTTATTTCGGTTCGGAGTGATTGTAGCCTGAATGTGCCATTCAAGGACCTCATCTTCTGTTCGAAGCGCTAATATTACGCTAACTCCTGGGTCTCTGGGTTTTGCGTGCCAAGACCATGGTTTGTTTCACGAGGAACGGCGTAGTGGAGATTCCGGACTACATGTGTCCGCCCCGGTTTTCTTAACTTGTACGTAAACGTAGTACTAGGGTGTTTATGCGATTCGTCTTCACAATAGCACAACCACATTTGCCCAAGCCCCAGGAATGGGTGAAATTTTGGCCTAAGTATAATTTAAGCATGTGATGAGATCGTCGTGAATTCCATCCCAATACAGCTGTGAGCGATAGTTAACAGACAACGCTTTTGCATCAGTCACTCGTTCTTTACTTCTCCATAAAACGAGTCTTTATATGTCTTCGCCCTGTATAATATTGTATAATATTTATGCATGACCTTTTCTTTTGTTATGCCCCCCTTACCCAATGCCTCTCATGAGGCCTGTAAGGACCTTTTAAATAAAAAATAAATAAATAAATAAATAAATAAATAAATGTAACGTGTTGCCCACATTACGTAGCCCAGCGCATTCAGACATGTACATAGTGAAAAAGAGATCCCTGATTCTGACAAACCACGGCGGTCGCAACTGTCCATCGCTCGTTTTCTCGGAGTTCGGGCCCCCAAGGCACCGTGTGCCATTTTTCTCCCCTTACACATCCTCTGTCACTTGTATATATCATCTCCGTCCTACTTATCCCTCTCATCATATAATCAGCGACTAACGATACCACGCCGCGTACAGTCCTGGCTTAGTGACCTCTCCGACTGTGGTTGCTTACATTAAGGGCTGCTTCCTTCTTTTTCGTTCCCCGATCTTGCGTGGGTGTCATTTTGTATCTGCTTAATGACTTTCCTATAACTACGCGGATCCTTCGCATCAGAGCATATAATGAAGGAAATACGTGGTACGGCCGCGGCCGCCTCTGAAAGTAAACACAACAGAAGACACCGGAAACGAATGCAGCTTCCTTTGATATGGAGACCGTCGTTCAAAACGATCGTCGTGCCTAGTCAAGTGATTTGGGTCACGGTCCCTTCTCTAATGGATGCCGTCTCTTTTTTGAATGCTCTCGTCCGTCCGTCTGTCGTCATCGCATCGCGCATACACACGAGTCGTGAATGGAACAAGTTTCGGTAGAAAGCGACTCCGTCTGTTGTATACACGCGGTCGCCGGTAATTTGGGACGCGCATAGAAATAAGAGGCGACTAATGACGCTTACATCGTATCAGACGGGTATCGGCGGGTTTCCGCCACGATACGTACACACATGCCCGAGCGCAAAACAACCCGACAAGGCGCAGACTTATTGACTACAGAAAATAACGACGCCGAAGCGCTGATCTGCAGAGGACATGCGGTGTGATCACTAGTGAAGAGAAATGCGTCGAGTATCTTAATGTCTATCTGAGAGCTGCGAGTGAAAGCGAACGGAGGGAGATATACGACTCTGTCGCGCTCTGCATGTGCTTAATGGGGGGACTATGTTTATCTGTTTATTTCTTTCTTTTTTTTTCTTCTTTTTTTCCCCGAGTCCCCAGAGAGAGCTCTTGTGAGCTCACCCTAAATGAAAGTCCTCGATACGAGACGGAATCGTTAGAGGCGTTACATTGCTCTGTTGCTCGCGATATCGGCCCTCGTTTGCAAAGTATGTCACATCGATCGTATCGGTTCAGAGATATGTATGTACTCGTGCATGCACTTTGCTTGTGATTCTCATATCAGCGCCGCGAGATCCTGCTCATGTCCTGCTTTTGCGAAAGTCGCTTAATAACAAATGTATCCAGTGCAGAATTTATCTGCGTTATTCGAAGAGCGATTGAAAAAGGACAGGGAGACGCGTTACGATTTAAGTATCTATACTCGGCGTGTGTTCGAAGGGAAAGACCGTCTTGAACCGCAGCATGGTAGGAACGAAAAAGATAAAAACTTTAACCACAGTCAACCAAATTGCATGTGCTTGTACAATTTCTATTCAACATGTTTTTTTTTTCTAGAAAAATTGCATTTTCTTTTCGCATATATATGTTTTTATCTCTGCTGTAGTCGTCATTTGAACGTCCGAAGAGCACTTATTCGACCGTGTAAGTTCACGGAGATGCGTATTTTCGATCTATAGGGTCTTCCATCATAGCAGTAATGATCCCTGCGTTGATGGCACGTTAAAATACTGCTCATCCTTCCATATAGCACTACCAAGCCAGAAAGGGTGGAAGATACCGTTCCTACGATTTGCGCTAACTGTCGAACGAAGCGAGCCGACCGCTTGACGTCGACTACCGTATGGAGTAGTAATAGGGCAAGGGTTCCCCGTTGGTTATTTTGCAAGCTGAAGATAGGACTTTCCGGGAAGTCTGCTCCGCTAAGCTAAACCTATGGCTTATGGAGCGATGTAAGAACTACGCACTGAAACAGCTATATCTGTTCATAACCGCTGCGTAGATCAGTACCGGTGACTGCGGCTGCCATTTTCGCGTGTGATGCTTATGATATAGCTTTAACGTGGCGTATATAACGCCGGCTAGGAGACTGTAAAGCACACTGATGAGAATAAGAAAGAAAGAAAGAAAGAAAGAAAGAAAGAAAGAAAGAAAGAAAGAAAGAAATGGATGTGAATGAAATAAAAAAGAATTAAGCCACTCCCGTGACTGAGCAACTTAGTAAACAGCGTAGCGTGCAAGCAAGCGCCACCCCCTTGCGAGTACAGATTGTCTCTTTCTCCATATTCTTCTTTCTTTCTTTCTACATCTTCTTCCTATTCTTTCTTCTCTCTGTCATGTTTCTTTATCTCTTTACATACTGCGTTATCATCCTTGCCCCCACTTATCTTTCGTATCCCCTTGTTAAGAGGAAGAAAAAGAGGAAGAAGTGCTGGAGATGTTTGCCTGGCCATGGGCCTGACATGCTATTCCAGATTCTGGGTGATGACTATAACATACACTGATAAACGCATAACGTAGAACGTCACATACAACCGCTCAGACACATAGATTGCACTATTTACAAAGTTTCGTTGAGGTCCATGGCCCGCAGGAATGTCAACAGAGCTTTCGTGGCGCGTGATGATGGTGATTGTGGTTCGGTTAGGGAAAGGACGCTACTTTCTGCAGCCCATGTCGGGAGCACGGCTAAGCGTCCGTGGGGAGGGGGGGGGGGAAGGGACAGAGAGAGATAGAAGGAGAGAAAGGCGGTATGTGGAGGTCTCCGGAAATTTTGGCCACCTGGGGCTCTTTAACGTGCACTAACAACGCACTGTACACGGGCCTTTGGCATTTTCGCCTCCATCGAAAATGCGACCGCCGCGGCCGGGAAAGAACCCGCGTATTTTGGGTGGCAGCCGAGTACCGTAACCACTGCACCACTGCCGCGGACGCGCGTGATGCACAGGCGCTGTCTTGCCATGGGTCAAGAATATGCCGCAGTTCCAGGCCGGAGTCTCGTTGAAAGTATGATGCAGCCTTCGGAGACTGTCTCTCAGGCGCATAGCGCCTCTTACAGAGGACGTCCTGCAGCTGATTAGGGGCGTCACATTGGAGGCATAATAGCGAGTCAGATATAGTTTGATCTTGCTGTTGAAATAGTTAGTATAAGCTACGTTTAGCCCGATGAGGTGTAGGCATGTTTTGGTTTTGTCTACTGAGGTCTGGCGTCGTGTAGAATTCGCACAATGGGTCACTTTTTTAACAGGGGTCCCTATCTGATGACCAGCATCTGTCTAGAGGGATCGCTGGAAACTCATCGCTTGTGCTGTTACGAGCGTCGCAGCGTCTTTTCTCGAGCGAGGTATCTCGAATATTTCACTCAGGCCTTCGCGTCCAAGTATGGCAGGGTGATCAGCCTGGACGTTGCCTCGTATTCCGCAGTGACCTTGTAATCATTGCAGCATTCTACGCTATGATGCTGAACGTACTGCAGAGGGCAGTGTCATGCTTCATCCTCTCCCCTCTTCCTTGACCTCGCCTCACGCCTCCTCGCCCTCAGGTCTCTTTCCCATCACCTCGCTGTAATATACTGTGCGCGTATATGCTATGCTAAGAGCTCCTTGGGACATACCAACTTTCTTTGCCGCACACCCGACTTTATATTGTAGTGGGCTGAGGGCATGAGCGCAAGAGAACAAAGAAGTGAGAGCGCAAATGCCGCACATTGGGCATTTCATAGAAGAATTGCACGTGCACTAATCTTATCATGATTATCATTTCTGTTCGCACCTGACACAGTGTTTCCGAGTTTAAACAGCTACGCTGCTAAGATAAACGAAATCCAAGGCTTCAGCAGCGGTCGTGCTTCAGCGATTGTCGTCATACGTTTGATGCGCAACCACGGTGCGACACTGCGCACGCGTACATATTTAGACATGTATGTATAGAAGGGAAAGAAGCAGAAGAAAAAGGTTGTCTGATAGGTTTTTTTTTTTTTTTGCAGAACTTGAAATTTCTTTTAACTGCTGAGCAGTTGACCTAATAACGAAAGCCAGGCTTCTGTAAACTTCAAGAAGTTATTGATTGATTGATTTGTGGGGTTTAACGTCCCAAAGCCAGCCATGATTATGAGAGACGCCGTAATGGAGGGCTCCGAAAATTTCGACCACCTGAGGTTCTTTAACGTGCACTGACATCGCACAGCACACGCGCCTCAACATTTCGCCTCCATCGAAATGCAGCCGCCGCGGCCGGGATTTGATCCCGCGACCTTTGGATCAGGAGCCGAGTACCATAGCCACTAGACCACCGTGGCGGGGCAAGAAGCTATTCAACGTCGTCAAGTGAGTGATGAGCTATTTCTGTTGTTATCACCGGCAAAAAAGAAAAAAAAAGAAAAGTGATGGCTTTGAATAGATGCCGCCGCAATTATTCCGAGTGTGGATTCAAACCATTGTAGCGCTGTGTTTATAACAATGCAGTTCTCTCATTTTTTTTTCGCTTCAGCTGCTCTAATCTTTAGCTTTGTCATTCATAACGTGAAAAAGTTGTCGCTGTGGAGTTTGCCCGTCATGAACGCGGCGATGTCTTCACTTGCTAAGTTTGTGGTGAGATGTATAAAAAACAATGCACATACAGGGACACGAGAGACGACGTAGGACACAGCACGAGCGCTTCTTCCCTTATGTCAGCGTGTTTGCGTCGTTTTACACACTTTACGATGAACCAAGTCTAATTAGCCTAAAACGCACTTCGAATTCACTTGCTTACTTCACTGCTGCCTCGAAACCATTCCCATACATCTGGGGCCGAACTCACAAAGCCCTCTTACGCAAGAATCGTTCCTAACAGAAGGTTCCAGCCAGTCCCGACGCTGGGTATACTTATACTATTAGTAGAGCATCTGCCTAATGGAAGGAGTACTTACGAAAGAGAAGCTTCGCGGTTCGGGTCTCTGGACTTCAAGCCGATTTAGACGAAGGCGAGATATTTCACGGATAATTACGATAATAATTGAGTGGGCGGCCAGAACTTGCAGCGTTGCTTTGTTCGAGAAAGGCGCTGTATGTATTATGCAACTGCATTCGGTATCCGTGATAATCTCTGGAGGCAGCGCATTATTTATGCCTCGAATCTAGCGGTCATCGACAGGCTTCTAATATTCTTTAGATCTACGGCTCTTAATCGGACGTGATGATCACTTTGAGTATGCATAGATGTTTACCGGGTATATGCTATCTGTGTGCACATCTGATTGTCGTCCAGATTGCCAGCTTCAATGACGGGCCCACTCGCTCAAGGAAAATTGAAAAGAGATGATGCTATCAAAGAACGATGAATGCTTGAACTGGTTAACACTTTCCAAACGAAGAATTTATCTCGTTGAAGTCGACGAGTGAACAGGTGGCCTAGCCTTCGACGTTACAAGTACGCTTACCTGGCTTCAATCTTGTTTTGTTTCCTTGTTGTTAGTAATCACAGGCAAGATAAGCGTTTTCGATAACGACGCTCACTATGTCAATGCAGTGGCATTTCCTTCCTATCATTTGATAAATAGTCGAGTCTGCTTATTTTTTTTACCCACTTGCCTTGTTTTCGCGTTGACAATTGTATGTAAGACAAGCCTATTGGATAGTGGCCTTTAGTTTCTTAACAGAAATGCCTTGTCTTTCAAGCATTGAAGATATACGCTAATTTCCTTGCCTTGTTTACGATAACTAAGAGGAAGAAGACGATGATGGCGGATAAGAAGAAGAGAAAGAAGTTGCCAAGGAAGAACAAGAAGGAAAAGACGAGGACGTCGAAGTATTGGAAGACGAGAACGGTCATAAGAAGAGGAAGACGACGAGAACAACGAAACATAGGAAGCAGACGACGAAGAAGAAGAGGAAACAGAAAAAGAAGACGCAAATGGAAGAGGAAGAAGAAGAGGGGGAGGAAGAGAAGGAACGGAAGAAGGACGAAAGAGAATGAGAGAACGCGAAGCAACATCTAGCTTACGCTGTGGCTGCGCTGTGTCCTCGGCCCGCCAAGGTGGTCTATAGTGAGTACAGCACTCTGCTGCTGATGCTAAGGTCGCGGGATCGAATCTCGACCGCGGCTGCTGCATTTCAATGTAGACGAAATGTAGAGGTCCGTGTATTGTGTATCAAGGAACTCCGGGTGGTCGAAATTTCCGGAGCCCTCCGCTACGGCGTCTCTCATTATCGTATCGTAGTTTCGGATCGTGAACCTTCCAGAATTCAACCAAATCAACGTGCTGCTTCCTCTGCGTAGGCCAGGGAGTTTTCATGGTCTCTCTTTTTAGCGTCTTCGATTAGTTAGCGGAATTCAATTTGCGCAGAGACACATACGTCGGCGCAATCAACCTTAGTTAAAGGCAAGCTCTTAAAACTACGCCGATTGTTCAAATCTCATATCAGCTTCCAATCTCCCGATCCTATGATCGTGCCCGTTCCATTGAACTCGATGGGTGCGGCTCGCGTGGCGCTCGCCACACCGATCATCTAAACGCTCGTGGTCAGGAGAGGGGTGCGTCCTCCATAAACGTCAGGGCCGGTTCGTTCCTGACTACTCCCCCCGAAAAAATCAATCCACGTTGGCGAGTGGACTGCGGCGAGTCTAAAGGCACAGACCGCTGAGGTGCGGGCGAGCGGCACTAATGAAGCGCAAAATTACGACCGCGTGCGACTAATCACGTTTCATTTTGGTCGCGCAGGCCTCGGCATGCCTTCCGCCGTGTGTGAGAAAAAGGAATAATAAAAGGAGTAGAAAAAGAGTAAAAGAAAGAACAAAAAGGTGGCGTGCACAGAGAACACGGTTTCAGCCCGCCTCTCGTCGCAATCGATCTTGATTTCATCGATCATGTGACGCAAGACACCCGATTCTATAGCTACAACCCACACTATACAGGAAGAATCATTAAAACGAGATTCCAGCTTGTCCACCGTGTCCCCCCCCCGCCCTTCTTTTTTCTTTCTTTCCCTTTCGCCGCCGAACCTTTGATGTAACCCGGAAATACCTGCACAAGCTGTTACGGCCCTTAGTTACGCATAACTGATACCAAAAACAACTATTCAATAGTAACTAACATTCCTGCTGCAAACTGGCATGTTATTCCTATAGCTTCGCTCGTTCCACCGCTGGAGGATGGAGTTTTGGTAATAATCTCGAGATGGGGAAAAGGGGAAGGGGGTATGAGTTACCTATTGATCATCTACGATCGAAAATGTGCTTTTTTTATGCATAGTAGGTGCAGGTGCGCCGAAACGGAAGACAGTGAAAGTTAGCCAGACAGAAAAAGAGAGAAAAGGAAACAGAATAGAGTTACAATGTTAATTTTTTTGTTTCCCCTACAGCGGGCTAGCTTTAGGTGAAATTTATTCGTCCCCCCCTTTCTTGGTTCTTCATACGGGAGGAGCCGCCGTGACAGATTGTGACTGCATGTGCTCTGACATGTGACATTGGCATTAATGCGTCGCCAGAGTGTCTTCTCTTCTTTCACTCTTTCATTCCCCCTTCCCCCGCGCAGGGTAGCCAACTGAAGATATTGTGTGGTTAACCTCCCTGTCTTTCCTTTAGACTTCTCTCTCTCTCTCTCGAGAGAGAGAGAGAGAGAGTTAGAGAATCGCCACGGCTGACGAAGTTCTGTAACGCACCGCGCTATATGAGTCGGACATGTGTCCTACTAGAACAGATAACCGAACAAGAGTATGCTCTATCAGCACACCCAGTCGTTAACTTTATCGCGAATTCCGATACGATCAGCCCACTCGATAACAGATGTAGTTCATCTGTATAGCTGCGGGGAAATTGCAAGACGGACAGAACTGTAGAAAGGACGACGTATGTCGGCGATGGATTCGCCCACGCCGACGATTATGAAATTCGCTCTGCAAAAGACCAACTTAATAAGCATGTGAAAACAACATTGTCACCAGTGTTTCCATTCAGCGAGGGCCGAAGTACAGCGTTCTGCCTGCCCGTGGTGCCTTTCTGTTTTCTTTTTCTTTTTTTTTAACAGCGAAGCTGTTCTAGATCGACGTAAAATGTCTGTCGTATACGCAGAAAACACGGCATGTCGAGTATGCGCTAAAGGGGTACGGAAACAAAGCCTCAAAGTCCGCTCTGGGTAAACTGAAATAGTTATTCTTCGCACTTGGTTAACAAGTCGCGCAGATCAGAGCGCTTTAGTTGGAACATACTTTACGTGTTCTTCGAGTCCTTTATACAAACATCGCAAGGACACTGGCTGGGTTCACTGGCCAGGCCGTCTTCGTGCAAGCAGGCGGTGTGGCGAAGAGCCACGCCAGCGTTCGGGAAAAGAAGCCGCTATACGTGGTGAACAGCAATGAATATCTATGTATAATTTGGTACAGCAAGTAAGTGGGAAAGGGAAGTGAGGCAGAGCAGGATGGAAAGAAGAAAGGCGAGAAGTAAAGCGTAGTATAGCCTTGCATAAGTCCGCCGCGGTGGTGTAGTGGTTACGGTACTCGGCTGCCACCCAAAAAACGCGGGTTCGATCCCGGCCGCGGCGGTCGCATTTTCGATGGAGGCGAAAATGCCAGATTCCCGTGTACTGTGCGTTGTCAGTGCACGTTAAAGAACCCCAGGTGGTCTAAATTTCCGGAGCCCTCCACTATGGCCTTTCTCTCCTCTCTATCTCTTTCCCTCCCTTTCCCCTACCCCCGGACGCTTAGCCGTGCTCCCTACATGGGCTGCAGAAATTAGCGTCCTTTCCTAACCGAACCACAATCATCAACATCCTTGCATAATATATTATAGCAAGGAGGTGCGAAAGGATGGAAAGGATGGAACTGAGGATGAGAAAAAGGGAAGTGTGAAGGGGAGAGGGTACGTAATAGGCATATCCATATATCGCGTGGTACAGCAGGGAGGTAAACGAGGGTGAGCATGGAGTAAAGAGGAGGGGAAGGCCACCAGCTCCGCTGTGACCTAGCCTTGCGCCCCTAGTGCAAGCTGCCTACAATTTTTCTTCTTATTTTTTTTCCGGCCTTACGCGAATCTTCGAATCTTATGGTGAAGTCAGTGCGGAACGCGTGACAGTTGGGGCTGAATTCTTGAAACCTAAAGGCACCGGCGCAACCAGACGACACAGAAGGAGAGACAAGGACACACGAGCGCGGTGTCCTTGTCTCTCCTTCTGTGTCGTCTGGTTGCGCCGGTGCCTTTAGGTTTCAAGAATGTACCAACTCGCCCAACAAGAGGTTTTGATGGGGCTGAATTCTTTCTCCGCTTCTTTCTTTCTTTCTTTCTTTCTTTCTTTCTTTCTTTCTTTCTTTCTTTCTTTCTTTCTTTCTTTCTTTCTTTCTTTCTATCCGAGGTCCCGAAGCGGTCAACACACGAGTGGCGCGCGCCGTCCGGGCATTCCGGAACCGTCGTTCGCCTGGCGGTTCCGTCAGGCCGGCGCACCAATCAACGTGATCGAGAGAGCGCACGGGAGTAAACAGTGCCAAAGCCGAACAGTTTGGTTGTGCGCGGGCGAAGAGACGAGGGGGCCGTCAGTCCATCGGTCCGCACGGGGTGCCCTGGGAATCTCGGTCCCACTTAGGCTAATTGCGTTGGCTGCCGCGCGGACCACGGCAGCGGATCGAGGATGACGGCTCTGGCTGCGCGGCGATGGCGAATGGCTGCGCGTAACTCCCAACTCTGACGCATGGGTAAAAGGGTTTATACAACGCTGTTTCTGTGGGATATTTGCAACGATGAAGTATGCGTTCTTTATTCCTTATTCATCGACTACCCCGCAGTGCACAAATGGTTACGGCACAGGGAATGCATCATGTAATAAAGCACATCTTCGTTCATACAATGCACTTGCTCTTTTTCAACCAGCCTATTCTGCTGTTTAATTCTTCGAAAAAAAGATGAGTTGGCGTACACGATCGTCTTGGCAGGGTACTCCAGGATTTCGCACATGTCCTTGTTCAGTCCCATTGTGTTCTGTTCCGTTCTGTTCCGTTCTGTTCCGTTCTGTTCCGTTCTGTTCCGTTCTGTCCAACGTGAGATTACTGTGCAGCAAAGTCGATCCCGTTACTCTATGTTAAGCAGAAAAGAAAGAAGAAAGGAAGGAAACAAAGGCAAGAAGATTGGTTATCCTAACGGGATTAGGCAAGTACAGGAACCGAATAGCAAAGTGAAACAAATAAAAAAGAAAAAAAATGTGGCATTGCTCACTTCATTGGCCAGTGTTCCCTTTGTTCACAGGCGCTCATTTCTCTCCAAGTTACCTGCACACTACACGGTTTACCACGTTGTCTGATTGAGAATTTGATAGCTTGACATATCGAGTGAATGCATGGTGTTCCTATTTTTCCCGTACATCTCTCGTGTGTAGTATGCATTCGAACTTCTATATGCCCTAGGATTGTTGTTAAGCGATGTGACATAAACACGAGATATAATATCGTGTATTATATGATACAACGTAAACCACAGCGAATGTAATATAAATGTACACGGTTTACAACGCTATTAGAGCTGTCAAACACACAGTTCTATACGCTCAAAAAGCAAGCGACCATTGTATGCGATGCCCGGAGAGTAAATAGCATTCGTGTGAAGAAGTAAAGTTTGCCGTTGTGCTCACCCCTTTCAATGTATATTCATTAGCTAAATTATGCAAGCGTATGTGTTCTCATGGTTGCGAGACAATAAATTATTGTGATGTCGCAGTATAGCGTGCAGTCCTGCTTGTTTTATCATGTTTGGTAGCAGTAAAAGGTCGCTTTTATACGATGGACACGTGCAGTCTGTGTTTGCTGCTTTTTGCTCCAAGTTATAATAAAGGTTACTTCCTTTCGTACGAAATTACGCTTCACAAGAGAGAGACAGATAAAACAAAAAGAAGAAAGGGAGGGAGGTCAACCAGACGACTGTCCGGTTTGATACCCTAGATTGGTGGTAAGATAACCGTGAGTAGAATAGGGGAAAATAAGGACAATGCGTGCAGTTCACGCGCACTGAATTATGGTTGAACACCAACTACAGTGTCCCTCACAGATAGGGGCTTCAACGTTCTCCACCGGGCATTCAGTCTTTCTGGCTTCAGTGCAGAAACAAGACTAGCAGCGAGACATGGTGATCACCGACGAAGTGAAGACACTGGCTGAAGAGTATGCAGCGGCTTTCAGAGCGGTTTGGTCTATCGGAATCTGTACCCTTCATATAGGAGCGTGCGTACGGTATATAAGATAGGCCGAAGGATTGCAATTATTTCTTCCTTTGCCTAGCATGAGCTTGTTATTATTCTAAAACCTTCACCTCAATTTCTCTTTGGAACTTGTCTTTCCACCTTCATCCTCCTTGTTTAGCGTAAGGAACTGGATGTTTGTCCGATCAACCGCCATGACTTTCTTTCACTTCTCTCACCGTCTCAGACTCTAATGCATTCTCCGTTCTGTCTCATCGCACGTTTGTTTTAGTTTTGTTGCTGGGGGGGGGAGGGTGCTAGATATGAACCTTGCGCAATAATTACGCCAAAAAAAGAAATCTAAATGTACTCCAGACGAACTCCGATTGGACATAAAGCGCGCGCAAGTGAGAAAAGAAAGAATAAAGGAAAAGAAATAACAGTAGGACAATGAAATGTAACAAAGCGCGGAGGTTACAAGTAGTTATCCCACACTGCGCATCGAATGGTCACAAAAAAAAAAAAGAAAAGTCGCCGACGGCTGTAAAAGACAACAAACTATTGTTTTGATGTTTCCGACTTCGATCTTAACTCCCGTTTCCTCCTGGGTTAATCTGATCGCGGAAACATTCTTGAACTACCCGGTTTCACAGGATGACAACCCCGACACGCCGAAAACTTTCGAGACAGGTGACAGTTCTCGGCGATCTGCGCCTCGTAACCGATTTTATACGCATTCGAAGCTCGTATACGCCTCCACATACCAGTCTGTAAGACGAACGACTTCCTCCCAACTGCGTAGGCCGACTTTCTCGGCAGTTATGCAGAGAGCTTCGCTAGTTTACCACCAGGGGAACCAGCGTCGCACCAACTTGCATAGAGAGCCCACACACGCGATGCGCAGCGTTTTACGAGCGGAAAAAACGGACCCGGTCGTTTTGGGACGACGGTCAGCGGATTTCGATGTCGTCAAGTTAGCCGAGTGGACATTGCTCGCCATTGGCCCGTTCCGCCGTCGGCGGACTGCCCCATTCGGTTTCACGCCGTTTGAAATATAGCGTCGTGCAGAATTCCTCGAAGACCGATTCGTTGACTCGATTTAACTCGCGGGCTCCAGCTTCCGCTCGTGGAACCAATGCTTCCGGGGCAAGAAGTTTCGAACTACAGTTTTCCTGCTCGGCAAGCGAGAACCACTGGGATTGCTGCGGTCGGACGCGTGTAAGGAAAGATAGTTAAAGAGGCTTTGATATGTTTTCACATTCTAAACGACAGATTTAGACTGCCTTTATTCAGGGCCATCTGCGGAAAGCAAACCTTGTCGTATCAAATAGTAAATCTACTCCACAACTATAGCTGTATCAGACGAACATATAAAACAAGGCAGCACTAAACACAGTTTAAAGAAAAATGTTAAGGTGTACTTACTCTCTTGTTCCGTGCCCTAAATGCCCTGCCATGATGGTCTAGTGGCTATGGTACTCGGCTGCTGATCCGAGCGTCGCCGGATCGAATCCAGGCCACGGCGGCTGCATTTCGATGGAGGCGAAATGTTGAGGCCCATGTGCTGTGCGATGCCAGTGCACGTTAAAGCACCACAAATCAATCAATCTTGTAGCGCAGCGTTGTATGAGAATAGTGTGCGACACTATTACGTCGTTCACTCGATTGTTTCAACGTGAACGTTCATTCCTGTCATGGTGGCGACAGGACAGAGCGTTTTATCCGAGACGTCGACTTTCGCGACCAACGGCTACTTCCAAGTGCGGGTACTGCAAACTCGGTGTAACTCCCCGCTGGATACATGCATACAGCATGCTCTGGCCAGGCGGATGCGGGCACACTAATTTCCGTGCACCTACGTTTTAATGATTTTCTTTTGCCGCTTCAGGAGTCCCAATAGACGCCATCAAAATCAATGTCGTTACGGCGAGTTTGTGCGAGAGCTTTAAAGGGATGTCGCTGCCTATAGTATTTTCCTTTTTGCGCGTTGTTTGACTTACCAAGCATGTTCCACAGCAGCAAGAGTGGTGCTTTGGGTATCGCGAAGCGGTAATTCACTAACACGAGAAATATTGCTCTTTTTTTCCCCATTTGGTGTCCTTTTAAGCCAAAGTTGAGGAGAAAGTCATAATCGTGGCGCTTATCAGACGCTACTCCACAGGCTCTGGAGAAAGCTTTAAAGAAGAGCTAAAAAAATGGTAGAAATGCGCGGAACATTCTTTCCACAACCCACATAAGCGGGCAATGATACGCTATCTTAGGAAAGTTCGCAGGAGTTTACACGTACATATAGCCGGGTTAACTGCGCGATTTCTTTCTCCGCATCGTTCACACCAAGAAAGTTCGAGTTCTCCAAACTTGACCAATAAAAAGCAAAAACAGTTGCTGTCAGAACAAAGAAAATCTAGAGCTGTACCTTTATTTCGGCCATGGGGTCCTGTAGCTTCCGCGGTTCTCTTAAATTTATGCTCTCACGCTCGAACGAGCCACCGTGCCGCGGCCACCTGGTACGCGATAAACGGCGTGACTACAGCGATGCCACTGCGCACCGCTGACCAAGGGGCAGCCGACGCTATACGCTTTCGGGTCGGTGCGTCCCCTTTTTAAAAAAAAATCAAAAAGTGAAGTAAAACGACGATAGTCGTCGAAATCAATGACTCGTTGTCGGCTCCATGCCTTGGCGGACCGTTAAAAAAAAAGAACAGAAAAATTGTGGCTACGCTTTTTCGCAGCGTGCTCTGGACAACGACGACGCTTTAACAGCAATTTCGGTGAAAGTGTCGGAGCCAAATGGCGCATATAATGCCGCCGAACTCGAGGCGTGCAAAGCGTCGTCAAGCGTCACGCAATGTACGGTATATATAGTGGGTGTACAGTGTTTGCCTCCTCATTCAATTGTTTTTCTTCTTCTTTCGTTCGTTCCTTTCTTTATCGGCCGCTCGGTTTACGGCGCGGCGACGAAGCCGAAAATTGTCGTTCCCTCCGGGTTAGTCGGATGTGCTTTGTTTCTTGGTTGTCTCTTTTTATGTTTTTTTTTGTTTGGAGCAATGAAGATTGCGCGCGCCGATCTAGAACCGAGCTTGTTTATTTATTGAAGACCGAGAGAGAGGAGATAAAGCGTTAAATAAAATAAAAACAAATAATAAGTGAGGAAGAGGCAAACTGAGGATGAAGAGGAGGTAAGAAAGTTTCGCGACGCAATTTCGCCGTGTGGGCGGCGGCGGCGGTGTGCGCGGGAAAGATATTTGGAAAGCTGTAAAACGTTTTACGAGTGCGCAAGACCTGTTTCCGCGGACGGGAAAGGAAATTTACGGCAATTGAGGGAGCCGCCGCCGGAATCAATACCTCCTTCCGGGCACAAAAAGGCATCGGTATAGCGACTGCGAAGAGAAAGGTGGAAGAAGAGTTGGCTCTCTGGCGTTGCATGGCGATTGAGACAGAGAGTGGACGATTCGTGCGTTGTGTATATACGTACAGACACGGCAATGGTGCAAAACCACTTCGCTGTGCTGCTCGAATAGTTCTTTGAGTACACGCTTGCAAGTTATGACGTGCAGTACGGCCGTTATAGGTGCTCTAAGTGGGTGCGTCGGGACTGAGAAGTGCGACTCGAGATGCCGCGAAGAAACAAAAACGGCCGCCGAGAAGTGTGCTGGCGGAATCTAAAGTTCGATGGTGGTATCTGAGGCCGTTACGAAGCCGTTTCGGTTGCCCATCAATTGTGCTTTATAAGGAACTGAATGTGCAGGTGAGGAGGTGTTTTCTCGAGTTGTTGGACTATAGTCGAACATTAATATGCTTTGTGCTTAAGCGAATTGTTTGCGCTTAAATGTGACGTGCAATGTGAGTGAGTGAGTGAGTGAGTCGACAAAATCGTCTCTGCGACGTTATGACGGCGTTGCTTCCTCAAACAGGTATTAAAGGCTGCACAAGCTGTTTCTTTATGTTGCCGTTCATGTTATATTGTAGTTCATGATGCCGCAGTTCATGAGAAAATGGTTTGTAACAATATTACACCACATGGGTTCCTGTAAACATGTATCGTTTTAGCAAGTTGAAATGCCAGTGCGAGATAAATATGCATAAACGAGACAAACAACTAAACTCCTTGCGTGTTCTTTTCGAAAGGCAGAACTGCAACTGTCGGTCATTCGAGTTGCGACAAGGCATTGCGATGGACTGTGGTCCGATGTGGACGTCAAAATTTATTGAATGCAAAAATCGGTTTCATTTTACCATGTCAAAACCTCTCTCTCTCTCTCTCTCTCTCTCTCTCTCTCTCTCTCTCTCTCTCTCTCTCTCTCTCTAACACATAAAAGTGATTGCGTTACACGAGCGGGGAGCTCCCACTTTTTACCACTGCCGCTTGTTGTATTTCTCATAATTTGCGCTGGCGACTAGTTACTGCGCTGTTAAGTGCGAAAAACTGTCCTCTGCATTCCTTTTGTCTTCCTACACACCTATGTCACTCACTCACTCACTCACTCACTCACTCACTCACTCACTCACTCACTCACTCACTCACTCACTCACTCACTCACTCACTCACTCACTCACTCACTCACTCACTCACTCACTCACTCACTCACTCACTCACTCACTCACTCACTCACTCACTCACTCACTCACTCACTCACTCACTCACTCACTCACTCACTCACTCACTCACTCACTCACTCACTCACTCACTCACTCACTCACTCACTCACCTCACTCACTCACTCACTCACTCACTCACTCACTCACTCACTCACTCACTCACTCACTCACTCACTCACTCACTCACTCACTCACTCACTCACTCACTCACTCACTCACTCACTCACTCACTCACTCACTCACTCACTCACTCACTCACTCACTCACTCACTCACTCACTCACTCACCTCACTCACCACTCACTCACTCACTCACTCACTCACTCCTCACTCACTCACTCACTCACTCACTCACTCACTCACTCACTCACTCACTCACTCACTCACTCACTCACTCACTCACTCACTCACTCACTCACTCACTCATCACTCACTCACTCACTCACTCACTCACTCACTCACTCACTCACTCACTCACTCACTCACTCACTCACTCACTCACTCACTCACTCACTCACTCACTCACTCACTCACTCACTCACTCACTCACTCACTCACTCACTCACTCACTCACTCACTCACTCACTCACTCACTCACTCACTCACTCACTCACTCACTCACTCACTTGTAAGCAGTCCATTCTTTCTGGTCTCTCTTACTGTTTCAACGTCACATTCAGTTCCGTCATCTTCCGTGATATATGAGTTTCGACAAACTTGAAGATTGATGTGATTCTGCTGGTTAGTGAACTTCAAAAGCAACCAGAGTTCCCGGTGGTCCTTCTTAAACAAACTCCGTTACGCTGCTGCGGTTCCTCTTCGTCCGCTTTATTATTCATGCCTGCACGCGCTTGGTGTACGTTCAAGCTTGCTCAGTCAGGCGAAGCGCAGTGCCTTAAGTATTATGTATGCGGCACTCTGAGAGAGGTAATTTATTTTCACTACTTACGCTACACACTTATAAGACGCATCGTAGCCACTGCTGCTTTTTCGCTGCGCCAAAAAAAGAACAAACAAATAATATAACTAGCTAGTCAGAAAACAACGGAGAGAATGTAGACGAATTGCGTGCAAGTACATTACAGTGAACGATGGTAACGTTATAAAACGGTGATGGACTAGTAACGTTCGGTGCGCGCCAGCATGGAAACAGCACGGCAAGGCCGCTGCAACAACAGCGACTACGAGCTTTGAACAAACACGGGACTGCAGCTTCATCTATATCAAGCTGTGCTAATGGTGCGCGGTGGCGTATGCCCTTGCTAGGCCAACAGAATGAGAAGCAAAGAGCTCCTAGCTGTCTTGACAGGAAGAGTTATTGGAGTTTACCGGCAAATGATAACCCACTTTGGATGGTAAACTATGGGTGTTTCTTGCATGAATGGCGCAGTGAGCACAAACGTGAAAAGCTGAGTGAAACACGCAATGGACACGAACAAACACTGCTGACGAAGAAAGAAGAAAAGGAGAAGAATGAATAGCCTAGAATCATGGGCTTCAATGGTTGAGACCATTCTTTCTCGTGTTTCGAGCTCACGTTCTATGACAATTTTAAGGGTCCTTCGTGAAAATGCAAATGTGGTGGTAGTGGGCATACGTTCCAACATCGTCTTGAGCGTTCTGAAGCTTTCTGCAAAGCTGAAATTGTACGGCGCATAAATTTATGCATTCCACGCATCGACGCATGCAATGAATGAATGAATGAATGAATGAATGAATGAATGAATGAAAGGACGCTTCTTTATTGAAACAGTATCGCCAGCGGCGCCCCGGATCACGGCCGGTCTGGGCGCGCGCGTTCGGAGAGAGCGCCTTAACGGACCACAGTAAGGTTTCTCATCCACCCATGTCAATCAAGGGCCAACTTAAGTGGACATTTAACACATCATTAGAACACACTTAAAAACAAGGAATGAACGGAGCTTGTTGTCGTGGCTTGAAATGTAGACACATCAAACACACCCGAACGCGCTACAATCTTCGGATGTAACCTACCAAATAGTAGGTGGGTATCGAACCGAGGTCCTTGAGGTGCTAAGCAAGCACGCTACCACTACGCTACGACGAACGCAGTCCGTGCGTCATGAGAGTTGGAAGGGATGTCCGCGGCAAGTGTGATCGCGGGATGCGGTGTGTGCCGCATCCCGCGATCATTCTCCTCAAGCCCCTCGCACTTTATTGATTTGTGGTGTTTTACGTCCCAGAGCTCTGATTATGAGAGACGCCGTACTGGAGGTCTCCGGAAATTTCGACCACCTGGGGTTCTTTAACGTGCGCTGACATCGCACAGCACACGGGCCTCAACATTTCGCCCCCATCGAAATGCAGCCGCCGCGGCCGGGATTCGATCCCGCTACCCTCGGATCAGGACCGAGTACCATAGCCACTAGACCACCGTGGCGGGGCCAAGCCCCTCGCAATCAGAGACACACGTCACGCATATGTGTACGGGATCGCAGTGCTAGCTATACCTTATTTAACATTCACATGGTTGCGGTAATCTTGTCGTACTGTAATATCTATTGATGCCTGTTTATTGACTGCGACCTTAAGAGTGCATTTGACCGAAGGCGTGATATAGTGCTGCGGCCACTGAGGTTTAAAGATAACGTTACGCGCCTGTTGAGCACTGCTTAAAGCACGGGATCGGCTAGTCAGAATTATCAATGAGCTATGGCGAATCGTTTCGGAGGAGCGACGCTGTGGAGGAAGCTGTATATTTGTATGCGAATACAAATGCAGTGCAAATTCGGCAAAGAATGCTATAGAACTCACTCCCATAAGTAACGCGCTTAATTCTTGAAATGCGCAGGCTATATTAATACTATTTCAGGCCTCTTCGACGAGGCTGCTGCTTTTCGATGGAGGCGAAATGTTGGCATGTCCTGTGCGATGACAGTGCGCGTTAAAGAACCCCAGGTGGTCGAAATTTCCGGAGACCTCCACCACGGCATCTTGCATAATCGCAGCTGGTTTTGGGACTTTAAACCCCACAAACCAATCAATTTAAGGCCTCTTCGAACCTCACACGTTCATAATATGGCATGTCTTCTTTGTTTTTTTTTTTTTTTCCTGCTCGCGTATGTTACAAGTTATTGCACATCAAGTCGACTGAAATGTCAGTTTCCAAAAACTAACGTTGGATGTTCGGCACACTAAAAGCGACCACACGCCACCTCAAGATTGCTGAGCCTCCGAAGGCAGCGGACATTTCATAGTGTAGTACATTTACTATACAGATATCCCTATTGTACAGCTAAACACGTGAGAAAAGTAGGTGAACATGCAAAAACGCGATGACTTGCATAAGAAAAGCGACTTCCTCACAAACAAAAAGAAAATCGCCGACGAAAATGAAACTGTAAGGCTAGGCTGTTTAACTACAGAACACGTTCGCACACGACACCTTCACACTAACAGAGCATGACGAATAACAAAACAAAGCACGCCTGTAGTCATATCATCCGGCCACATGTATAACACCTTCCACGCGCACGCCATCTACTTAACTCGTTGACATCGACTGCGCATGCGCGACACGCTGTATAGAGACAGTGAGCTAGACATACTATGGGGGCTGGCATGCACGCGTCATTACTCTCGCATACGTGATCTTCGAAGCGGCGACGCCAGCACCACTACTCCTGTTATACAAAGGCTCGCACGTACGCGCACCAAAGTATAACGCCGACGCGCATACGGCCATACGCTTCCGCTGTACGCGCATGCTCCGTATACAACGCGTGACCCATGCAGACGGCTCGCTTATGCAACGCGATATACGGAAAGCAGCAGCAAAGAATTCGAGCTATAACGCTCGGCAAGAAGAGGCCTCACTCATGCGAGGCAGTCGCAGCGTCGGTGGGTTATAGAAGGGAGCCGGGGCGGGCGTCGGGGCGACATCGGTATCACCGCATAGCTTAGGATTAAGCCACACCGGTGGTGGCGGTGTCGTACGTGACAGAGCCTAGGGACAGGGACCGCCGGGACCTTATACACCCCGCGCATAGAGAGGCCGCGGCCGTGCGCGCTAGAGCCGTGCGGGCAATATCTCGACGCTCGCCGTCCACAGAATTCTACTTTATGTTATGACTGATAGCGCCGGGGCCAATAAACCGCGTCCCGTAGCACGCGGGCTACCTCGAGTATCACGTATACCTTATTTTTTCACTTTCCTTTATTTGTAGGTGTTTTTGTGAAGAGTGTACCTGCGTCTCTTACATAGCCTGCGATTCGGCTCGCTAGGCCTCCGTATCTAAGCGACACACACTTTGGGCGGTCTGACACAAAGCTAAGCGCAAAAAAATGGAGATACGAATCCCAAGTGTATAGCATAGTAGGTTTCACTTGTCCCTTGTAACGCCTCGGACAACGTGAAGGATAAGTGCTTATTGAGGGGACAGCTTAGGCAGCTCATTTTGCTTGTCCTTTGTTTCGTTATTTTTTTCCCCGTGGCTATTATAAGGCTTCCGAATTGTACCCGAAAGCGTAACTTCCCCGAAAACAGCACGGCGAGCCACTTCTCATGATAATGCACCGCGCCGAGGCGACTCGTCGCTTCCCCTCCCTCCCCTCTCCCCCATCCTCCCTACTTTCTCGAAACGCGTGCGCTATCTTTGTACTAATCCGTATGGGTGACCGTCCGCCGCGTTATTAGCGAGTGACCCTTTTGGAAGTAATGTACTAAGCGAACCATAAAATGCCACCAGCTATGGCTACACTGGCTGCAGCGCGCCTGTGGATAGCATGGAAGGACGCAGATGGTCGTGTTCTTAAACACATCGTTGGCATGCAAATAGCGCCCGCCGAGCACACTACCTAAGTTGAACTCAGTCGAATCCGGTTATAACGAACAAGCCGTAAGCAGGGTTCGATGTCGGGTCGCTGGATGCACCGACACACGTTTATAACGAGCTCGAGCGATTTTTTATAGAGAGCACTTATTTGTATTGGGATCGAATCCCGGCCGCGGCGGCTGCATTTCGTTGGAGGCGAAATGTTGAGGCCCGTGTACTGCGCGATGTCAGTGCACGGAAATCCAGACGGTCGACAGTTCCGTAGCGCTCCACTACGTCGTCTCGCATAACGATATCGTGGCTTTGGGACGTAAAACCCCTGAAATCACTCACCCTTATTTATATGCAGAAACAAGAAAACAATTATTACACTTAAAGGACCCAGATATTCACACACTGAAGGTGGTAACTGCACCGTGTGCCTTTGACTGTGTGTTAGCTTCACTAAGCCATGGCGCTCTTGTGAGAGACTCCCTCTGTCATAGGAATCGGCATAACACGAAAGTGCATAAGCGGCAATCTGGCGAATCGAGGGACGCGAGATGGCTTGTGCACTATGAACACGTGAACAAGTTACATGTATACATCAGCGCCACCTCGACACGGCACAGGGGTCCTCGACAGTTGTCCATGAGGTAAAGTTTTCGAATGGCCCACATTGACCCGGAAACACTGAAATTGCGCGTCAGAGCTCTGCGCGAACCTGCCGTAAACACGGAGCGCCCCCAAACGGTGACACCTTGCAAGCGAAGCCGAGCGGGTTTTCAGCGGTTCGTTTTGTGAACACACAGCCCAATGTAGCGAAAGGCCAATCATTTGCTTGTCAATGGCCGTCCATGCGTTCCTGGGGCAGCGCGCGTCGCAACTCGACACACGTGGCCACGCAGGACAAATCTTGTAGCGCCCGAGGAACGCACCACCGCGACTTCGCTTCGCTCTGTCTATCGCTCCTAGATGGCGGTACCGCCGCAGCGAGCCTAAGCGAACCACGAGTGCAGTATAAGGGAGGTGATGTTAAATTAAGAGTAATTTTGCTTGTTAAACAGTATAGGTCATTGTACTAAGCGTCTTTACTTCAACCGTACGACAATTAAATGTAACGTGTAAAGCGCTGAAGCGAACATATAAGACCCATCTGTTCCCTATATGCGCTCTGTTGCGGTGGTGTATCGGTAGAGCTTCCAGATCCTCTCGTCAAAACCTCGGTGAAGGTGGGTTCGAGTCCGAGCGAGGGGAACATCTAATTGTGAATGTATGTTCATTTTTTCAGAGATCCACTTCCGTTACGGAAGTACGTCACTGATTTCTTAGTGGATCCCGGCATAAAACAATTTCATGTTAATAACACACAATGCGCCACGCATAAGGAACCGCACAACACACACCCCGACGCTTCACAAACTGAAGTGTTCCGATTGGACCAGTCTTCTGAAGGACTAGTTTTCTGAAGTTTCATAGAAAACACTTCTGAAGTCTCACAGAGACTACAGAAGTGTTTTCGTTGCGTGAGAGGCACAGACGGTGTGTACATGGATCGAGAACATCAAGAGATCTCTTGTAAACGTCTCTGGTGAATGTGTCTGGTGAATGTTGAATAATAAAATTTCTGTACGAAGAAGCCAAGAAGAATAGACAGGCTGAGCTGTGTCTTACCGTCTAAGCGCCGTCGCCAACCATTTCCTCATAAAAGGAAACACGTCTTCCTAATAGGTAATCATTGCGAGTTATTACGGTCTAAGTTTCCGACTTCTACTTGTACACGTACATTCACGTAGGTAACTGTGCTCACAAACCTTGACCAATAGCATCGCAATTCAGATCTTGATTTCTCCGAGGTTGACAAGACATAAACGACATCGCGAGCACGGAGCGAATCGTTCGCGGTCCATCTACATGCACGAGCGCCACTGACACGCCCACTTGGGCATGGGCTCCAGACTGACCGCGAAAGAGAGAGAGAGAGAGAAGGAAGTAGCCTCATGCGCACGCCACTCTCACGCTTTCTCGTGTGTAGACACGTTTGCATACTGCGCAGCTTTTCATTTACAGCTAGGAAGACAAATTAAAAAAGAAAGGAAAGTGAATGGGAAGGGAGAGGGGGGATAAGAATTTTCGCCGAGATGACATGCGTACCGGAACTTACACGACCTAAGCTTTGTATGATTGAATCTGTCATTGATAGATACAGACCCGGATAGTGCGAATGTACAGCGTCTAGACGCTGCAAACTAAGGCACCCAGGAGGTTCGCCCGTACGTACGAACGAGCGAAGATGGAGGATTAATCCCGCTTCCTTTTCTTCTTTATTTTATAATGAGAACGTCACCTTCGTGCACCCTGTATAGACACCCTGTGCACGGTTCTTGCAAGCGCCAATATCGCTGCGGCCTGCCACTTTCTGTTATATTCCTTTCTCTATTTCCTCCCTTGCCACATTTTGTGTGTTTGCATTTCGTTCTTTCTCTCCGCAGCTTCCGCTACGTGTCTGCAAATTGTTCTTCGACGACGGGCTCGCTGGGAGGTTGGCCGATTTATCATGCTGCCCTCGACGGAAAAGCTCGACAACGTATTGTTGCGCCGTGCGTCAAACGTGTTTGGGCTCTCGATATGTCAGTGTCATTAACCTGTCCCAGCTTGTCCGACATATTGTTTATGTGCTTTTCCCCGTTCGTTCTACCTCGTAGCGTGCCCTTCTATTTGTCCTTTGTTTTGAGTCCCATCTTTTTTTCATGACGAAGCTCCTCGTATCCCGCCCAATGTTGATTTTCTTCTTCTTCTTCTTCCTCTTCTTTCGTTAATAGAACCATGTAGCGCGTACAACTCCGTAAGACTGCCGGAGCTGGCGACCCGTGCGCAGCCAAACGTTCGGAACAGCTCGGTAATTTTTTATCGGCCGTCTTTCTTCAGTTGACCTGGACGCATCTGTTTGTTCGGAGCTTCGACCGATTGTTTTATTTCGGGAAAGGCCAAGTTGGCCGCTTACTAAATTGGATTTAGGGTTGACAACTCCTAAAGAGTTCCGATAGAGTCTAAAGAAGCTCGATAAAAACTCGCAGTCTGTAGAATGTTTCCCACAGAAAGTCTCAAGCAAATTGTCTATAGAAGTACGTCATTTCAGGCACAATAGAAGGCGTATTGATGTCATATATATATACTGAACTCTAAAAAGTAACTTTTATAGAACGCCTTTAGAACTAGCTTTACCTTTCTATAGTCTGGCTCTCTATGCGCACTATAGGAGATGTATTGTCATCGTATCGACTGAATTATATAAAGTAACTTTTATGAAACGACTTTAGATCTTCTAACGCTAGCTTTCTATAGACTGGCTCTCCATACGTGCTATGTGAGGGATGTATTGACGTCATGTCTACTAAATTCTATAAAGTAATTTTTATAGAACGCCTTTAGAACTTCTAACCCTACCTGTCTATAGATTTCCTTTCTATGTCCTCTGTAAAAGCTTTATAGAGTGTGTGTCCACGCATGTAAAAATCTTATAGAAGAGTGTTTGATCAGGGACCTCTTCAAGCCCATTGCAGGGCAAAGGCTTCTCCCATATTTTTCTATTAACCTGGTGATGTTGCAACTGCGGCCATGTCGCCGCCAAAAGCATTTTAATCTATAATCCGCCCATCTATTATTCTGGTGCCTCCCGCCACGCTGTCCTTCCCTTGGAATCCAGTCTGGCACTCTTAACGGCGATTGATCACTTTGCCTTCGCACTACACGTCCTGCCCGTGCTCATTTCGTGATCTTCACTTCGACTACGATATCACTAAGATTTCCGCAATGAAAAGCAAGGGGATGTATGAATTCCTGAGAGTTGTTCGAGTGCGGTAGTCGGTGGGTGGTAGCACGTTGAGTGCAAGAGAGCGTTCCACATGGAGCGTGGCAGACGGCGTACGTTCCTATCCCTTAAACTACTTCTCTGTTAAAAGGCACGTTCTACTTGGCGTTCATCCGTAGGGGGTCACGCGCGTTGCAACCATAGTACCACCACGCAGCTCTCTCACCTCTGTAATCTGTATGGTGTTTTCTGTGTGTCGCCAGCAGGCGAATTCAAATCCTATATACGTGAATTAGGAACGCCACAGCCACTCACAGTACTGCAAGGGGACAGCACTAACAATTTTTTTCTTCCGAAGATGACAGTGTACTCCGTGAGAATCTGTTTCTTATGCCCTTAAGTGAATTAAACGGGGGCGGAATAGGTGTCGTTAGAAACAATGCTGCCGTGACGTATTTCCGCTTCGTACAATTGAATCCGACGCTCTCACTGAGTCTTACTGCTGTTAGAAGGAAAGGTCGCTGGTTTTTGATCTTGGACAACACCCGAGTAGAGCTCTCAGAACTTGTTGAATTGAACGCATTCCCTATTGAATTATTGCGTAATGTTCCGCCAGGGCTCCTGGCGCGTTTCTATTTGTGTCTGATCGGTGGCGCCTGGAAACAGTAAGCTAAACCAGTATATCAAACGCGCACGACGTTGAACTTATCCGTGGTAAGCTATAACCCTCCGTCGCTTGGTTAGAGGGGAGAGATTTCCTTTGTTCATCTGTCTCTTCCCCTTGCATAACTCGTTCGTTGTCGGGTGCCGTATGCTCGAAACGTAATAGGGACGCTGTCTCGGCGCATCAGCTACGGTGCTCTTCGCCGCGGGCGGCCGGTCGACGATCCATCTAGATTGAAGGCGCCGCACAATGGCGTCAGCGGAGACACGCACCGCCACGCCCTCTGTTGGCGGGGGCCGTAGCTGCCGGAAGGTGTCGGCCATGTCGCTTCCCTTCCGCGTCCGCCCATGTCTCGCTTGCCGTATACCGGCCCCTGATGGCGTGGAGGCCAGATGCGATACCGCGACTCCTGCATGACAACATATTTTACACGTTCAGGTCGCGAACGGTCGTCTTCGTAGTGTCGTCACAGAATTTCGAATAAATTGTACAGCGGAGAATGATTGTTTCATCGGTTTCTACAATTACCGTCAGTTTTCTTTTGCGGCTTAATGAAGTTTTCCCATGTACCTTGTGCAAGAACGAGAAAGATTATCTTAAGGTTCGCTCCACATCTAAGGAGTTCACTTTAATGCTCAAATATTTCTCTGATTACCCTTGCAAGGGCTCACCGAAGTTATGCCAATGGACTGCGAAGGTAAATGGAATATTGGGAGCATCGTCAATGGGAAGTCACGTACAGTAAGGTGGACTGCAATGTGTGCTTCTTAGGGGAAAATTCGCGGTTTACCTGCACTGATAGGTTTTCTTGGAAAGTGGGGTACCGTAGATAATCTTTCGAGTTGTACATTCTTTAAGCTGCATTCATATTCAACCTGTGCATGCTGTCAAAGTTTAGGTGTGGACACGAGGTTCCAATGACCTTGTACAATACCGTTCCACCATCGTCATTTGTACTGTTTTGTAGTTGCGGCGGCTGTTTCAGTACGTCAGGTCTTTATTATGCTTATGAGGTTCGATGAAACAGCGCAGATGTAGCACGCTAAGTGCATTGAACCGACGAAAGTGCTTCTACAGTTCCGCCAACATCGGTGGTGATGCCGCGGCGCTTCCAGGAACTAAAGTGACGTTCATCATCCCACGTGCTGCCAGAGGACTTCACCGGAGACTGATTGCTATTCGCTTCCAATCGGACGTGCACATCTCTCGTTACGCCGGCACCTGTGGCAGGCGTCGACACTGTCTCGATGCTAGGACAAAATGCAGGACACATAATTCGTCCGTATCAAAGCCGGAAGTGTTCACGTATCTTGAACGCGTGGGATGAGTGGTAGCTATAGAGCTGAGTTGTCTATTTGCTAAATTGGGTCGAAGCTCGGTTCAAATTATGTTATCTGGTACGAAATGAGTGATGAGGTGCGCGTGAGCTCCCTAATTTAACAGAGGGATAGAGAGAGAGAGAGACAGGGGGGAGGCGGGCGTGTTTAATAGACACAAAATAGATTTCCAGGAGCCATATCCAGGGCTTCCTAAATCAGGTCAGGTGTCTGAAACGACGTAATATGAAAACGAATATGGGAAAACAAAGCACAGATAATAAATACGAATGTAAAAATGTCAATTGAGTACACTCGGAATAAATAATCATATATGCCGATATGACGAACAACGAATCATTAAAGTTATACAAGTCCTGACTGCCATAGATATAGCAGGACCTGCGCCACTGCTTCCGTGCCAGAGCCCTAAGGAATAAGCTGCCCAATAAAGCGTCAGGCAATAAAATCCGTTTGTGCGTGCGTGCGTGCGTGCGGTGGTCAGACTAAACGACCCTAGAAGACCGATGTTTCTCAAGTTTGTGTTTTCATTGGAAGGAATTCGGCTGCAGTCGATGTCTTGGCGATACAAAAGCCTTGTATATGACTAGAGCAACAAGTACGTGGGAGACTGCCGAGGCGTTCTGATGGTTAAACCTTTGGCACAATATTATGTTTCGCTTAGGTAACTGTCGTTCTTACTGGTATATTTATGCCCCTTCATTTAATTCAAATACAAAGATCGTGATAGTCGACATTGCGTTGTTGTTATTTATTTATTTATTTATTTATTTATTTATTTATTTATTTATTTATTTATTTATTTATTTATTTATTGCAAATATTAAGTACGAACACGCCCAAAGTTTGGGTCGCTTATGTAAAATGCGGGTATCGCCCGACCTTCTTCCATGGTGTTGCTGCAGGCAGGCATGGACGCTGGTACAGGTTTTGGAAGCTGGGAACCGGTAAAGTTGTGCTGAGCTCGCCGGCTTTCGCCGAGTATGTATTATTCATGGAACTCAGCCTGTCTTTTAGAAGGAACACCTCTTCGAAATGCGAAAATACTGGCAAATTTCTTGGCACTGAGTCTTTCTTTTCTTTCACCTATCATTCACTAATTCGATCAATCAATCAATCAATCAATCAATCAATCAATCAATCAATCAATCAATCAATCAATCAATCAATTGCAGCAAGAGCTTGCTCTAAAACGAAGAAAATTATTGTAGTGAGCTTCACCTCACAGAGACTAACAACACGGTGAAGCCTGCTTTGAAGAGGGTTCACAGATAAGGGCTACGCCGCCTAAACAACTCAGCGACATTTTGAATGCGAAGCATTTCTTGGCGAACTTGAGTCACTTCAACCGTATCTATCTATCTATCTATCTATCTATCTATCTATCTATCTATCTATCTATCTATCTATCTATCTATCTATCTATCTATCTATCTATCTATCTATCCGCCTACATCTCAGTGCTCCGCTGACCGTCTCATTCACTCGGTGCACACCAAAATTTGTATGGCGGGGTACGTACGTATGACAAACGTGAATGAGCGACCTTTACATTCCCAACACGACATGCTCGAAGTGTACGTCAGGATTAACGATACTGCAATCACATGTGGCTCATGCCCATAATGCTCGGCCAATGGTAAGCGGGCATGCACCACAGGTATTTGAATTTACGTTAGGGTTTTACGTCTCAAAACCACAATATGATTGCGAGAGACGCCGTACTGGAGGGCCTCGGAAGTTTCGACCACCTGGGGTTCTTTTAACGTGCACTGACATCGCACGGCACACGGGCCTCAACATTTCGCCTCCGTCGAAATGCAGTCGCCGCGGCCGGGATTCGATCCCGGGACCTTCGGATCAACAGACGAGTGCCGTAGCCACAAGACCACCGTGGCGGGGTGAGGGGCAGCACGGGCTGTTTTTACAGTATACTGCAAAAGTTACTCGGATAAGTCTACGCGAACATTATTAACATAAGAGCTCGTGGTGTATTAAGGGAAAGCCGCGCTGAGGCGACAGAACACAGGTTGGTGCATCCCCTATAATTCGATTCTCTAGCGGGTTATTGCATTCATCATTTAATGCAACGTAGCAGCGCATTAACTTCTAATTTATGGAGGATACCTTGCCAACCTGGTCACGTTGCGTTAACGTTCTTCGAACAACCGGCTTCATACAGCATGACGTAACCTACAGTACACTCAAAGGGGGAACCTTACGTAACATTGAATTACAGATTCCTGGCCAACAAGGTTGCATGCAATACCTTAATTCCTCGAATAAAGTTAATGACTGCGAGCCAGCGAATACTCACTCACTCACTCACTCACTCACTCACTCACTCACTCACTCACTCACTCACTCACTCACTCACTCACTCACTCACTCACTCACTCACTCACTCACTCACTCACTCACTCACTCACTCACTCAATGTTGTACATCTGTAAAACACATAATATCGGAGGGACAATAGTTCAGTTAACCAATATATCAGTAGTTCAGTTGACCCGAATGCTTTACCTATGTCGCAGTGAAACAAAGGGGTAGCATGACAAGCAGCTACTCGACGACGCACGCAGTAGACCAATTGCGATTCTTTGACGTGCACTGACAAAGCACAAAACAGCCTTTATTTCATCTCTTTCGAAATGCGACCTCCATACTCGGGATCGAACCCGCGTGCTTCGGTTCAACAGCTGAACACCGTAACGGGAGCGACATTTTGATCTCCTTCTCAATGTACAGCACCACCGTTATGCTGGCGAGATATCGAAGCACCTTCTATCGCGATGGCGACGTCAGCGCCACGCCCACGACCTTTTACGTCGAAGACGCGCTATCTTAACGCGCGGAGGCGCGAAGTGGACCGTATAACTCGCATCTATCACTCTCGCGCAAAGTCTTTCCATACACGACGCGTGGTGTCACGCACTTCGCAAGAACGGGCAGCCAAGCGCGTCCCCTCGTGGCACTAAGCTGAAGGAAGAAAGAAAAATGAGAAATGGGGGGGAGGGGCGGGTCTCGGAAAGATGCCGCTGGCAGCGCACAGATTATTCTCGATCGAAATCTTTCAACGTCGCACGGCTGATCGAAGTTGATCGCGGCACTAGACAAAGAAACAAACAAAACACAAGAACGAGCCAGCACGCACGCGCGCACACACAAAAGTTCAGCGCGGTGTGTAGACAAAAAACTACTCGAGGAACACTGCACCACCACGGGCACCTCCCTCTTGTCTAGCTCTTGCTTTTGTGGTGTCCGCATCGCGTTATGAGCAAAAAGAAGTATAAACGATGAAAACGAACGAAACTAATAAACCGAGAACGGCGCGATTGAGGGGCGGCGCGCGCTCGAAACAGGCGCGGATCAAGACGCAGCGAAGCGAGACCAACGCGGCTCCGCGATCCGCTGGAAAAGGAATATTTTAAATAATCGAAAGATTGAGAGGCTGAGAGAGAGAGAACAGGGAGCTGGAATATATACACGCATCCACGTGCACACTAAAAAGAGCTTAGGAAGGAAAGAAATAAGATTTTTTTTTTTTCGCGTGGACTCAACTCAGCTCTGTCGGCATCGCCACATTGATTTCGCGCACGCGCGCTCGGTGATCGATGTGTTCCGATGCTTTCAAGCTTGCTGGGTCGGCAGGCGCCGGCTGCGTGGGAGGGAGGAGTTAACAGCTGGTTCGGTTATTTCTTCGCGCCTGTGTGATTTGAATGGTATCCAATGAAGAGTCTGGAAATTAAAAAGAAGAAAATACATCATTCGGTATGCGCAGAGACCGGCTTTTTTTGTCTCTCTCTCTCTTTCCTCGTTGCCATAAACAGAAACTTTGTCGGCGACGGTTGATGTTGCAAGAGAAAATCGGCGAGTTGTAATTGCTGGGGTTCGCCGCATATTGATGAAACACCGAGCTGTTCCAATATGTAGCGCGCCGTCTAATATAGAGGAGTGAGCGCGTGAAATATATATATATATATATATATATATATATATATATATATACATATATTTCCTAACGCTGTGGTATACCAACGGAATATCGCGTTGGTGGTTAGTCGAGTTTATACCGGCCGAGGTCACGCACTAGGCGTTGACTATTGGCGTTATCGATTAGAGTATGACCGAAAGAAAAAAAAAAAGGCACTTCGAGTGGCAGAACAATGGTATAGAGGCACAGTGGAACTGGAAGAGACTGAGGTAGCGTGTTTGACGTGGAAAGTTTGGGGTGACCAGGTTTAACAAAAGCTGATATAGCCCCTGTTGGGACTACCCGTAACTTGGCTTTGGGTACTTTCTCAGATTTGGGCTGCTCCAAATCACAGAAATAGATGCGCGAAATGAAAGCTCGGCACAGCTATGCACTGGCACACATGCGGATGTTTCGTCAAAAAGTAATGATTTCAACGAACGTAGTTCCGCGCTTTGCGATCTCGCAGGAGATTGCAGAAACAGTGTGGGCTAACTCAAGGTGAAGAGTGTCGGGAATGCATCCAGTTTATGTCATCCTACCACCATTGATACTGTTGGCGATATATCTGATTGTTAAGGTACAGACGAGGGAACCTCAGTCAACATTTCAAGGGGCTCTGACAGGTAAACCAACCTATCTATATATAGCTTGGTTTACGTATTCCAACCTATTCCAACCACCTTTTAGCCGCCGCAGCGGTACAGTGCTTCTATTCGAACGCATTGGTTATGGTGCTGGACTGCTTATCCGAATAACACGGGTTCGATCCACAAAGCGGCGGTCGCATTTCAATGAAGTCAAAAAGCCAGAATGCCCGTGCACTGTGTGCTTTCGACGCACACGAACGAACCCCGGCTGGTCGAAATTTTTGGAGCCGTCGACTACGGAGTGCCTCATGATCATATCGCCATTTCCGTCTTGCTGTAGTGGGCTGAGGGCAAGTGTAGGCCGAGTGCAAGAGAGGGCAAGTGTGGGCCAAGTGCTTTCTTCGAACGCCGCCGCTGAAAGTTCAGGCTAGTGAAACAGCTTCGCAGTAATATTATTTGAGTGTAACCAATAGTAGAGAGAGAGAGAAAGTAAGGAAAGGCAGGGAGGTTAATCAAACGTGCGTTCGGTTTGCTACCCTGCGCTGGGGAAAGGGATAAAGGAGTGGAATAGAATGGAAGAAACAGAGAGAGAACAACACCAATCACGCGCACACTTTCAACCGACGGTAAAAACAAATGAAACCTTGAAGGTGCGTAGTCGCTCACGCCAAACGGGCTTCTGCAGCTCCTCTGACATCGCCACTGGGGTGATAGGCTTTCCGTCATAGCAAAGCAATACCCATGACATCGAAGCTGACGAGAGCTCGTGGGATCACGTTCCAGCTCTCGATCCTGCACTTCGACCGACAGATTTCGAAATCTGCTGCACGGAGGGAGGTTTCACGGAGCGGACTTTCAGAGCGTCGGCATTGCCACTTGGGAAACGGCGGTGTCGGTGATTTCTTCATCGGCCACGGAATGGGCAATCTATCTCTCTCCTCGACTGCACCGAACGAAGAGCACGACCGCGGAATTAAGGCTGTAGACGTAAGCTTTCTACACCCACATTACCGCTGATGTAACAAAACCAGCTCCCCCACCTCCCCAGACAAACAAACAAACAAACAAAACGTATCTATCGTGTTGCTGAAGTGATTTCACGCCCTGCGTGGTCCTGCCTCCGTGATTCTGTTGCTATAGTGAGTTCGATCGCCGGCCGTGATGTAGCAAGACCGAACCCCGGCCGATGGGGCCACGTTCGTGATGTTTAGTACAAAGTGCTGCGTTACAGACTGTTTGACGTGTCTACTAACATTGTAGGCGCAATTACAAGTGTTGACATAAGGACATAACCGACAGATGTAGGGTAGAAAGCAACGGCGTTTCGTCCTGCGTTGGAAACATGTAACAGACGCAGAATTATTACGTCAGTCTTATCGCTATTCAGTTTTCAGTATTTTTGTGTCAGCTGTTACGGACGCCTCGTAGAACGAAAAAAAAAAACAACGAAGGAAAGGAACACGAACTGCGATAATGTTTTACTTTGGCTAACCGATTCTCTGTGCTGTGTGAGCATCGACGTGTTGGGCTATGGTATATTTCGCTACTGAGAAGCCTTTTGAGAGATCTTACATTTCGAGCTGCTTTGCTCAACTTATTGCAACTGCTCTGTCGCTTCAGCATCCAATGGCAATGCAGTCTACCCCCCTGTTTAGTGTTTCTTTTTTTCTCAGCCGCCATGGTGGTACAGCACGCGGTTCCGGTGAACGTATAAGAGCGTTATTCTACTATGCATTCGCATAGGAAATGATTTAAGGGTGGTCACATCAGAGCGAGTTTATAGGTGTGACCGCAGCTCTGACCCAACTTAGCCCAAGTATGTTTTTTTTTTTTTTTTTGCCCAGTTGAGTTTTCTTTGATTTGTTTCTCTGGCCTGTTTCCATCATTTGCAGTTCCGGCGCCATCTTTCTTTTTTTTGCAACATATTTCCTGCTGCACGAGCTTAACGGTGTCGCGTTAACGATTGCCTCACTTAAATTCAAGCCACCATCATGATGCACTTCGTTCACGCAGTCCCAAGATAGCGTTTTTGACGTCAACACACCGGTCAGTCGGCGAGTTTGCACATGCTAATGGCGGCTCTTTAGGTATACGCCGCATTCGCCGTGTTAGATGACGGCGGTTATACGTGTGCGACGCTGCTCTCAATATTCAGCAAGTTTACATACGCTTATGCCGCGTGTCAGCGTACGCAAACAGCACGTCACCATAGTCTCTATGAAGGAAGGTATAGTATATGGCCTTGAGGTACGTCGTCTACTAACAGGATCTATTTTTCTACTCGGGCGTTCTCCAGAACTTGTGCGTTCGCTTCCGCTGTACCATCTCGACCAATAGTCATCGATAAACTAATGACCTGTGTATAGACGATTCTGCAACGTTGCAGTTTCAGTAACTCTTGGGTATAGAGAAGCGTACTTGCGCTGCCGACGGCCGCCAACACAAGAATAATGCAGCCCGCACTGTGCCTCAATCAGGCTTGCATGCACAGCAGTGTCCATAGAGCAACTGTTTCATGCCGTATGCATGCGATTTCGTCCAAACTCGCCATCTATCCGCTCTCGTTTACACATATACTCGACGGTCGCACTGAGCAAACGCACTTAACCAGAATTCGTTAGCAACGCCAGCAGCGCATATTACATTTTAGCCAAAGTGACGCATAAATCTGCCTTATGCCATCGCTCGAAGGGAATCGTTCGCCGTCGATATGGAAACGCACGAAAACGCGCCGTGCCGTTCGGTTGCAGCTGTATCGGCTGCGTCGAAGGCCCGTACACATCCACGCACGGTCTCTCCAGCTCGCCGTGTTAGGCGCCGATCGAATTTTCGATACACCCGCGAAACAGAAGGCAGATTAAATCGATCGTTAGTTATAGAGGCGAGCCGAATAGAAACGCATCACTGCGTGCAGCGCGCTACGCTTCTTTTTTTTTTTTTTTTTCTCCTTGCTATGAGGGCGTCTCAGAAGGAATTGCGTCCATCTTTTCTCTTGCCATCTCGAACAGTTTCATCCCCGCTTCTTTCTTTTCCCCCTCTTTCTCTATATTTCCAGTTATTTCATTTTTCCCCCTCGGTTATTTATAATGTTAGAATGCCTGCCTAGCACCCGCCACGCTGTGTTGTAACGTCGTCTGCAGTGGCACCTCCATCTGTGTCTTACGACGTGAGACGGTTCCGCTCTTGGCCGGCCGTCGTATATTTGCGATAGAAATCAATGTTCCCGCACTCACGTGCGGAAAAAAAAAAAGGAAGAATCTATTCCTTTCGCTGTCTCGACTGATGGTGCCGCGGATTAATCGGACGTCGCTTTGCCCTCATGAGAAAGGAAATCGGCAGTCATTTATTTATCCGCGGAGTGAGCGAGATTTTATTCGCGTATTTATATATTTTCGATACCTCTAGTCGGCTTGGCATTTTAGAGGAAGAGTGGGTCAAGTTATACAAAGAAGGAAGATAGCGTGCTCAAACCTACGTGCAGTATTTCACAATATTAGCGACAATTTTTAACTCTTTAAAATGAAATTTGGACAGATTGCAATGAAACTAAAATTTAAAAAATGAAGGATGAACGGAAGTACCCGCAGCATTTTATACAATATCAGAGATTTCTTTTAGATTAGATTAGTTAGTTAGTTAGTTAGTTAGTTAGTTAGTTAGTTAGTTAGTTAGTTAGTTAGTTAGTTAGTTAGTTAGTTAGCTAGTTAGGTTGCTCGATTGAGCGCTTCCCCGGATTTTGTGTTAGATCGAGAAAACGCGCGACTTCTAAATCCTTTCGTTTCCTAATACGTAGCGCCTCGCGCAGCCGCGCTCCCACATAAAAAAAAAAACGAAAGAAAAAAACCACGAAGGAACAAGAAAATCTGTAAACACGTAATGTCGAAACACTGCAACGGCACATTGTGACAAACCTAGAGCCCTACTTTTGGCCAGTACCACGTTTGCATTTCCATAAATGGTCTGCATGGGCAGCTTCGAAACACAAATGATTGAATAACTCTGGGAGGCATGGACACAGTGCATTCATATGCCATTAGTTGATGAAATTGTTACAAGAGTGGATGGCCTGTAGTCGCCATTGCTGTACAGCAATACCCAATACTGGTATAACGCGAGTAATTACGACGGGATTCGCAGAAAGTACACACGATCGAAGCGTCTACTTTTCAAAAACGTTCCATATTTTCGTATACTTTCCATTTATTTGCTGAAGATCGTTATGCGTCCGGTGTGCGCTTTTCCTGACTGTATAGTGTAATGTGACAATTTCTATGTCCTATGGCATACAACATTACATGCTTTCTTTTTAAAAGTATTTCCTCTTGGAAACTAGAGTATGATTGCCGCGATACTTCGCACCAAAATTTCATCAGGGCGTTAGGTACTCGCGTACAGCCGTTGCCACGGGCAACGCGATACGCATCCTGCAGGCAAGCAACGCTGTTGACTCATGAGCAGGTTCTCATGAATGTGAAGGTTCTTGAGCGCTTCCTTCTTAACTGGAATTAGCCCTGTAATGAAATGCCGTTGATGACATTGTGTCTTCAGTTTGACATGACTTAATAGGGAGCTTTAGCAGCGCCAGCTTACTGTACAGTAGTGACTGTAATGCCGTACCGTCATAGTCGGCACACGGCTATTTTACTCGGAAAGAGCTGCCCTATATAGTTGCTCGGTAAGCACGGAAACTTCATCAGATGTTAAAACTTGCTGGTAAAGTTCTCACAAGCTAAATTTTCTACGTGCCGGCCACGACGGAACGCCATTACCGTACTTACCGTGCGGTAAGCCGCCGTTGCTAAAACTCCTTTTCGTCTCTTTCTTTTCGAAGTGAATGCCGTTTATTTACGTCGAAACAGGCGGAATAATCAATCGTCGCGTGTTTTCTCACCGCTTCCCTTTTCAGCTGAATATGCTCGGGAACACAAAGAGAAATGCTCTTGACATGTGAGAAGGGGAGCACGTGTTAGTTTCAATCACGTCCCAATGCGTGCACTCGGGTCTGTCAAACTCGGGTCAACAAAAGCGCGTGGCCTGCACAAACACGTAGACCTTGGCCGCAAGTGCCGCGCGCTTCGCTCCCCACCCTCGTACCCACGGCCGTCCGCCGTTTCTAGAAGCAGTAGCTCAAAATTTGCTCGGACAGTTGTAAAAATCCCCAAAAGAAAAGTGTTGCCTACTTTCCCCTCGGTCCCGGAGGGGGGCGTGACCTCCGTGATAGGGGTGTATAAGAAGTGGACAGTGCGAAAACAAAAGAAAAACCGAGTGCGAACAGTCAAGCCCTAGAGACCCGAGCGTTGCCTTTCTTGTTTGCTTTAAGTTTGCAAGGGCGCCTGATCTGCAAACAGTCTCTATGCAGGGAACGCTCTCGAGAGGACGTCGGCCTTCGACGGTTCACCACAACGCGAGCGTCGAGGGTCCGCGTCTGGGCAGAGGAGAGACAGAGCCTCGCCATAATGCACGCGGCCCCCGAGCGGACCACAGCCCGTGCGCGGAACAGTTTCTGTTTTGGGACCTCTCCTCCCATCTGAAACACACAGCAGCGGCAGCAGCAGCGCAAGCCTCGTTCTTGTATACTGCTTTTGCGCTCAACGCAGGGAGTGCTGCCACACATGCTGGAGCTCGGACCCTGTTTACACCCCGTCAGCGAACCCCTGCCCGTCACCCCCCTCCTTCCAAGCGACCCCCCATTCGCCTTTTGAACCCATAAGCGAGTTGCCCCCCCCCCCCCCCCCCCCGAAAAAAAAATAATAATAAAGGAGGAAGAGGGGGCCTAGCGACACTGTACAAACCTCTTGCAATGTCCCTTCCCACCCCCTTATTTTCCACTTCGACTTGATAAGAGAGGCGAGTAGAGAAGCACGCCACTGCGCCGCCAATGCACTCCGAAGCACTCGGTATAAGCGTTCCTGTCTCGAACATTATCGACTGCGGAACTGCCGCTAGTATACTTCGGAAGCGTGCACTATATATGTGTACGCCACGGCGTGGCAGCAGCGGTCCATTTTCGTCACTCGGCAAACACATGAAGTGCGAGCTAACTATGCGCCGACGATGCCAAAATGTGTCCTCTTTCGCAGCCCCTGCGGTCTCTCGAATCGCACCCTACACACTGCCGCGAACCGATAACAGCGGGGAGAACGGAGAATCTGAAAACGCTGGGCGGTGCTTGGAACGGAAGGGGCGAAGGGCGCGTGTTTCATTTCTTGTTTATTCTACACTTGAGGAAAGAAGGAAGACATATATATGTATAGAGAGAGTCATGTTTCTTGTTTCTTTCTCGGGTTTTAATCTTTGGTTTTATTATTTTGCAGCGTCCTCTCGCCTTCAGTTTCGACGGGCTAACGTTGAGCGACGAGGGAAACCCGTTCCTCACTGAATGGAAGAGGACGCCACTGGCGGCATCGGAGGACGTGCTGGGAGCTAAGCCGGCGGCGAGTGATTTGTCGGCTGAAGGAACCCCTGTAGTGCCCCGTGTAAAAAAGGATCTTTGCAAGGAGCGTCGATTGGCGCACTGCATATGTCTGAAACAGGGGCCTCAAAGTCACCTCAACTGTCCTGCCGAAGTCACGTAACTTTATCGTGCATGGGCCGGAACAGTGACGAAAGTTCAAAAGGAAGGGGAAAAGGGAAGGGGGGAGGGGGGGGCTAAAGAAATGTCTGCTGAAGTAGCCATTTCAAACAAAGTCGTTCCATATTTCATGTATTGGTCATTCCTACAAAGGGGATTTCGCGTCAGGATTCGAGCAACGCGGAAACATACCGATACCGATCTCTGGAGTGACTGTAATCCTGACTCCGATTCCCATGGAATGAAGACAGTCATGCGCGGACGGGGCCGCATGCGGACCGTGTTTTAGCCGCGTGTTTGAGACCCGTGTTTTAAAGCATCCAGATATCATCAAAATGTTGTCCCTTCTTGCCCATGACGCAGACTTTAGGGAATTACGTTCCTTGTCGCTGTCCCTGCTAATAAGGGCTGCTCTGCCCTTGAGGTGACCATTAGGTATAACCCTTTCTCTCTTTCAGGTTTGCACCTTCAATTACCACGAGTACGAACTGCAATGCAAGAAGCCGAACTGTCAACTACTTCGCCTTTCCCAGAAGAGAGCGACAGGTGGTGTTACAAACTATTACAACGCAATGCCACCAATTGTCGCCATGATTGGTGACACGTTGCACATTGCTATTAAGGGGTGATATCAATCTTTCTTGCTTGCCGAAGCAATTACGAAAGGCCGCTGGTTATTATTATTATTATTATTATTATTATTATTATTATTATCATCATCATCATCATCATCATCACACCCATTCTCTTGGTATTTCATCCAGCAGAGCAGACTTAAAGTGCGACAGCACGCTCGAATTCCATTTCTTAAATTATAATGCTCAGCGCGTGCTGTCTCGTCTCCCACATTATACTGAAATAAGACGCTTTGCTCGACAGCTTTACTCTCGCTTTCAACAGCGCTTCCTACAGACAGCTGCAGCCATTTTGCTTCTGCAACTAAGAAAGCAATGACCCTACAGACTATGTGTGCTTATCCTCGCACACCGTAACTACGCAAAACGATAGAGTGAATGAGAGAGAGAGAGAGAGAGACATTTGGCGTAACGTTGACCCCGTCGAGCCATGTCGCGAAAAGGAGAGTATAAGGCACCACGTGGGGGCAAGGTCGGCGCAGCTGTTGCGGCGCACGAGAGAGCCATAAAAACCGAGAACCAGGTGTGTCTTATAACCTTTGTTTATGGAAGCACCAATGCCTTTAAAATGAGCCCTTCACACTTAAGCGAGAACAGTACAAAATCTACACGGCGCTCGCGCTCCTTTGAACCGACACGTGCCGTCGATTCTAGCGTTATGCGCAGTATAAGGTCGGCAGTTTCCTTTTCTTTTTGTCTCGACGCAACAACTTTCTCAGCAGCGGCTTTTAAACAAAGAGTAATAACCTGACCTCGTGTGTTTAACTGCCTCAAGACGGCGGCCGTGCCTTCAGACTTGTACATTGTCTTACGCTCCGCAGAAAGACGTTTTCCAAAGCACGTCCGGTCAATAGCGGGCAAACGTAAATGTGGAGCCATAACACGTTGTGTGCCTGCCCATTCGCTTTACAGCCCGTATTGATTTTTGCAGCAACAGGTGTAGCGAGAAGCCCGTACTTTGGAAGGCGCCGCTGTCGCTGCTTTCTTTACTTTGTTCTCCTGCGCTTCTTGTGTTCATTGACTTGAAGTTACTTTCGTATATTTGCTTGATTTTTGTAAACGCCGTGCAATTGAAATTTTGTTTTTATTTCTTCTTGTTACGGCGCAGAGAACTCCGAACCGGAGGCAGTCCAGACAGCTACGCTGTTATTGATTAACGTTAACCATCGCCCTTAGAAAGTGGGTAACGATCTAAGCTTTACACAGTGAATTGTGCTTGAACAACGGTTGCGACATTGATGTCGAAACGTCAGCCCTTTATAGAAAATCGAGCTCATATTTCAAGTTCTCGAAGTCTTGCAACACCTTTTATGAAGCTGGGCGCATTGTATGATCCTGACATGTCGAACGTCATAGTCCATCAGGTTTCATGAATGGTTGCAGCTTCATTAAGAACGAAAGACAGCGCCGTTCGCAAATAACGCATTGTTTGTGTTTGATTAAGGTGAAAGCCTTGCGCCGCTCATGAGTCGTAAAAAAATCTGTAAAGGCGACCTTAATGCATGCTTGCCGAACGGTCCCTATAGACTTAGTGCAGTTTGGTTCACCCAGCTAGACCCAGGATAAAGTTGATTTTGGAGATTTTTTGGGGGTTTTACGTCCCAAAACCACCATCAGATTATGAGAGACGCTGTAGTGGCGAGCTCCGGAAATTTCGACCACCTGATGTGCTTTAACGTGCACTGACATCGTACAACACACGGGCCTCAACATTTCGCCTCCATCGAAATGCAGCCGCCGGCGGCAGGGATTCCATCCCGCGACCTTCGGATGAGCAGCCGAGTACCACAGCCACTAGGCCACCTACCTTCATTTGATTGTCATTAATTACCAAGATGGTAAAATTAATATTTTCTGTACTAAGCTTACGCCTTGATATCTTTGTGCTGTTTTGGTTGACTGGGGCAGACCTTAGGATACGCTCAGTAGCCCGTACACGCATATACGATGAAATGTCGTGCGCACCCATCCCCATTTAAGTTATTTTCATTAATTATGACTAAGATAGAATTACTCTATTCTGTACTAACCTTATGCTTTGACACCGCATCTACTACACAGAACTCTGAACTTGGTGTTTTTAGATCTTTTTATTTCCAGTTTTCTTTTTCTTTGTTAAAAAAAAAATTTCCCGGCCACAGCGGCCGCATTTAGATAGAGGTGAAGTGCAGAAAACACCCGTGTACTTTGACTTCGGTGCACGTTAAAGAACCCTAGGTGGTCAAAATTACTCCGGAGCTGTCGACTACGGGTCGTGTTTCATATTCATAGGTGGCTTTGGCCCGTAAAACCCTATTAGGTCTTCGTCTTCTTATTCTTTTTTATTTCCGTAACAAATCCTATCAGGAGGTGAATCAGAGATGCCGAGCAAGAAACGTAACGTCGATATAGGCGATGGCGCCGTAAAATCCGGCGTCAAGACGAATGGTACCAAAGGCCACGCGTTCCATGCACCCGTACAAGTACGCTGGCCGCATGAATTAAACTGAATCGAAGTCGAATATAATTCTATTAATGTGAACCAAAGGTGAAACATCATAAATCAATGTGAATCAGGCATGAAATTGTGTGACCAAAATTAAATGAAGAATGATAACGTAAATTAATGTAGATCAAAGACGAATTAACAATGCACTCCATTCAGAATGTCAAAGTAATTTAGTGAGTGTCTGGTGAGAGCATAGGCACATGAGGAGCTGCACATAAGGAGCTACACATAAGAAGAAGAACCTATGCTGTCCTTATGTATAGCTAAAGGAACTGTAAATTTCTGAACACGTAATGCGCTGCAAGCGGCAATAATCACGATAGGGAAAAGAGAACATAAACGTGCAGTTACGTTCTATATCGTATGCAAGAGACTGTCGAATCCGCACGTACTAAGGCGACATCTACTACAGTATAGTGACGCGAGACTTCGCAGGTAATTACATGATAAGTACCTTCAGTACGAAGCCATTTCCTAAATTCATTGCAGGGGTTCCATGTGTGTCAGTGTCTCCTCTATATAGTTGCAGAAGAACTGTGGCGGAGACTTCACAGATTCATCATCATCATCATCATCATCAGCCTGTTTAGGTCCACTGCAGGACAAAGGCCTCTCCCAACGATTTCCAATCCACCCTATCCTGAGCGAGTTGGTTCCACTTTATGCCCGCAAACTTTTTAATTTCATCGCTCCATCTAACCTTTTGCCTACCTCTGTTGCGTTTTCCCTCTCGTGGTATCCATTCCGTCGCTCTTACTGTCCACCTATTATCCTTCCTCCTCATGACATGTCCTGCCCAGGTCCACTTCTTTCTTTTAATTGATAAGATAATATCGGCTACTCCTGTCTGTTCTCTGATCCACTCCGCTCGTTTTTTATCTCTTAGCGTTACCCCTATCATTTTTCTTTCCATTGCACGTTGCGTGCACCTCAGTTTCATCTCTAGTTTTTTCGTTATTCTCCATGTTTCTGCACCGTACGTTAGTACTGGGAGAATGCAGTGATTGAATACTTTTCGCTTTAATGAGAGCGGCAAGTGTCCGGTCATGATTTCGTAATGCCTTCCGAATGCGCTCCAGCCCAGCCTTATTCTACGGAGAATTTCATTTTCCTGGGTAGGAGTTCCTGATATTAACTGTCCCAGATATACATATTCGTTTACACATTGTAAGGGTTCATTGTTGATTTTAAATTCCTGTTCCTTAGCTAAGCTATTGAGCATAACTTTGGTCTTTTGCCTATTCATTTTTAATCCAATTTTAATGCTTTCCCTGTTTAGGTCATCAATCATGTTTTGTAGTTCGTCACCATCATTGCTAAAGAGCACAATGTCGTCTGCAAATCTTAAATTGTTTAGATATTCTCCGTCTATTCGAATGCACTTTTCTTCCCAGTCTAGACGTTTAAAGACTTCCTCTAAACATGCAGTGAATAGCATCGGTGATATTGTATCGCCCTGTCTCACGCCTCTCCTGATCGGGATTTCTCTGCTTCTCTCATGTAGGAGCAGTGTGGCTGTGCAATCTTTGTATATGTTGTTTATGGTTCTCACGTATACGCCAGGTACCCCTTGACGATGTAGAGCTTCTAGAACTGCTTGCATTTCTATGGAGTCAAATGCTTTCTCGTAGTCGATAAACGCCATGTAAAGAGGTTTGTTATATTCCGCGTACTTCTCAATTACTAGGTTGATAGCGTGGCTGTGGTCCATTGTCGAGTAACCTTTCCTAAAACCAGCTTGTTCTCTCGGTTGGTTAAAATCGAGTGTTTCTCTTATCCTCGTAGAAATTACCTTTGTAAATAGCTTGTATATTACTGGGAGTAGGCTGATTGGTCTGTAATTCTTTAAGTCCTTTATGTCACCTTTCTTGTGGATAAGGATTATATTAGCATTTTTCCAGCTGCGCGGTACGCTACATGTCTTGATACATTTCGTGAAGAGCGATGCAAGTTTTTCAAGTACAATATCTCCTCCGTCTTTGATCAAGTCGGCTGTTACACCATCGTCACCAGCTGCTTTACCGCGGGACATGCCTTTGGCAGCTTTTTTGACTTCGTCAGCGGTTATACATGGAATTTCGGTGTTCTCCTCTGGTTCTATTTCTATTAAGGTTGTATGGTCTGTCTGAGAGCTGTACAGTTCCGAGTAGAAATCTTCAGCTACCTTTACTATTTCGGTGAAACTGTTGATAACGTTACCTTGTTTATCTTTTAGTGCATGCATTTTGTGTTGTCCTAAGTGCAGTTTCTTTTTGACCGATTTAATGCTGGTGCCTTTCTCCACTGCTTTATCTATTTCTCTCATGTTAAAGTTTCTTACATCTCTTTGCCTGGCTTTACTGATCAATTTCGATAGTTCTGCGAATTCTATCTTATCTTTTGATGAAGTTACTTTCATTTGTTGGCGTTTTTTTATTAAGTCCTTGGTAGATTGGGACAACTTACTTGTTGTTTGCTTTGCTGTTTTACCCCCGACTTCTATCGCGGTTTCAAGGATTGTTTTCGTTATGGTTTTGTTTATTTGTTCTAAATCGTCACCGTTTTCTTCTAAGGCCTCGAACTTGTTGCTTAGGGCGACTTTAAATTCGTCGTCTTTCGCTCTGATTACCTCTACATTACATTTTTTTTTAGTAAATAATTTAGTTCTTGTTTTCTTTAGGTTAAGTACAATCTTTGCCCTTACTAGTCTGTGATCGCTGCATTTTATCTTCCCCACTACTTCTGTGTCTTGAATTATACCTGGTTGTTCGCAAATTATGAAGTCGATTTCATTCTTTGTTTCCCCGTTAGGGCTTTTCCACGTCCACTTCCTATTCTTGTGTTTCTTGAAGAACGTATTCATTATTCGAAGCTGGTTCCTTTCGGCAAATTGTACTAGCATTTCTCCACGGTTATTCCTACGGCCGACGCCGTAGTTGCCTATCGCCTGCTCTCCACTTTGTTTCGTTCCTACTTTTGCGTTGAAATCCCCCATGACTACTGTGTATTGCGTCCGTACTTTCTTTATTGCTAATTCGATATCCTCGTAGAATTGTTCTACTTGTTCATCGTCGTAGCTCGTTGTTGGCGCATATCCCTGGATTATCTTAAGTTTATACCGCTTATTTAGTTTTATTACGACGGATGTTACCCTTTCGTTAATGCTGTAGAATTCATCTACGTTGCCCGCTATATTTTTGTGGATTAGGAACCCAACGCCATATTTTCTCTTTTCGGGTAATCCTCTATAGCAGAGGACGTGTCCATTATTTAAGACTGTGTAAGCTTCGCCTGCTCTCCTAACTTCGCTAAGGCCAATGACGTCCCAATTAACTCCCTCTAGTTCCTCGAGTAATTCCGCTAATCTAGCTTCGCTTGAGAGGGATCTTGCATTGAACGTTCCAATGTTTAGATTCCAGTGGCGGCCTGTCCGGGTCCAGTGGTTGTTACCGCCCTCTGCTGCTTCACAGAGCTGACCGCCGCCGTGGACAGATGTTCTGCAGCTGCTGGACACTGAGGGCGAGGGTTTAATTGTAGACATCGTGTGGGAGGTGGTGGCCAAGTACTTCACCAGGGAGGCCAATTCCTGTTCTGGTGTAGGAGTGAGTTGTAAACGGCACTTGAACGACTGAAAGCCTTTCAGGTGTCCAACCGTCGCCAGGACCCCCCTACCGACGTAATCTCGAGCTTATGACAACCATCCTTAAAAAAAAAAAAAAAAAAAAAAGAGGGGGGGGGAGGGGGTCGAACCTGTGATCCTCGGCGGTCTCAGTAGCCGCGTTTCCGCATCGTTAAACGTACACGCTTACAAAGCATTTCATGCGCGATAACTTCTATGTGCGTTACTATTTTGTACAGTATTTGGTCTCAAAATGTCCGCGATTATCTAGTTTTGCTGATCGCGACATCCAGGACGTCATGGTTATTAAAATTGCTCTGACAGGTAGCTGGGCGCGCGTGGAAAATCGTGTTTTAGCGAGCGGTTTGAACTGCGCCGCTGTATGTTTTCGCGCACCGCATTCCGCGCGTAGCGCGAACGTTGTAGCAGTTGGGGTAAAAGAAATTATTGCGACCTTCCACGTGGGTAAAACATAAGTATTTTCTTAATTATCAGGTAATAAAAACCATGAACACGAAATCATTTCCTTATTTTATTGTAGGAGGGAAACGTACCTGCGCTCTGTGTGTTACTGTGTCTGTCCTTAGCATGTGTTGTTTCAGCGTCCTAAAAAAATTCGTACATGCAGAAACCGATCAGAGCTGGCAGCGTGGAATGCAAATCAAACCTTCTGCTTTGTATTTGCTCCCGTTGCACGTAGTCGCACTCTTTCAGCTTTTTGAAGTTCTGCCAAGCTCCGGCTTTTCCGCATGCCGGTCATCGGGACGACTATACATAAATTAACTTGTCTCGTAAAACCTTGTAAACAATCTAGATGCAAGCTTTAAGGCGGGACAGCTAAAGAAACAAAGCTGAACTGAATAAGTCGTTTCCTTCACTCCATTTTTCGTATTGCATCATTTGCTTCGACGCTGTAGAAGTATTCACAGCATGGTTTTTCAAGCCGTTTCGTCTCGGCCACGTGAGGACGAGGGCTCAGAGAAACCCGACATAAATCCGAACGGGCTCGCGCGCGCCAGCTCGCGCACCGACGATCTCGTCTCGTGGGGAGAGAAGACTCAAAAAGAGGGCGCGCTTCGGAGGAGAAAGGACGCGGCGGCCCGTTTTCCCATCGTCCTAAAAGGGAACTTCCAGCGCCGCCGCCTGCGCGCCGCTTGCATGCCGACAGCCCTCTTCGGCGCGGCGAGCTTCGCGAGCAGAAAGAAGGACCGCTGGCTATTTCACCTAACACCCGGCGTCTGTCTTCCTTCCCAACCCCACTCCCCGAGTCTGAGGGCCGTAAAAACCTGGCTCCGTGAGCGCGCTCGACGGAAAAAGGCGCGGCCCGGTAAAACGGCCTGCTGAATATAAAGAACAGAAAGAAAGCAGATGATGAGAACATCAAAAAAAAAAAAAAAGAAAGTGCGAAAGCGCCCGAGTAAGAGGTGTGGGTCCCTACAAAAACGAGAGAATTACGCGCGGAGTTAGGGAGAGAAAGAGAGTCGACGACAGGCGGCTGGGGGGCAGTTTTTGTGTGCCGTTTCGTCCTGGTATACAGAAGTCACAAGGTATAGAGGAACAGGGGGACGGAAGCAGGCTTGCAAAGTGCGAGAGGACGTTCTCTCTATATGCTCGCCGAAGCCATATTTCCCGACGTTCTGAAGCAGGACGAGCGAGGGAGCTCCCGTGTGGCGGCAGCGGCGACAGCACCCGACCTCTCGTCGGGTTCTTGGACCCATCTGTCACGCGGACCCCGAGTCGAAAGACCATACCGAACGGATCTGCATGCCTGCTCTCTACGGTCGGGGGTCCGGCCTTTTGGTTGTCGCACAAAAGGAGTTGCGCTCCGAAAAAAAAAAAAAGCGGCCCGATTTCGGGGGACGACCTTTCTTATATACACACACAACAGTGTGTGAGGGATGGCCAGCAGAGACGCGCTTGTTACGATACCTCTCCCCTCTCCTACTACCTTTGGCTCTACCTTTGGCTGCCGCCGTTATTGTCGCGCCCAGCGTTTACGCGTCGAATGGCGGCCGACGACTACAAAGAGCACACTGGGTCGCGTGAGTGTGCGCCGCTCGTTTTTGGGGGTCCTTTCGTGGGGTTCTCTTGTCTGGCAGCCGGATCGCGAGATGCGTCTTCTACGATGTTCGCGCATGCGTGTGTTGGTGTACTGGCAGTGACGCGTGTGAGCAGGGCACGTTGGGCATGTATGTAAAGTGGCCTTCGCGTGGCCCCGCTGATACCTGCAGCGGCGAATATCAAAGAGGAGCGCCTCGTCAGCAGTATCGAGCCTGAGTGCGTCTTGCAGTCAACGTTCGTTTTTGTGTGGCGCTGAATAAACGGTCGCTATTGTCTCCTTTCCCCCCGTGCATATCGTAAATACGCTAAACGTGCACCGGCTTGTCAACGGCTGTTATCGGGTAAAAGGAAGCTCGACGGAGTGTTCCTTTTGTTGCGTCTACGGGAAACGTCCGCGCGCGAAGACGGACGCCGTATGTCTTTGGGTGCGGAAGTTACTCGAAGCCGGGGTTCGACTGTGAATCTTCGTGCACGAGCTTTTGGTCATGATGTTAAATGACGAAGCATTTCTCTGCGAACTTGAGTCACTTCGACCGTATCTATCTAGTTTCCCAGGTCTCGGTGCTCTGCTAGTCGTCTCGTTCACTTGGTATATCTCGATATTTGGGAGGTAGGGTATGAAACGAATGTGTTCCGAACATGGATGATTGATTTTGCCATCACTAATGTGATATACTTCTTCATGTACGTCACGATCAACGACACTGCAATCACGTGTGGCTCATACCTGTAATGCTCGGCTCGTGGTACGCAGGTATGCGCCACATGTGTTTGAAACTTGTACAGTCAAGGACGAACTAAAATAGACGTAATTGTCGTAGCTTGCGATTGGAATGTAGAAACAAGCACACTGACACAAACGAGCGCGCTGTAATGACCGAAGGCAACCTACCAAGCGGTAGGAGATTAAGAATCGAACCCGTGCCCCTGAGGTGCCAAGCAAACACGCTACCATACCGCTACGGCGGCTCCTCCCACGCGGGACAGCATCAACCTATTGGACCAGCAGTTCTGATGATGATGGTGCTCCTGTGGCGTCAGTTACACATCTAGTGTGTGCTAAGCGCCGTCATAGCAATGTAATAAACTGTACTTGTGTTCTACTGTCGCTCGGCATGAACTTGTCCAAATATGCTCGATTCCGTATGAATACCTCAACGGACGACGCTTATGATACGTACAGTGCTCAGGGATTGAAATGGGACATGTAAACGTTGAGTTAAATCAACTAAAATGTGCAACTGCTCGCTGTAACCGCGTCATGTAGCTGCGAATCTGACCTGCGAAGGTAGTGGTCTTTCTCGTGCAAGTATACGAACCAATTTTACACCGGTGCTACACGAATTGTAGATTGTAGAAACAAGAGTGTCTGCATTACTTAGCCCCAACTTTTCCCATTTCAGTCCATGAGTACTGTACATCAGCTCAGCATAGCGCGCACTTAATTCTCTTCGAAGAAACAGACGTCTGTGCACTAATGTGAGTGCAAACGTTTCGTCGTACCATGAGCTACATCATTCAATCGCTGCGGTGCCGTCGGCGTTCGTGGCTAGCCCACGTTAGCCATACACGCGCATCCATCATGCACATTGCATATGCGTTCTTGTTTTACGTAACTCAGCTGAATTCCAAGCAAGTCGTTGCAGGCAATTTTCGCGCTGACTGGTTCGCGCATGACACCGATTGCCACAATGCATGAGACCCTGCAGGATTTTCTTTTATTTCTTTTTTTCTTATGGTTTCGACCAACTCAGCCGCTATCTGCCGAAATCAAAGACCGGGTTAGTAATTGTGATTCGGTTAAAAGGGTCCTGCACCATTTTTAGAACATAGCAGACGGTCTCGATGAGTCTATAGGAGGCCCCAGTGAACGTGTGAGCCAAATAGTATTGCACTGCACGCACCATACCATTTGTCATTCGGTTTCAAATGCAGCTGGTAATCGCCGGTCTTTCTGTCAAATAATTACGTCACATACGAGCACCGACAACGTCTCTTACATTTTCCGATGCTTGTAAAGAACGGACGCATGCATTCTCTTTATTTTTTGAGCTTAAGACGAAAAAATAAAGCGTTTCTGAGGATATTTCGGCAGTCATAGAATCAGCCAGTGCTTGTTCTGACTCAAGCGATCTAGTTCGTACTCCGCGTAACTAAATTGGTGAAAGAATGGCAGACGGTTTCCAGCTGTATTTAAAACCAAACCACCCATTTTCTGGTGCGCGCAGTGCAATATATTTGACTCGCACGTTCATGAGTCTCCGCGACTGATCTCTCATGTGGAGAACTTCGCTGTTGAACGGCTCCACTCGTTTACAGGAGCGTCAGTGAGGAAATACGGCGTTCATAACTCGAGTAGCTGCGATATACATTATATAAATATGCCAAGCTGATCGAAAAGTGCGGCCTAAGATTACAAATATCGTAAGTATGGCCATGTACGCTTTTTGTGACGCATCAGAAAGTTATATGTATGTAAATGAATATTGAACTAATGCTTCATTTTGACAAAGCGCTGGCAGCAAATTAAGATTGCGCGCTTCTCTGTATGCTAAGCAATGAATGTGGAGCTTGCTCTTGCTGAGGCAGCCGAAGTAACTGACGAAGTACGCACGCTGCAACAAAGCTGTTTTTAATGTGCCACTTTCAGGGCGCACTTTTGCTGTTGTCTGTTAATGCTTACTTGATGCACACGTTCTCATGACGCTTTGTTCCGAGAAAATTAACGTAATATCGCGCTTCGATGCGAGATTAGGGAGGGGACCTCAGCTTACACATTCATAGCTTAAAGTACTAATTTTCTCACTCCATACAATATAAATGAATGATTCTGAGATAGTTACGTTACAAAGCTTACGCCCAGTTAGATTCCGCCATGACCGAAATATTTTGTGCAAGTAATTCTGCCTTCTTCGTAAGCTTGCATCCTCTTTCTTATTACGTATTCTTAACTCGGTAGCTTGTTTTCTTCAACGCTGCCGTAATCTTGTAGGTACACAAGGACCCAAAGCAAAGCTGTGCTACCGCCGCCTTGTATGTAGCGGTCGTGGTTCTGCACGCACTCAAGGTCCCTTCTTGTTGTCAGTGTTTTCTTAGCAAGTAGGCGAACCCCACTCCTGCCTTAAGTAGAGGGTTCCCGTAAAGCAGGAGCCTCGATTCGATTCAAAAGTCGTCCGGCCCCGGCAGGAAAATAAAAGTGAATCCGGGAAGGGGGAAGGGGGGGAACGTCAGGTGTGAAGCGGACGACACTTCTTCCCGTTCCTTGTAAAACAGCCGGGACGCCGCGCATTCAGCGGGCCACTCCAGGTGAGTATCCGCACCACTCGCCCCCACCTTTCTTCAGGGCCGAGTCTTAGCATGTCTCTCTCTTTCCACACGCCGGCCCAGCCGAATCGCGAGCGAGCACAGCGCTCCGAAGCTGTCAACGGGCGCACCCGCTTCGGCGGGGTGTTCTTGCGCCCTACACACAAGCCGGGGACCTCTGCGTGCCTCGCAGACCGTATCGCTCACGCTTGTTTGCCTTCCAATGGGGGACGGATGTAAATCCGTCGTGTACACCGCTATAACAGCTCGGTTCCGCCCTACAACGGTAAGATCGCGTGCACGAGCCGTCCGTGTGCATTAATGCTGCATAGCCTTCTTCGAGAGGCTCAGCTGTTGAGCTATACAGTCGCCGACAGCCGTATCATGGCAACGACACCTTTCTTTTTCTTTCTTTTTTAGCAACGAAGCTGCTTGAGCTTGCCAGAGTTTGCCCTGTCACGAAATGTGACCTTGCCTAGGAACCAAGCGACGTTACATCTAACAGCATAACCGTGTATGGCCTCGACATCATGCTATATCACGTAATATGACGTCACAATGACACGTGAGCGGAAGAAGATGAAAAAGATGATAATCATAATGATGCTGATGATAATGAAGATGCTGAAGACGATGATGATGACTATGAGGATGAAGAACACGGAGACGATGATTATGATGATGATCGGCCAACTTCACTGTGATCTGGCCTTGCGCGACCTAGTGGAAGCCGGGAACTTTCTTCTTTTTTTTTTTTGTGCGCGTGTGCACACTCATGCCATCATTTCCTGGAACCCTAAAGAACTCGCCATTACGGATTAGAAGTCGCATTATCATCATCATCAGCCTGTTTACGCCCCCCGTAGTGCAAAGGCGTCTGGCATAGATCCCGGTGTGCTGTGCTAACCGCGACCACTTTATCCCCGCAAATTTCTTGACCTCATCTTCACACCTAACTCTTTGCCACTCCCTGCCACGCTTGCCTCCTCATTGGAATATGGCCTTGGCAGCGCTTAACGCGAGAACTTTATCTAGAGAGGCAAGTCTAGAGGTGCTGTTTGCGGAATTAGCTGGCATTAAATGGGGTATAATAAAGCTTGGGGAGGTTAGGAGGACGGGCGATGCCTTTGCAGTACTGGAAAGAAAAAAAAAAAGAATGAGTGGCATATATACAGGCTCATGCTATTGGTTCCTTTAATGGCCCAGCTGAGCCTTTAAGAAACTTGTCCAACTGCAGACAGTGAACTAAAGGCCATCGCATGCGATTTGTGGCAGCGTTGGAATGTGCACGCAAGGCGTTCTTTATATAGTCATGACATTCGCCAGCGACGAGTGCATGAAAACACTCCCCGCTGAACTGGCTGCAAGATAGTGACGGTCAGTCTGAACAAATCTTGCTGCAAATCCAAAGGAACCATCCATGAGGAGTATTACACGATGCCTGCATTCTCATAAAACATTACGAGATTCAAGCGTTCGATAGTGTGTTCCAAGTCGTCTGCACAACTGTTGCGGTTGCTCTGTCAACAGACTATACAGTCAAAATCTCAATCCCGTTCAACGAGAGTGCCTTTTGCTTCTCTCGTTGAACGCGATTGCGCCTTTGACGGATGAAATCGTCACTATGACGATATCGTGGGCGGTCCGCAGAAAGGACGTTTACCTGGAAGCAGTGTTGCATAGAATGCGACGCCCACACAATATTAAGCACTGCTGTTCAGGCCACTGGCCTGAACGCCGCGACTGGTTGTGTATGTAGTAGTAGTAGTAGTAGTAGTAGTAGTAGCAAAGATTAATCGGGAAAACGGTCCATTTCCTACGCGAAGGCTGTCAGGCAGTGCCTGGTGGCCACATAATGAGCGCATTTGATATACCGTGGTGCTGGACACCCAGGCTTGTGGCTAATACAGCTTGAACAATAATAAATTCAAATCATGCGCTGTATCAATATTTCTTTTGTCCTCTTTGAATGTAATTGCTAAAATAAACACGTGATTTTGCAAGTAAGACGTTTCAGAACTGCGGGCCAGCAAACTTGGAATCCTGGGTCGCTGCAGCCACTTTCCCCGCCTAATGGGCTGGCATGGTGATGGACGGTTGACCTTCATCTAAATGGCTCCACGAAGACGTCCCTTCAGTCTGACCTCATCGGACAGAGCTTTCCGGTACGTCCTGAGGCATGGGATACTGTACCTTATTCATATTGCCCAACGATTCGGCATATTTGCGTGGCTTTGGTTTCGACAATGTGCCTGCAAATGGCATAGCCGCAGCTTATTATGCTAATGCGCTTGACAATCCTGGCAGCTGCATGATTATTCCAGCTGGCCATTGAATGGGCATCATATTGCTGGCTGTTTAGCAGCATTTGAACCTGCAGTGGGAACCGCCGCGGTCTATTCCCATTAATATCATTGGTGCAATAAGGCGGCAAACCTGAGCCTCGGTAGCCTGTTTGGGCTCGTTACGAAAGTACATATGCCACTGAAGCGTCATTGGAAAGGGCATTTCTAATAGCGGTAGCATCGCTACCCATTTGCATGCCCAGGGTTTTTCAGCCACCAAACCAATTTTATCCAAGGGGTAATTGGGTTGTATTTGCGCTCAAGGTGTCCAGTAAGAAGATATAGTGACGGCGTCGTTACTCGGGTCAGTAGTTGTATTGTAGAAATCGATCTATCTATACAGCAATGTATCCATACAGCAGGAGATAGGAAAGGCTATGAGTCGAGGAGGATATTTTAAGAATTATGATGTGGGAAGCCCTCGCGAAGTCTCGTCAGCGTCTTAAGCACGTCTTACCAGATCGGATGCTTGAGATAATGTCTCCTTTCACATCATTTCGTTCTTGCAAATGGTGCAAGAGGAAACTATTAGCTGCAACATCTAAAATCGTTGCCTTTACGTAATGTTACGGTAGCAATCTTTCAATTTTTTTGATGACCCACTACTCCAGCCATTGTAGTCGTCGTTGCTGTGTACGATCGAGTCGATTACTGCTCCCGATGACACCATGAGTGCCTGAACACCAGTGAAGTCTGTTTAACGTAAATTCGTTAAGCTCACCTGGACAGAGAGAGAGAAGAATGAGAGGCTGAGAGCTTAAGTAGGCGCATGGAGATGTTTTCATTTGGATTAAAAAAATATATATCATATTACATTAGGAGACACCTCATTTTCTCCTAGTGTCCACTTTGGCCACCAGTAATTTTTCGTCCTATCTACGAGTCAATTATCAATTAGTTATATGTGAACGGTCCTTGCGGCGTGACGGTTTTGCGGGGTCCAATCATGTCCCGCCATCTTTCGGTCGCGGCGGGAAGCTTCCGCAGCGCTGCGGGCGAAGTTTCGCGGTGTCGTGGAAATCGCGGGCCGAATTCAGGAAACGTTTTGTTCGTAAGCGCCTTCTGCTATTGGCTAGAAGACAACTCATGATGTATCCGGCATTAGGATTAGCTATTGTCCTTACGAAAAATGTAGCGTCATATGTTTTTTTATGAATGCGAGCTATAGATTCAAATACCCATATAACACGCGGTGACATTGTGGCGTTGTTCAATTGCATCAACAGCGTCGGCCCAGCTTCATCACGCTGAAAAGAGGAAACAACAAAAGGAATCTTGCCGTTAAAGGAACACAGAAAAATGCAATAAATTTGCAACCTTTCATAAAAGTCAATATCGAATAGGACTTCAGCAAAATAAGTGAGGTCAGCCATGTCATTTGACGCTACTCACGTCAAAATAAAAAAAAAATCGTGTCAATTTAACCTTAGCTTAGTTTGAACTAAGCTCTCGATAATTAACACATTTGTTCACTGCGAGATACTTTAATGGATGCAGGCTACTCTTTACAGCGTTGGTCATGTCTTGCGGCGTTATTGGATTGTAAAACGAGTGGATAATAAAAGTAAAGAAAAAAGTTGATTGAATGTTTGAAGGAACTTGTCGCCAGTATTGCCGACCTTCTCGACCAACTTGTCAAGCTTGTCCTAGGAACCCTGCCCATGCTGTAACGAGTGCAGACTCCCCGCCCTCCCTCCCCCCCCCCCCCCTTTTTTTTTTTCTTTTTCTTTGACGCATTTTTCCAGTCATCCGTGGAACATCTTATGTGGTGGTGAGTCCAAAAAAGCTAGGGTATAAAAAAGAAGGCATCTATTTCCATTGGGTGTACACGCACTTGAAGTATCCTTTTCTGCACCAGCAAATTGACGCGTAACCCTGTCACACCGAGGGCCAGCCTCAGGTCAGCTGGCCAGTTTGTAGTATACTCTGTAGAGCTTTAGTTTGTCCGTAAACTTCTTCACGTTTACGGATACCGGTTTAACGGGAAAGTGTACGTGACCAGCAGCGCTGGTGGCGACACCTGATGATGCGGAACCTAACCAGGCACACAAAAAACTAATATTATTGTTGCGTGCCCGTTTTGCTTGACTCCTAGTGTAAAGTATTGGACGTGAGATAATAATTGACTCTGAGTACTTTCATTACCTCTTTCGAAGAAAACGCTCACGCTACTAAAAAGAAAATCGAACGCTTTGTAGTTAAGCAAACCGCGAGTAGATGGCGCTAGCAGTTCTACTAGTACTTCCACCGTAAACACGCACGGTAAACCGGTATCCCGCAAACGTAAAGAAGTTTACGGACAAACTAAAACTCTCTTATATCTCTACACGCGTACACGTAATGAAGGGCGTTTAGGTCGCGTACCTTCTGCCCAACGTCGTAGCCCCTTAGCGAAAAAGGAACCGAGGAAAATACATCAGTGGTTCGCGGAACCCATATTGAGAACCGATGTTCTGGACCATAAACAAACATTGTATCTGTGACAGCCGACGCAATTTTACTTCGTGCTCCTTCTAAGTACGTTATACATTTCATTAGAATTGATCGGGTGCTCCGCTTAATTAATATCCGTGCATTACGTGCGTATTTGGACCGCTTACTGGGATGTGCAAGACTCAAGTAAGTACTTCGCCCGGTATACGATGGAGGCAGTACTTCGGGGTGTCGCTCGAGCTCTGTCGGCGTGACTGAGGAGCAAAACGTTGCGTTGGGCTAGCTGGTTCGTGAATTGAGGAAAACAAGACAAAATTGTAGCGCAAAATGACACAATGATAGACACGTGCACGAGACTCGTGCTAGCAAGAATCAACAAAAGAAGCAATAAGAAAGACACATCAATGCAGCATCTTGCAAGCGTCGTTGTGTAGAGTAATGGTTAGTACACTACGCTTCGGAGGATGGGCGCCTTGGTTCGAACCCCGGCACAGGCGAAATCTTTTGTTTCATTTTATACCATCTTTCTTTCTTTCTTTCTTTCTTTCTTTCTTTCTTTCTTTCTTTCTTTAATCGTTTAATCGGCGTGAAAACAAAGGCGTTCATATCCTATGCGAGGTGAATTTGGCGCTAAATTTATAACACGCCTGCTTACACCTGAATGGTGAAAGTGCGATTACTTGACTTGCTGGCTCAGCCGATGACTGAATGAATGTCCTGCGGACTACTGCAGCGCTGACAAGGACACAAGGTCCACTAGGCCAGCCTTGCTGCAAAATAGTCCTACGTATCGTACGCCAGGACAGGCAAGGTATAGCTTGGGTTAGAAGCAGGGACTGCTTCTAACCGCCAAAAGGACTGTTGTCTTGCCTCCAAAAATACTAAACCCGTTCCACGCTTGTGAAATCTGATTAAAAAGCAGAACTGAGCTAGAGTGGGTGTATATAGCGTAGTGGGTATGACGCTCGCCTTTCGGAACGTGAACACTCGTGTTGAAATGATGATTGATTGATTGATTGATTGTGGTTTGGTTGAGGAAAGGACGCTAATTTCTGCAGCCCATGTAGGGAGCACGGCTAAGCGTCCGTGGGGGGTGGGGGAAAGGGAGTGAAAGAGATAGGAGAGAAAAGCCGTAGTGGAGGGCTCCGGAAAATTTAGACCACCTGGGGTTCTTTAACGTGCACTGACAACGCACAGCTAGTACACGGGCCTCTGGCATTTTCGCCTCCATCGAAAATGCGACCGCCGCGGCTGGGATCGAACCCGCGTTGAAATGCCGTCTCGCCAAGAAAGTTTACTTTCCGTGAGAGAGCAAAGAGGCATGGCCTCCCGGCTCCATCATGTGATTAGCCAACAGCTAGCCAGGGGTCCTCTCTGGGGCTCCCAAGGCTGGCTCCCCAGGGACTTAATAAACGCTCATTGTTTCTTTGTCTGTGCTTTGTCTGTGTTAGGTGCGAAGTACCTTGCCCGCTCGGGCTGTCGTCGTCTGCTGTCGTCGTGGTCGTCGTCGCCCGCCACGGTAAAGCAAGAGAGAAGCGCGCGTGGGAACAGCGCACATTGGGCATTGCGTAGAAGTAATGCACGCGCACTCTCGGGATTGGATTGGATTGGGTAAACTTTATTTGTCCAACGGCTGCGGTTTATGCCTGGGGCTTGGCTGCCAGAGGTTCACCGCTCGAGGAACATCTTTCCAGGTCCTCGACGGTGGCTCTCGCCCGATGGACGGCCCACTCTTGGTCTTCAGGAGCCCCGCTGAGGAGGGCGGCTTGCCATCTCTCAGGAAGGCACCCCGCTTCGGTAGGTCCTGCTGTTCTCATCCTCTCGGGGACCAGAACTAATTATGATGATACTCTTAGGTGTGAGTTCGGGCTGTCGGCATCTGCTGTCGGCATCGCCGTCACTGTGAACCAAGGAATAAGCGGTCAAACTACGGTCAAATAAAACAAACGATACCTTAACTGGCATTAGCTGCACGATGGCTGATTCTATAATAAATATACATATGTATCTTGTTGAAACAAATCCAGTCTTCTGCCTCCCATTGCCTTTTAGCGGTGACCGATGCGTCGCTGCATGCCTCGCACCTCCTCAGGTTTCACGTTTGTGGAGCTACATTACTGCAAAATTCGAAAAGAATTCCTTTCTCACCCTTATCCGAAGGTCGCGGGATCGAATCCCGGCTGCCGCGGCTGCATTTCGATGGAGGCGAAATGTTGAGGCCCGTGTGCTGTGCGGTGTCAGTGCACATTAAAGAACCCCAGGTGGTCGAAATTTCCGGAGCCCTCCACTACGGCGTCTCTCATAATCAGAACTCGTTTTGGGACGTTAAACCCCACAAATCAATCAATCAATCTTTCTCACCCTTCCTCACCCCCTCCCCCTCTCTCTTCCTTTCTGTCTTGTTTTTTCCTGTTTCTTTCATCTCTCTCGGTCACTGTTCCTTTCTCTCTCTCCTTTCTTTTTTTCCTCTAGGTCTAGCTCTCATTTTTCTCTTTCTCTCGTCTATAGCGAGGTGTGTTACAATCGTCGCGACAGCACAATATTGCGGTTCCCGTAAATGCATGCTACGCAAGCGCGGCTGCATGACGTGGTACGACGTTCCCTTTCGGAGCGTGGGTACCCGCGTTCGAAGCCCACCTTGCCTGGGGAATTTGTTTTGTTTTATTTATTTGGTCATTTCGGTCTCTCTCTGTCTGTCTTTTTCTTTCTCTATGACCAGTTCATTTCGTCATTTCGCATTCTCTCCTTTCCACTTCGCCTGGCAGAGGTGTGCGCTACATCCGGCTTTCCCTTCCCTCTCTCTTCGCTTTGTCCTCACCCGCTTCGCCAATTTCGCGGACGCTCCGCACGGATGGAACTCAAGATTCAAGAGTTCCGCCGTTAAAATTCAGTGACGCTTCCACCAGGCATTTGCAGGCAACGTGCTCGTGTGGCGCTTGAAGAAAAGCGTTCTCGCACCTGGCGATATACACATTTAACGTACGCGGTAAAATAATCATGTCCACAAAAAGTCAAATATGGCAATCGGAGGCTTACTTTCCATTTGCTTTACTGCACGGCAGAAGAAAGAACTCTTCCACCCCCCGCCTATCCAACGCACCCCTAGCACCCCCATGTTGAAACCCACACCCTACAAAAATTTTCCAGCTAACCAGCAACTGGCGCACGCCCATTCACGGAAGATTCACGGTTTTTACCGATGAACATCCGGAGCTTCGCCCACTCATCATCATTCACTCCGTGGATATGCGTGGATTTCCTTTTTCTTTGTAACTCTCTTCCTTCCCTTCTTTCATTCTTTCTTTGGTAGGAGATATACTCATATGGTTCAGATATAATCGCATCTAGACAGCGTGATTCAACCGTGGAATAATTACGAGTAACTACATTGATTTTCGTTACGATTGAGACGACTTGCCCGAAATTTTAGTCTATAACTTTGGCAAATGAAGCCATTTTCCGGCCGAGACAAAAACTACAATTAATACTCTCGTGTGGTTCGTGAATCACTCGTGGATTACTTACGAGTAACTACGTTCATTTTCGTGACGATGGCAAATGAAGCCATTTTCTGGCTGAGACAAAAACTACAATTAATACTCTCGTGTGGTTCGTGAATCACTCGGGCAAAAATTACGATTAACTACGGTTATTGACGTGGCGATTGAGACGACTTTCCCAAAATGCAGTTTTCAGAGGTAAGTCTTGGCACATGAAGGCATTTTCCGGCCGAAACAAACACTACAATTAATACTCTCGTGTGGTTCGTGAATCACTCGTGGATTACTTACGTGTAACTACGTTGATTTTCGTGACGATTGAGGCGACCTTCCCAAAATGCAGTTTTCAGAGGCCTTGGCAAATGAAGCCCTTTTCCGACCGAAACAAAAAATACCATTTAATACCCTCGTGTGGTTCGTGAATCACTCGTGGATTACTTACGAGTAACTACGTTCATTTTCGCGACGATTGAGACGACTTGCCCGAAATGCACTTTTCAGAGGTAAGTCTATAGCCTTGGCAAATGAAGCCATTTTCCGGCCGAGACAAAAACTACAATTAATACTCTCGAGTGGTTCGTGAATCACTCGTGGATTACTTACGAGTAACTACGTTCATTTTCGCGACGGTTGAGACGACTTGCCCGAAATGCACTTTTCAGAGGTAAGTCTATAGGCTTGGTAAATGAAGCCATTTTCCGGCCGAGACAAAAAAAATCACAGCATATCCACGGGGTGAATGATGATGAGTGGGCGAAGCTCCGGAGGGAATCATCGGTAAACCGTGAATCTTTCGCGTAAATCGCCCAGTCGATCATCATGTAAAGGCGTGAGAAACACTGTATTCGTACGCTGGGATCTCGCGTTTAAGGGGGATATGCTGTGCTAGAGCCAGGCCTGCGCGGAACTGCAGGACAGTGACAGCGTAAGCAGGAGGAGCTACTTTCTTAGAGGCCACTTTAAACGCTTGAGGAAACTAGTGCAAGTAGAAGTGGTAGGTATCTCCTGCGCCATAACTTATCATTTTGCCAAGTAGGGAAGTACCCACTACGCCATAATTACCAGTGCCTCCGTAATGGGTTCAAAGCTACAAAGCACGCAGCTCCGTGTTCTTTCAAATGATGCCTCGACCTCGTTATACAATCCATTTTCGCGTCGTGTAGCGGTGTATTACTATTTTTCAACGTAACATTACGTTTGTTAATGCGATTCCGCGGGAGACATTATACCTGTTTAGGTCTTTTAGCGATAACTTTTCAACCGCAGGTGTAGCTGAAAAGACTGTTAAAAGATCTCATAGACGTAGTGCTTCCCCTCCCGATTTATAGATCTATTTATCGGGAGGGACCAAGAAGTAACGTCCTTAAACGCGTCAAGAAAATGTTAGTTTCTGGCAGGGTAAAAACGTTCTTTTTTGAACTTCACACAGGGACCTTACCAGTTAAAACATGGCTCCAACAACGAGGTATGTTCGTGCCTTGGGGAGTGAATTGCCTTTTATGTCGTAAACCGGAAACTATCGAGCATGTCTTTATTGACTGTTGGGATGCAGTCTTTTACTGGAATGTGCTGCAAAGAACACTGAAGAAGGAACTCCCAATAGATCCCTACGGTATACGATTCTTGCCTGTACAAGGAAATAGTGTCCCTTATGACCTGTTTATGCTTTTAGGACTTTATAGCATATGGAGGTCACGCATGGATGTAAGGAACGCTGATCCTCATACACGATCTGTCAATGCTCATTTTGTTGAAAACGTCACGAAACTTGGTGAAGTGCTAAAGTACCTAGAAGCTGATGAGAAACTTATTCGTATAATAGATAACTTAAAACATCTGAAAGTTCACAAGCATATACAACCAGCCTCATAGACGCTGGCGGGTTCTAAGTGTTATTTTTGTGTTTGCACTGTTTTGTGTTTGTACTGCAATAAAGAAAAAAAAAAGCAGGTGTAGCTCAGTGGTAGAACGCTCGACTGCCACGCCGAGAGCCTGGGTTCGAATCCATGCAGAGGACACAACTTTCGTAATATTTTTTTTCAAAGAAGTAGACGTGGCTACGTACATCACCAACAACGAACACCATGGGATGTACAGACCCACGTCCTAAGGAGCTTCGCCCCTAAAACTACAATTAATACTCTCGAGTGGTTCGTGAATCACTCGTGGATTACTTGCGAGTAACTACGTTCATTTTCGCGACGATTGAGACGACTTGCCCGAAATGCACTTTTCAGAGGTAAGTCTATAGGCTTGGTAAATGAAGCCATTTTCCGGCCGAGACAAAAACTACAATTAATACTCTCTAGTGGTTCGTGAATCACTCGTGGATTACTTACGAGTAACTATGTTCATTTTCGCGACGATTGAGACGACTTGCCCGAAATGAACTTTTCAGAGGTAAGTCTATAGCCTTGGCAAATGAAGCCATTTTCTGGCCGAGACAAAAACTACAATTAATACTCTCGAGTGGTTCGTGGATCACCCGTGCATTACTTACGAGTAACTACGTTCATTTTCGCGACGACTGAGACGACTTGCCCGAAATGCACTTTTCAGAGGTAAGTCTATAGCCTTGGCAAATGAAGACATTTTCCGGCCGAGACACAAACTACAATTAATACTATCGAGTGGTTCGTGAATCACTCGTGGATTACTTACGAGTAACTACGTTCATTTTCGCGACGATTGAGACGACTTGCCCGAAATGCACTTTTCAGACGTAAGTCTATAGCCTTGGCAAATGAAGCCATTTTCCGGCGGAGACAAAAACTACAATTAATACTCTCGAGTGGTTCGTGAATCACTCGTGGATTACTTACGAGTAACTACGTTCATTTTCGCGACGATTGAGACGACTTGCCCAAAATGCACTTTTCAGAGGTAAGTCTATAGCCTTGGCAAATGAAGCCATTTTCCGGCCGAGACAAAAACAACAATTAATACTCTCGAGTGGTTCGTGAACCACTCGTGGATTACTTACCAGTAACTACGTTCATTTTCGCGACGATTGAGACGACTTGCCCGAAATGCACTTTTCAGAGGTAAGTCTATAGCCTTGGCAAATGAAGCCATTTTCCGGCCGAGACAAAAAACTACAATTAATACCCTCGAGTGGTTCGTGAATCACTCGTGGATTACTTACGAGTAACTACGTTCATTTTCGCTACGATTGAGACGACTTGCCCGAAATGCACTCTTCAGTGGTATTGGTAAATGAAGCCATTTTCCGGCCGAGACAAAACTACAATTAATACTCTCGAGTGGTTCGTGAATATCTGGTGGATTACTTACGAGTGACTACGTTCATTTTCGTGAAGATTGAGGCGACTTTCCCAAAGTGCAGTTTTCAGAGCTAAGTCTATAGACTTGGCAAATGAAGCCATTTTCCGGCCGAGACAAAACCAACAATTAATACTCTCGAGTGGTTCGTGAATCACTCGTGCATTACTTACGAGTACCTACGTTCATTTTCGTGACGATTGAGGCGACTTTCCCAAAATGCAGTTTTCAGAGCTAAGTCTATAGCCTTGGCAAATGAAGCCATTTTCCGGCCGAGACAAAAACTACAATTGACACTCTCGAGTGGTTCGTGAATCACTCGTGGATTACTTACGAGTACCTACGTTCATTTTCGTGACGATTGAGGCGACTTTCCCAAAATGCAGTTTTCAGAGCTAAGTCTATAGCCTTGGCAAATGAAGCCATTTTCCGGCCGAGACAAAAACTACAATTAATACTCTCGAGTGGTTCGTGAATCACTCGTGGATTACTTACGAGTACCTACGTTCATTTTCGTGATTATTGAGGCGACTTGCCCGAAATGCACTTTTCAGAGGTAAGTCTATAGGCTTGGCAAATGAAGCCATTTTCCGGCCGAGACAAAAACTACAATTAATACACTCGAGTGGTTCGTGAATCACTTGTGGATTACTTACGAGTACCTACGTTCATTTTAGTGACGATTGAGGCGACTTGCCCGAAATGCACTTTTCAGAGGTAAGTCTATAGCCTTGGCAAATGAAGCCATTTTCCGGCCGAGACAAAAACTACGATTAATACTCTCGAGTGGTTCGTGAATCACTCGTGGATTACTTACGAGTACCTACGTTCATTTTCGCGACGATTGAGACGACTTGCCCGAAATGAACTTTTCAGAGGTAAGTCTATAGCCTTGGCAAATGAAGCCATTTTCTGGCCGAGACAAAAACTACAATTAATACTCTCGAGTGGTTCGTGAATCACTCGTGGATTACTTACGAGTACCTACGTTCATTTTCGTGACGATTGAGGCGACTTGCCCGAAATGCACTTTTCAGAGGTAAGTCTATAGGCTTGGCAAATGAAGCCATTTTCCGGCCGAGACAAAAACTACAATTAATACTCTCGAGTGGTTCGTGAATCACTCGTGGATTACTTACGAGTACCTACGTTCATTTTCGTGACGATTGAGGCGACTTGCCCGAAATGAACTTTTCGAGGTAAGTCTATAGCCGTGGCAAATGAACCATTTTCTGGCCGAGACAAAAACTGGAAATGAATTAAAATCGAGTAAAATACGATATCATTGAATTTGATCCATTTTGGTTCGATTGGAACGGGTCGCATTTTTCTCAGGAATGGCAAGTCTATAGCCTTGGGAAAATAATTAAAATCGAGTAAAATACGATATCATCGTATTTGGTCCATTTTGGTTCGATTCGAACGGGGTCGCATTTTTCTCAGAAATGGCAAGTCTATAGCCTTGGGAAATTAATTAAAATCTAGTAAAATACGATATCATTGTATTTGGTCCAGTTTGGTTCGATTCGAATGGGGTCGCATTTTTCTCAGAAATGGCAAGTCTATAGCCTTGGGAAATTAATTAAAATCGAGTAAAATACGATATCATTGTATTTGGTCCATTTTGGTTCGATTCGAACGGGGTCGCATTTTTCTCAGAAATGGCAAGTCTATAGCCTTGGGAAATTAATTAAAATCGAGTGAAATACGATATCATTGTATTTGGTCCAATTTGCTTCGATTCGAATGGGGTCGCATTTTTCTCAGAAATGGCAAGTCTATAGCCTTGGGGAAATTAATCAAAATCGACTAAAATACGACATTCTCTTATTCCAGCCAGTTTCGTTCGATTCGATCGGGGGCGCATTTTTCTCAAAAATACCAAGTCTATAGCCTTGGGAAATAATCAAAATCGACTAAAATACGACATTATCTTATTCCAGCCAGTTTCATTCGATTCGATCGGGGGCGCATTTTTCTCAAAAATACCAAGTCTATAGCCTTGGAAATTAATCAAAATCGACTAAAATACGACATTCTCTTATTCCAGCCAGTTTCATTCGATTCGATCGGGGGCGCATTTTTCTCAAAAATACCAAGTCTATCGCCTTGGGAAATTAATCAAAATCGACTAAAATACGACATTCTCTTATTCCAGCCAGTTTCATTCGATTCGATCGGGGGCGCATTTTTCTCAAAAATAGCAAGTCTATAGCCTTGGGAAATTAATCAAAATCGACTAAAATACGACATTCTCTTATTCCAGCCAGTTTCATTCGATTCGATCGGGGGCGCATTTTTCTCAAAAATACCAAGCCTATATAGCATTGGGAAATTAATCAAAATCGACTAAAATACGACGTTCCCTTATTCCAGCCAGTTTCGGTCGGTTTGATAGGGCCCGCATTTTTCTCAAAAATACCAAGTCTATAGCCTTGGGAAATTAATCAAAATCGACTAAAATACGACATTCTCTTATTCCAGCCAGTTTCGTTCGATTCGATCGGGGGCGCATTTTTCTCAAAAATACCAATCTATAGCCTTGGGAAATTATCAAAATCGACTAAAATACGACATTCTCTTATTCCCGCCAGTTTCGTTCGATTCGATCGGGGGCGCATTTTTCTCAAAAATACCAAGTCTATAGCCTTGGGAAATTAATCAAAATCGACTAAAATACGACATTCTCTTATTCCAGCCAGTTTAGTTCGATTCGATCGGGGGCGCATTTTTCTCAAAAATACCAAGTCTATAGCCTTGGAAATTAATCAAAATCGACTAAAATACGACGTTCCCTTATTCCAGCCAGTTTCGGTCGGTTTGATAGGGCCCGCATTTTTCTCAAAAATACCAAGTCTATAGCCTTGGGAAATTAATCAAAATCGACTAAAATACGACATTCTCTTATTCCAGCCAGTTTCGTTCGATTCGATCGGGGGCGCATTTTTCTCAAAAATACCAAGTCTATAGCCTTGGGAAATTAATCAAAATCGACTAAAATACGACATTCTCTTATTCCAGCCAGTTTAGTTCGATTCGATCGGGGGCGCATTTTTCTCAAAAATACCAAGTCTATAGCCTTGGGAAATTAATCAAAATCGACTAAAATACGACATTCTCTTATTCCAGGTACGCCTACACACCTACTGAATCCCAACAGTTTGAAGAAGTTGCTAGTTTCGTGTAATGTTGGTGCACAACCAGCTTTATCAAATTACCTTCGCATCTGTAGCTCGAGTGAAACGAGGCACCCAATGTCGGGCA